>JANIPN010000007.1:57097069-57123491 GCA_027478595.1 Erythroxylum anguifugum | reverse complement strand
ATCTATAAAAAAAACTCTACTAATATAGGCCAACCAAACAAAGACCAACTCAAATCCGACTTGGCCTAATCTAACCCATCTCATTGTCAAACCTATTGAGATATGGATTAATCTAAGGTGTCCAAGCAGTATGATCCAGACTTGCAGTCACCATCCTGGAGGATCAAAGGCTACAGTACTAGTTGGGCTTTACAGGGCTAAGAATTGTTCTGTGAGAGAAATAGGTTTTCTAATGAAAACGTGATTTAGGGATGAAGATTTAGCCCAAGATTATTCTTAGGTCCAATTGAATTGTTCCTCATTTAGTTCTTACCTAATAAATTGAATTGTTGCTGTCCCAGCCTGTGAGGTGCCTACAAACCAGCGAGGGAATTAGTCACTGAATCCGCTGGTGGATACCCTGGTCAAAGACAAAAAAAAATAGATTGTAGTTAATGAGTTTTATTATTATAAAAACTATTATATATTTACACAACTAGTTCAAAATAGATATAATATGTGGTAATACTTCCTGATCAAGCTAATAAATAATAAAAATACCATTTTTTGTTGAATATTTGAGGTCAAGGTGATGAAGATGTTGAATCCTTCCTTTGTTAAAATAATTGAGTTGTGGTAATTTAGTTCGGTCCAACCTAAAGTCGACAAATTAAGTTAGAATTGACTAAATTTTGAGTCAAACTTACATTTTTTTAAAAAATTAATTTTTAACGAGATTCGAGTTTTGAACTCAGATTACTCCATCCAATTCGAAGTCCAACAACTTTTTAAAATTAAATCAATGGTGTTTTTATTATAAATTAAATAAGAATTTGCAAAGGATTATTGAAAGTGAAATTAAAAATATTTCAATTAAAAGAACATCATTTTAATTAAAATATATATATATATATATATAATTTTTTTGTCAACAGATATTAAACCGTCGTCGAATAAAAATTGAACATAATTAAAGAATTTAAAATATGATTAAAAGAGATTATTTACATCCATCATCACAGAATTTAAACTTTAGTTGAAAAAAAATTATTGAATAAAAATTAATTAATTAATTTCAGTTTACGAGAACTTATTAATTTAAAAAAATTAACCGATTAGATTCAATATTAATTTATTATAAGGCATCAACAATTCCGTCTCAATTATTAAAAAGAATTTAAGAAAGAAAGTGAATAAAAGTAAGGAGAATCACACGTTGGCTAATTTGACCAGGCTGGATTTCGCTCTTGTAAGCCTACAAGAAATCGACACAGCTGAGATTCTGATTCAAAACCATCGACCTTCTAAAAGTAAAAATGTACGTGTCAATGGTCGGGACGAAAGCCGAACCTTTTTACCCTAATTTATGCTGAAAAACAAACACAAAAACTTAACAAGGTTGTGTCAGTCTCATTCAAGAAATTGGAATATGCCTTCAAAATCAACTACGTGTCCAGCTCACGGTGGATTTATTCTTTTCATCCATCGTATACCGTCAGCTAATGTGATATTGAAGTTCCAATGGTTTACAGGCTTGAGATTCTTACGTAAATCTGGACCGCAAGATCTTTTAAGGTTTTACGTAGTTCGTAAATTTTTGTATATAAGGGGTCGTCATATATTAATTGATCACTAACTTTATTCAGCGTCAAGTTTTCAATAACTTTAACTTTCACGCAGCAGCTGAAAGTGAGACGTCTGTAATTAATTCGATCAAAAAATATGCTCAGGAGGTTAGAGGATCATCATCAGAGAAAATTCTCCTCTCCTCTTCTTTGTTGGTGGCTCTAACTAAAGATCTCCTACAAGTCAATTAAGAGTTTTTGTGATGTTGGTTGCAATTATTGGTTGAGAATGTGCAGAAACCTCTACAGTAACGGAAGAAAGGAAGGAAGATTCCGATGGCAGTGGTGGTGAGGTGAGGTGGGGCTTCTTCATTTCCATAGTTTGTGTAAAAATTCGATTTGGTTTCTTCGAGTGAATAAACTTTATCTGTGAGAAGAAAGGTGATGAATCCACGTGATTTCTTTGAGTAATCTGCTTCAAAAGCAGTTTACTGTTTGTGTTGTTTCATGATCGCTACAGCATTCCAAGTCACATACACAATTTGGAGAGCTTTCATGGATGTTCTTGGTGATGTTTATGGAGAGTTTATTCCGAATGATAAGTTCAAACTTCCATATGATCACAATGTCCAAAGTTGGCTGGAACCCAACCTTTTTCCCACTCATAAGCATAGGCTTTCATTACAAATTTTCCAATTTTGGGATGGCTGAATCCATATAATTGGGATAGTTGCACCCATTTTTACTATTTAAAGCAAAACATGCATCATAAGATGACAAAAAATAAAGAAAAAAAGAAACAAACATCAGTTCTCTGTTTCTTTTGGCCGAATCAACTACACCTTCCTAAGCTTTTCCTTCATATTGTCGATGACAAAGCATGCGTATTGAGAGGGGCATCTTAAAAGCTGAATTCCCATTTGGCCAAAGATATTATAATAAAGTGAAAAGATGCGTTCTTATTCTTATTCTTATCAATCCAATAAGGCAAAGATGTGTTGTTACGAATCAGCAACAAGAACTCCAAACCATAACCAATCCTGGTGGCTTCTTCTCTGCACATTATTTTTCTTAAAAAAGGCATCCGACTCACATTTTTCAACACGTCCTTTCCTTAAATAGACAACCTTTTACATATGGAGAATGGTACGTTCAATTCTTTGAGATATGTTTCTTGAGCTTACGAACCAAGCTCTCTCTCTTGTCTCTGCATCTATAAAAACCTCTCATAGAGTAGTTAGTTCTCATCTCATAACATTTACACCAAGACCTCAGGATTATTATCAGCTAAGAACTTCACATCCCAAACTTTCTCTAATATCCCTCTTGTTTCTTCTTCTTCTCAATGTCAAGAATCATAGAGCCACTAACTGTTGGGAGAGTTGTTGGAGATGTAGTGGATGTATTCACTCCTAGTGTGAAAATGAACGTAATCTACAACTCCAACAAGCAAGTCTCTAATGGGCATGAGCTAATGCCTTCTGTTATTACTTCTAAACCTCGTGTGGAGATTGGTGGTGAAGACATGAGAGCTGCTTATACACTAGTAAGGGGCTAGATATACAGCTTTTGACTTCTTGCTCCCCCTTTTTTTTCTTTAACTTCAAAGCGTTATTACCTTATAAAACCTCACTGTGCTTGACATTATGGGAAATTCTTTTCTGCTTTTCTGTTTTCTATTTTATGAAGATCATGACAGACCCTGACGCTCCGAGCCCGAGTGATCCATCCCTAAGAGAACATCTTCACTGGTATGCACTAACAAACATACTCATTGGCACACATTTCCTCATACAGTAACTAATACTAACGAATGCATTTGTCCAGGATGGTCACTGACATACCTGGCACAACAGATGTTTCCTTCGGTGAGTTACAACTTTCTGAGTCTGATTCTAGCATGCAATCACTGAAAGCTATAAGAGTTCTGAATCATTTTGACTAAAAAACAGGGAGAGAAATAGTGAGCTATGAGATCCCAAGGCCTGTGGTCGGCATCCATCGTTACGCGTTCATTCTTTTTAAGCAGAGAGGAAGGCAAACTGTAAGCCCGCCAACTTCGAGAGATTACTTCAACACAAGAAGCTTCTCAGAAGAAAACGGACTTGGACTGCCAGTAGCTGCTGTGTATTTCAATGCACAAAGAGAAACTGCTGCACGAAGAAGATGATCTTATCCGTAGGAAAAAAGAAAAAACTGCTTGGTTTCTTCCCAGCGACAATAAAAAAGATCACAACTTTTCAGATACTATAGTCTGCTTCCTAGTAACGTCACCTGTCAACAAGATTATATCTCTTACATCTCCTGGTTTTCAGTTTGGTAATATTTGTATCAGGAGATGTCATTTACTTGTTTGCGTGAAGTAGTCGTATGTTATTCTAATTTGTCTTTACTAGGTTTCAGGGGGTGTGGGCTCCAGCTATTTCTAGGGTTCTAGGTAGTGGATGAGGATCTATTTGAATTGTAGGATGCATATAGCATCTAAAGCTAATGGGTAGCCTTACCTGGCAACGTTTTAGAAAATCTGTCTATTTTACCCTGGTTCTATCCTGTCTCATGAATTTCAGCCATCTATTTATATAAGTTCCACGTAAATCTTACATAAATAAATGATTAAGATTCATGTAACAGGATAAAGATAAAATAAAATAGATTCATCGTCAGCTCCGAAATCTTTGTCGCGAAAAGTAAATGTCCTTGCTATACTTTTTCCTAAAAAAAATCTTATTCCAACTTTGGAGGCCAAGAGTGTGAGATATTACCTGGTGTCACGTAAATTATAATCAAGCTCCACCATTTGAACAATTTCTGGAATCTTGGAAAGAACCTGCAAGCTCCAGCATCTGTACTCAGAGATTTGGAAAGAACTCTATTTGAGATGTTACTGTTAATACGTTAAGAAAATGTATAGAATGTATATTCTCTCCTCATAACTGCAAATGATATTGTAACAAATAAGAGGAAAGTGTAAATCTTGTATGATCAATTAGCAAACAAACCCATAGCTGTAGCATATAACAATGACCAAAGATTATGTTCATTGATTACATTATTCACAATATATCTATACTTACAATACCATGTTTACAACCCTCACCACTACTTTAGAACACCTACAAGGACATCGATCCAACTGTTATGTTTCAAAACAGAGATCCACGTCCATGCGTCGACCATAAAACTGGAATTAAATACAGGCTTATAGAAACTCTGTGATTCGCCCATATCATCGACTCGGCCGTTCACATGTCACTCAACAATCGACGTAAAAGCAGTCGCGTGTTAATTTCTGATTTGCATTGATGCTCTGTGTTGCAGCTTCTTCAGCCCCAGAACATGTTTGAACAAGTGTTTTACACTCGGCTCTTCCATTTTGTCCCGGTCCAAAGATGTTTGTGAAAGAAAGAGGGGTAATTTCGTCTTGTGCTTTTACCGTTAGATTAATTTAATAATTATAAAGTGTGGTTTTTTTGATTTTAATATGAAGTAAGCCTACAATAACAGTTATTGAGTTTGTAAAGAAAATTATAATCATTAGGGTTAATTATTAAAACTCTTCCATCGTAAATTCGGGGCTCACCCTTGCCTGAAACCTCGGCTTCCAACGAGTCCTAGTTGAAGTGGATTCCCTCGAGGTTATTAACATCTTATCCTCTTCTCTTCTAGTTTTAGCTGACGATCTCTTTCTGGTGACAGGTACCCGGAGACTCCTCCAGCGTGATTGGTCAATATCTCTCCAACATGTATATCGTGAAAGAAACCAGTGTGCAGATCGGATGGCATCGCTTGCCACTATAGCCAGTCCGGGCCTTTTTACTCTTTATGAGCCGCCAATGACCGTATTGGAGCTTCTCTATCATGACAACCAAGGCGCGCTGCACCATAGAGCGTTGAGATAATTTAAGAGTGTTTTTGCTTTCCTCTGTATTAAAAAAAAAAAAGGATTACACATATTGAGGATAGATTGAGGTTGGTACTTCTTTTTTTTTTTGGGTTTATAGCTTGAATCTTAGGGTTTGAGGGTATTGAATCAATTGTGTCATAGACTCATATATAATCGTAGGTGAATTCTAAATTTTAATTATTGTCAAGAATATCATACTATCAATTTACATCTACAACTCAGGGTTCGGATGAAGGGCATTGTCCATCCTTGCAAGTGCACAAAGGAATGGAGACAGAAGGAAATGGGCTACAAGTGACCGAGCATAGATAATCAGAAGAATCAGAAGCCGCAGGAGTCTTTTGAATCTTTGGTGCATATGCAGGGATTGTGGGTCTGTATCACGAGGGTGAAGCATGCATGGGGTGCAGAGGCCAAGGGAGAGAGGAAGCTTCATAGGGAAGTTACCAAAAGCAGCGATGCGATGCCTGCAAAGAGGACAAGGGATGCAGCCAGGTGGTCCTACTATATTAGCAGTAGTGTTGCTTGTACAGCAAAGATAAAGAGTACACATCTCACACAGAGCTCATGGCCACCACCCTGGTAGAGGGAGAATTACCCATCAGACACATAAAAACAATGCCGAATCCAATACCCAGTGCACTAAAAAGATACATGAGCTGATGTAACCATCTAACAGGATTCTGAATGAATCAAATGATGGTCAAACGAACATTTTAGTGTCAGCCCAACTCCATTACCATGCTCAAGCCTTGGTGTATTATCTGGTGGAGAATTAGGGGGAAGTGATATTGGGTCAAACGTGTCTCGATTAATCGAAAAAAGAAAAGAAAGCATTAGCAGCTCACTAATTGGCAACTAATAATGTTATACTTAATTGTCCTAAATATGTTCTCCTACTCAAAACACACAATTGTCAAGGAAAGATAAATCATAGTCAATGAGTTTCTTAACATCACCAGTGAAGGAACCCAAGTTACAAGGTCAACAGAAATAACATTAGAGTAAAGAAAAAAAACAACGAACCTTCAGCAACTACGTTGCACACCCTCTCCAGGAAAGCAGGACAAATATCAGAGTCAGAGGCAGCTGTTGAGCGTTGTATCCCAGTCTCTCTGAAAGGAATAGTTCAACTGATATCACTGCTATGTCTTTATGTTACAGTGTTTACTGATTTCAGCAAATTAAATCAAAGTGTTGAACTGTAATCACAATAAAATAGGCATGTAAAATGTAACACAAGAATTCCCATCTTGCTATTCTTTATGAGATAATGCATGTATAAAATCAGTGCTTATACGACATCCTGTTATTGCTGCTGGTATATCAATTTGCAGAGCAAATTTTACCTTGCTATGTTAATTACACTCAAATGTGGCAATGATAAATAATTAGAATAGGAAATCGAGGTATTTTGGAGTTAGAATTTGTGTCAATAACAGTTCAAGCCAATGACGACCCCACATTCTGGCAACATCGATAGGTAGCCACCTGAAAAGAGCAGATTTTTACATTTATATCTTTTTCCTTGCAAGTAACAGACAACTTATACCACTTAGCCAAAAAGTGAAGAAAACAAAGAAAGAAACTTGCCATTGCAGATTAATGTCATTTGACTGGCACCTCTTGGAAGGAGGATCTGCAAATTCAGTGACATCATCAGTTAGATCCGGCAGAATCATAAACATATTTATATCCAGGTTTTAAAGCTAAAGTAATTCTTGCCTGACAGCATTTCAAAATTCCCCCAAAGTACTTAGTGCAAAGGAGTGCTTCCAGCTCCTGTTGGTGCCAATAATATAAGGATTCAGAAACCACAAATCACAGCATACTGATTAGTAAATCACAAAACATCATAAGGCATAAAGAAGAAAGTAAACCTATCCTAGTAGTTACATGATGAAATGTCACAGCTTACACATTTGCATGGAGGTCAAGCAGAAGCGTACACAATCAAAATTTCCATTCAATGCAGCCATATGAAGAGCAGTTAAGCCATCATTAGCTGCCTTATTTACAAATTTGGAAAGTGCACTGCACCAAAAAATAATCCAGAATAAGTAACAACAATTTACTGATAAACCACTGACAATGAGCAGAAAAAGGGGCAGGTAAAATTTCTTGCTTTTGATCAAATCTGCTCTTCATACTGGAATCATCCCCTGAATCAACTTCTCTCAGAGTTTGCGGAACATTGAAAGGAACACCTGGGGGACAAAGTCAGCTGTAACTAAGCTTATACATCTCCCATGGCCATTCACAGCTGCAAAGTATAGAGCTGTCCGTCCACTGAGATAATCTTCTCGTGTAAACTATAATAACAATACCCCAATAATCATCTGAGCCTGACTACACTAGCAAAATGCAACCAAACATAATAAGAGTAGAACTCACATTGCATCTGAAAAGCATAAGAGCCTGTACAATTTCCCAATGCCCATATTGACAAGCTTGCATCAACGCAGTCTTTCATTCGAGTTCCAAATTGAAAATTGATATTAAGCAGCAGCATCAAAATCAAAGCAACACAAAAAGAGATAGAAAAGAACTGAACATGAAACAAAACTTCAAATTACAGCGCGATTCCTTCAAAAGATTAGTAATAGTGTCTAAGAATCACAGAAAAGCATTACCTGACCACAGTAATTCCTCGAATTCACGTCAGTTCCATTCTCAAGCAACTAAGTCCGCAATCTACAGAAACATATCACAAATTTCACTAATAGTTTAGTTTTCATTAAATTAAATTAAAGAAAATAGAAGGAAAGAAACCTCACTGTGACCTTTAGCGGCGGCGGCGAAATAGGGAGGGAGTTGTGGGCACCGAAGGTAGAGTACTTAGCGAGACATGGATTGCATTCTAATAGCATCTTGAGCGCCCAAAGGAATTCCTCGTATCTTTCAACGGAAAACAGAAAGGGGCCGTTTGATTTGGCGCTTCGCTCCAGGGGTATAATAGCAAAATCCAACTCTCAAGTGAGACAAAAGTGCAAATTCCCAAAACTTGAGGGATTTTATATTTTAATATGAAAAAGTTCGAGATAATCCTATTGTATCGGAAATGTGAAAACGACTTAAAATTCCTTATAATATAATGAATTGTGCAAATAATAAAATCTCAAATTTTAATTCTTAATCCCTTTTTAGTGCCAATTGCATGCCTATACCAACTATTTTGTAGTTATTTTATCTTGAAATTTGGTGGATCCGAATAGCAACTTAATCCGATAAGTTCGCGGTGCGACCTGAATTGAAGATAAATGGAAATCAATGTTAGGCTTCAGGCTTGGGCCACTACTTGTTTTGATAAGACCAATTCGGATAGACCGGTTTGCTTTTGGGATACACAAGAGGTTTATTATTTAAAAAAATAAAAAAACCTAGATTTAAAGGATTTTATTGGTATCGTTTTCTTCACAGTGAAATTCTCTCAACTCTTGTCTGGAAATGTAAGCATTATTGACCGAACCTGGTTAAATCTTTGTATCGTTTTTTTTTTTATTTTCTGTGCTTTAAGTATGTTATTGTGCGTGTGAATTTATTACAATTTATCTATCATATTATGTCATGTCAAGATCATGACACAATTCATAGTATAGGCAAACAAATGTTAATCCAAAACATAATACAGAAGCATCAAAACTTAGCATAAGAGATATGACATCAAAAAGAGTTCAATTATTGTCACTGAATTTGCCGATGGATACCCTGGTCTAAGAAAAAAAATAAAAACAAAGAGTTCAGTTATTGTCAATCCATGTCCACTAAACTTTGGTTCTGTAAAGACCAAAACAAATTAAGAGATACAGAACCACTCGCGGGTCGAACCAAGTCAATACCCGAACCACTAAGCAAAGCCACCATTGCCAAGTTCACCAGTATCCAGTAGCTTCCCTCCTCCTAACAGTCATATCCATGAGTGGTTCGTTCTTGACTCGAAACCCTTTTGATGCGAGCTCTCTTCTTCTTCTTCTTCTTCTAATGTGTTCAGGAAAAAGGAAAAAACCATTTCAGCTTCTTTTAATATGGCTTAACACCTTTCAGCTTATTCCAGCTGAAGAGCTGCTTTGATCCTCTGGATTGTGCAGGAGATGAGATTCTTCACGGTCTCCACCGAATCCGGCGTAATTTTCGCTGATGGAAGGCTATTCACCAGTATTTGGAATCCAACGGTCAGAAGAGAACCGGCTTTGATGGAAGTTCCGACGTCGTCCGGGACGATCACGAATCCTGACGGCAAGAGAGCCACATAGTTGGAGTCCCCTCCATTTATAACTACATTCATTGATGATGCATCAACTGGTGCATACACTATCAGAGAATTGGAGGCATCATTCCAGGTTTCTTGTAGTATCAACATGTTGTTCTGGTTTGCATTGCCATTAGTAGCAGCCTGTAAACATTCATTTGAAACAAATCAGTTGGCAACACTTATCAGAAAAAGATCATCGGATGCAAACGTTACTCTGCTTAGCCAATTACATTAGATCGAAGAAGGGAAACACGGTTTCCGTGTTCCTGACCCTTTGTAATATGTGCAAACTCCTGCATCAATCCACCATGAGACAAAATGTCCCAATCACTCCTCACACGTTCGTCTCTCAGGAAATCAAACAGTCTCTGCCTTGTTACGCCCAACCAAACCGAAGTTGCTGCACTCAACACGATACCGGACGGCTCGCCAGGATCGTTCATACTCTTTCTCGTCAAAATGCTAATGTCTTCACTTCCATTCCCAACAAGAAGCTTGTCCCATCTACGAACAGATGAAGCACATACCCCAGAACAGAAGTTATCCACCATACGTTGAGCCAGCTTTAGCATGCTCTTCTTGCCATTCAAACTAAGTCCTGCAAAATGGTGCATTCACACATCAAAATTCAAATGCATAACATCTTTACAGACAAATTTACATGAAACAACAAGTGTCTTGTACTGATACCTGTCTGATCTTCACCAGAAACAGTGGGGGTTACAAGGATTGATATGCTCTCACAATACCTCCGTAGAGTCGAAACCCATCTCGGTGCACCGAAACCCTCCCCGGAACTAAGTACCCGTCGATAGAGATTGTGCACTGCACTCTCATCATATTCACAATGTTCCATCCAAGTAACCTGCATCAAACTATAAATTAACGTAACACGAAAAAGCAAAGATTTTTTTATGCTAAATGATGTTCCACAGAGGCTTGAAGAAAGTCATTTAATTTGCAACGTCACGCAGACTTACTTGGGCAGTGAGGACTATAATAATAACAATATAGACTGGAATAGAAACATCATGTACATAGTTTATACACCAACTATTGAAAATTCCAAGACCTTGCCTGGATAGGAACTTCATGGATGCACCAACTTCAAGGTGAAGGAATCAGTAATGATATTTTATACGCACACAGATCGATAAGAAAATATTCAAAGTTCCATATGCAGGAAGCAGATATAGAGTCAGTAAAGAATAGTTTAGGACCAGATCGTCTCTCCCATTTATTTGCTATATGTTATATAAAATCTTATCCCCGTATTTATGTGAACCGACACATTTATAAAGTTAAATAGCATAAGATTAGAATGGCACATAAGATATCATGTGATAGTTTAACAGCTTTTTGGAAGTGATGAGTCAAAATTCGTTTTGGAATCAAAGAATCTCATATAAGCTCCTGTACAAGCAGCAAATGTTACACTGATAGCAGAAACAGGTTCCAGGAAGCACAAGTCAATGATCGGTTAGAAGTTAGAACTTATATCCATTACCAATGTTTTCAGTCACAGGATCTCGGCTTCTTTTCTTTTTCTTTTTTCATCAAAACAAACTCTCTGTTGAAAGGAAAATTTTAGCAGTATAGGTAAAAAATTCCCTTGTGCTGTTACCTTCGAGCAACCATTAGCCATATCTTGGATTATGCAGCCGGAGGGAAGCCTCCGGCATGTTGTTAAAGCATGTCCATTGTCGCTTTCTTGATTTCCATCAATGGAAACATCAACCACAGCCCAAACACCTTCTGCGTGCCGCTTGCAGAACCGAAGGAATCTCACATGACGGACGGGGACAAAAGGCGAAACCACTTGGAACTCAGCTTGCATCTACAAACAAAGTCTTCATTACTTTTCAGACTTTAATTATCAAGAAAAACAAATTGCAGATGAACATACCAATTGCAGAAAACCATTTTTGGTTCCGTCAAATCCTATTGATAATATATCAATGGTAGAGGCCTGAGCAATCAATCCAGGGAAAATTTCCACATATTGATTCTGTATACAGAGAAAGCTTGTATCAGATGCTGAGATTCATTGATAAAGAGCATAGTTAGCAGGTGAAAACTGAAGAAGCAAATAAACATACCGAATCCATTAAAGCTTCAACAAGTGTGATGCTGTTGATGATAACTATTCCAGTCTCTCTTGAAGCCTCTGAGACAAAGCTACTTGGCTTCATTCCACAAGAAGGAAATGCCCTCATGTACTCCTTAAGGTTTAAGGTTTCTTTCCCTCCATCCAAGCTTTTAATCCAAAGAGGACTATCAATCTGTGCCAACTTCACCAACTCCTCCATAGCTACCATTGCAAGATCTATAAACAAAGATCTGTCAATAGGTACTTCATTAATCGTAAAACCATTCGTTGGTTTCATAAAAGGCATTGCAGCTCCATCATTGTAACCAAGTCCCATTGGCAGTGTTGAGTCCATAGTAGAGTTTGGGCTAAAGGGAGGCATAGGACTCGGTGAGGACGAAAGTGGTCTGCCCGCGAACTTACCGGCTAATGCACAGACACGATTTAACTCGTCTTTTAATCGAGCATTTTCAACCCTTAAATGTTGTTGTTCGTAAGACACTGGTCCAGGTACCACAGAACCACCACAGCTGTTGCAAATTGGGTCTGTCATGTTTTGTCTCAACATCTCATTCTCAGCTCGGAGCTTATCATTTTCTTGTCTGAGGAATAAGTTCTCATGTCGTTCCAGTTGGGTCTGAAATCCAAATATGATGGACTTCAAATCCTTCAGTACTACTAAAACAAAAAGCCGAAAGAAGTGAAAAGAACAAATAAAAAACCCATACTTCAGAGAAAATTTTAGCTAATGCATCACCTTCATTTGTGTTCGCCTGTTCTGGAACCAAAACTTAATCTGCCTGATTTCAAGTCCAAGCCTCCTGCTAAGCTCCGATCTTTGTTTCTCATCAGGATGAGGACACTCCTTGAAGAAACTGTTATCATAATAAAAAGAATCATCAATCCCAATCACTGGATATGGAAATGCATAGATCCTAAACTCAAAACGATAAAGAAAAACTATCATACGCTTCAAGCTCATGTATCTGAGGTTGAGTGTGCCTATGGTACTTCTTCTTCCTACGATTTTGATCCTCTCCACCCTCTTGATCATCACCAGAAGCAACTTCAAAGTTATCACTTCCAGACCTGCTCTCATAACCATCATCCTTAATCCTCACACCTAAACTAGCCTCAAACGGGTCCCCGAGTAAAACCATATCATCTTGTCCGTCCATTTTGATCTTCTTCTGCACCAAACATGTCAAAAAGTTTTCGTCTTTGAGAAGAACAAGAAGCAAGGACCAATAAAAAATCAGAAAATACTAAAAATATCAGTAGAAACTTATAAGATAGAGATCGTTAGAGATGAGGAAATACAACTGCGAGAGAGAGTGGGGACGATATGGGTACAGGTGAATGAAGAAGAGACGATGGTTGATGGTGAGCAATGACACCACTAGGCATGGTATTGCTACTGGGCAAGTGACAGTATCAGCAACAATACTACTACAATCAGATGCTCCAAACTCGTAAAGCTTCTCTTATTTTATACACACAATGACCATGCCGGTATCTCCCTAGTTCTTGTTATTCCGGGTTCATCTGAACTGTCTTAAAAAGGGCATGCAAATTTTGATGCTTGGTGCACTGGGTTTGACCAAGGAGTCTCACTTCCACATTGAAGAAGGTAGACTACTTCCACAAGAGCATCCTAACTAAGTCGTCAGAGAGAGATAGAGAGAAAGAAAGCTGTTCCTTTGTCAACGCTTAGCATGACTCGTCACTATTTGTCTTACTTGTTCATAAAGAAATATTCCAGACAACGAGAAAGAGCCGGAAAAAAAAGAAAAAAGAAACAAGGACCGTAAAAGGAAATTCAGGGAAACTCCATTGAAGGTTTGACAAACAAGCTAAAACCCTAATTGCCCGTCGGCTTATATTAACGTATACACCTTGACCGATTGCTTGTCGGTATTGAAAAAGAGTAAAAGACCGGAGAACTAGGCAAAAGAGAAGAAAAGGTCAAGCTTTATCCTTCTCACGCTCACACAACAAACCAAGACTTTTGAAAAAAGAAAGCTACAATAATACCCAAACCCAAGACTCAATGACGTCTCCATCTACTCACAGAAACCAAACCCCACTACAGGAAAAGGGCAAAACAAAAAGAGTAAACCATAGATTTATGAACTCCACTCCGTTCCTAATAACAACGTACATAAATAAATATACATGTACTGGGATCCGGAGAGAGCTAGACGACAACAAACTTGATGTGAAATCTGCACTAGAATCTGAGCAGAAACACGTATTTTTGGGTCATTACATCATATATGATATAAGCAAGTGTTTGTGTGATATACGTTCAAAGTGTAGATCTTTTTCTATTAACATAAGGAGAAAGGATTGAATATAACGAGCTGACTTACATGGAGTCACAGAAGAAGAAAACATCAAAATAGTCAAAACTTCAAAAAAGGGTTTGTGTCTTTTTCCTTACTCTTAAATTCTAGTTTAAGGTTTCTAATCAAATCCAACCTCAACCTCAAAAACCCTAGCATTAGCTTAAGTTGGTTCAGGTGCTTCTCATATATAATATTACTTCATATCAACCCCTCCTCTCTCCCTCTAAACACTGTTTCCAATGGCTTCTTCTTCTTCCGCCCGTTTCACTCTTCCTCGCTAATATAGAGAGATGCAATGGGGTCCACTTTTGGAGTCCTAACTCCCAAGAGGCCAAGACAGTTTCGTGATATCCGCCACCGGTCTTAACCCACGCGCAATTATTGGAGCGTGACTTAGGTAAGAACTGGTGAGATTACGGTTCGGTGTAGTCGGCACTAGGGGTGATGGTTGCAACCGACCCAATAGGAAGAAATTTAATACCGACAAGGGCATGGGATGGGGCATATTAATGCGTTATGGGAAATATAATCACAGCCGTGTCTGTAGCTTTACCTTTTTTAGGCAGGACCACATTTTCTTTCACTAGATTTTGATTTTATTTTCTTAATTTTATAAATTTTTTCCTTCTTTTTGTTTTAAAAATCATAAAATGGTTAAAGATTAAAAATTTAAAAATTTAAAATATAATTGAAAGAAATTATTTTTACCTATTGAAGAATTTAAAGTTTAATTAAAAATAGAGATTGTTAAATGAAAATTAATTAATTTATTTTAATTACAAGAACTTATTAATTTACGACCAATTAATTAATAAATTGATCGATTTTTAACAAAAAAAGATATTAAACTAATTTGAACGGGAAAGTTAAAATTTGAACGAGGTTTAAGATTTTTACAGTTAAATCAGCCAAACTGGCTAAATTTTTTAATCGTTAGTTATTATAATGTCATGGAAACAAAATTTTGATTATTCTATATTTTATTTAGGATGGTTAATGTTTTTATTTGTTAAATTTCAAGCTATTTGATTAGTTTATTTATTCATTTTTAAAATTCTTAAAAGAAGTTTTAATGATAAATCAAATTTAGTATATATGAGTTTAAGGAAAGTGTTATATGAACCACAATTAGATAGGGCAAAAAGTAGAAACTCCTAAGCATAATAGCCAACCATAAATTGTATGCAATTAATTATTAAACCTCTAAGAGTAAAATTGGTATATTGTTAGGTGAAAATAATGTGTTGTGATATAAAATTAGGTGGTGAAGGTAATTATTTCTAATTAAGAAATAATTAACAAATAACAATAAAATGCATACCACATGAACATTACATATAAATTAATCAAATACTACTTACTCGATAATTTTACTGAACTCTTAAGTTCGAACCAAATTAATTAAACTCGACTTAAGATAATAATAAAAAAGAAGTATGAATTAACTTGGGTTATCATATGAATAATATTTGATTAATTCATACATGGTATCGATATTACGGGTGTTTCATTATTATTTCTAATTGAAATTTAAGAAAATGAGTTTGTTTAGAATGTTGGAAATCATAAGATTTTCCTTAATGCAATAATAAATTTTGAAATTTTAATATATTATTTTAGAATTATAAATAACAAAAAAATTATCAAATATAAAAAGCAAAACTTACACTCTGTTATTATTGAATCGGATTCACAACTGATTATTCAAGGTATTCTTTCAACCATTCTCAATCGGTCTGAAGTTGATTTGATTATTAATGATTGCTTATTTATTTGTAATTCCATAAATGATATTCATTTTGGTTTTTGTAAAAGATATGCGAACTGTGCAGTTCATTCTCTTGCGAGAAAGGCTAGTTCTATGCCAGGTCTTGTTATTGTGATTTATTTTTCCCAGCTCGTATTTATTCAGCCTTAACTGATGATCGTGCTTCTTAATGAAGTTTCCTTTGTTTTTTTATAAAGAGTTAAATTGCATTTAAATGAAGAAAAAATCAAACCCTGATCAAGTCCAATATAATTAACCATGCATATTAAAAAAGTTGCTTGACCATCCTCCACCTCAATCTCGTCTTCCAACTAAAACAAAAGGAAAGACATAACAGGTGAGATGGCGACATAGAAATAAAAGGTCAACATGCAGCTTATGCTGCCTCATTAATACATTTAAGAGCTAGGGTTGGATGGAGATAACAACTCGACCGAGCCCCCACATGACTTACCCCAGTTTGATCAACAAATGGTAACTTAAAGTCATGGTTGGCTCCAATTTGCAAAAGGTTTGGTTGGGAGAAGCCTTCCCCTCTTGCTTGCTTGCCCAATTAGAGATGACCATAGTATCCTATTGCATGTGGATCCAATAATTTAAACCTAAAATTATGATAAATTGAGCTAAGAATTATGACGTTAATCATGTTCCCGCTTAATCGAGTTCGAATTTAACTCAAATTAAAAAAAGGACTTAAATAAGTTTGAATATAAAACTACTCATCTTAAATGTATATTTTTGTAAAAAAAAAATTAAACTCGATCTAATTATATATATATATATATATTAGGCTTGGGTAAACTATTGTCAAAATGACTAGAACTAGTCATTTGGATAATTGACCTTTACCATTTATAAACCTTTTAATATTTTCATATTTAGTTAATATGAGATACTCTAATACTTCCCCTCAAGTGCAACTAGGACTAGACATCTAATTGTCATTTGAAATAAATACATTGGTAACCGAGCTAGGCCGCTGGAGCTGGACATCCAGACGGACAACCATCGGCTTTGATACCATATTAAAATTAAGCTTGGGTCAACTATTGCTAAAATAACTATTCTACCTGAATTTTGTGTTTTTTTTAAATTTTGTATTTCAAATCGAGCATACATTTGAACTTTAAAGTCTGATTCAGCCTAAAGCTTGAATATATTAAGTACATCTTCTTAGCATGACACCATTTTATCAATGTTTTAAAAACTGAACTGATTTGACCAATTTTATGATAAAAATCTTGAACCGACTAGTTTTTCTGGTTAAGTTTTTTAATTTTCCGGTGCGATTAGTTTGATAATCTTGGTTATTAAAATTCAATCAGTTTATTAATAAATCAATCAGTTTTTGTAAAAAATAAGTTTTAAAAAAGAGAACTAAAATGATTAATTTTTATTTAATAATCTCCTTTTTAATAGGTAAGAATAATCTCCTATAATTTTTTAAAATTCTGTAATTTTATTAATCTTTAACCGATTTCATAACTATCTATTATTGATTGAACCTTTTAAATCTTAAATTTTTTATATTATCGTTTAATTTTTAGTTTGATTTTTAAAATATTAAATTTTACTAATTAAACTTTAGAAAAAAGATAAAAGGGCTTATCACAATTTTTGGACCCAATTCGGGTCAGTTTACATAAATTTTTTTGCTTGAGCTTAGCCCACTGCCAAGTTTAGGATTACAAACTTGGCAGAAAGGGTTGAAATTTGAAATCTGATTAGCATTTGAAATTTCCAGGAGGATTGTTCGAAACTTCAAACTTGTTATCAACAAAAGTTGTGGGGCTTGAAGGAAATAATTCTGGTATGAAAGTAGGAAGATGTCACATTCGCCAGATGGCAAGATATGGGAGTAAAATTAACCTGCAAGTAACAGAACCACCCCAACTGTCTGAACGAGAACGCAACTAACCACCCATCACGGCGGGCCACCACCACCACTAACGCAGTGGTGACAGGGTAAGCTCCTTCCTGTCGATCGTAGATGCTTCTTCTTTTCGGTTTCTGCAAGTTTCGAGCACAACCTCCAAGCTTTTTCCTTTATTCCTACGTACAGAAGTTGCATTTTGTGAAGAAGTTTCTGAAAGAAGCGTGAAACTGTCTACACAAATCAGGGAAAGGAAAGGTCCCATTGACAGGCATTTTCTTTTCTTTTTCCTGTAGGCTTATTGGATCCATATTTCTTATCAGTTTGGTGCCTGACAGGCAGTTACTGCCAATGTATAGAAATTGGTAAGTTGTATCTTTAAAGTTTTCTCATTTAAATAGTATATTTTGGTTATTTTTTAAAATTTGACATAAAAAGTCTTACAAGCTTAATTAGATTTAGTTGGCTCTTGTTGAAGATGGATAACACATTCTTCCTGCCCGAGTTTCAAATCGTCACGGTTAATACTTGGATGAGTGGCCTTAGTAAGATTAATGTTTTCATTCTTTTTGCAAGAAAGACGAATGAAAAAAAAGGAGGATTTTTCCGTAAAGGTTTGTAATGAAATATAAATGAAATTATATCTAACCAAAATTTTTATATATATTATAACATAAGTAAACTAATATTGAAAATAATATTAAAACATATAAAAAGTCAAATAATATTATATAAATTTTAAAATAAATATTCAAGTTAAGTAAATAGTTAAATACATAATAAACGAGAAAATGAGTTTGTGGGTATTATGAGAATAATATGTAAAATATAAAAGTAAGAGAGACTAAAAATAGGCTCATTAATTGACCTGAAAAATCTACCTGAAAAAGTGCTTATTGAGAAGCTCTAAATTTAAGCTTCTTAAAAAGCTGTATTTTGACTACCAAAAAAATTATATCTATTAAACAAGTACTTTTTTATTCTATAGCCAAACACTCTCTTTTTTTTAAAAAAGAATTTTGTGAGAGAAATTTGCTTATTAACATTCTAAAAACTCACCCAAATAGTCACTAACAAATCTAACCCTTCATCGCGCTCAAACTTAAAGATGACGTTATTTTTACGCGTATAAATAGAGTTTTTGACGGTAACATGACTGTAAGAGGGACAAAGTATTTAATAATTTTTTAAAATACGTACGAGACTAATTATTCTTATTGTATGTATAGGTTTTTTATGCCCGAATTACATATTAATTATGATATAGTTAATAAATTATGTTTATACAATTTGATTTACGAATAGATGTCTAATTGAAGTCAATAATTGATTTAAAAATTTATTTGAAATTTTCTGAAATTTGATTTGTGTATTCTTACTTTTGGAATAATTAAACATATAAGAAAATTTATACTCCACCCCTTCCCCCTTCTTCTGTTGAAAATATTCATATGTAAATATCCTACATCGGAGAAAGAGAAAAAAGAAGACTAACATATAAGCCTAGTGAGCTACTCCACCTATTGTTAATTAGTTTTAGAATAAAATATCACTTGAGTTTGTTCATGGTCTAACTTTCCTTCTCGTGTGAGCTTGTAGGCTTATTACCAACTTAATATGATATCAGAGTAGGTTTGGTCTGGATTTTTCGATTGTTCGTCTGGATGTCCAGTCCTAGCAGTCTGGTCTGATTATTAATGTGTTTATTTCAAGTGAAAACTGGATGTTTAGTCTCAGTTGTACTTGAGGGGGAGTGTTGAGAATACCTAGATATGAGTGTCACACATTGAAAAAAGAGAGAAAATAAGACTAACATATAAGCCTAGTAAGCTACTTCACTTATTGCTAATTGATTTTAGAATGAAACCTCATTTAAATTTGTGCGTGGTCTAACTTTCCTTCCTGTTTAAGCCTATAGTCCATTGCCAATTCAATATCTTTATTTTTTGAAATTGCAAATTCAATATCTTCGCCCAAAAGGTTCTAATAATTGGGAAGGTATCTTAAATTAAACACTTCATAATCATTCGCTGTTACAAGAAAAAGTGAAGGAATTGCCAGCTGCTGGTTTTGGAATCGGATAAAAGACATAGCAATAGTACAGAGATTACACGAAAAAGAATATAACAAAAGAATGAAACGACAAGAGAATCATATTCCTGACGCATAGATACTGTCTCATTTCATGGTAAATTCTTTGAAGTAATTAAAAGGAATAATAAATTAAATAGTATTTAATTTTTATTTTTTTAAAATTTAATGACTAATCTTATAAAATTTGGTCATTTATATTAACGTAGCGTGTTCATCAAATATCACGTGGATGATTATATATTAGTTATATAAAAAAAATAAGTTTTGATTTAATTTATATGAAATTTGAAATATTACTCCCTAACTTAAAATAATTAGAAAATCTAAATTAAATTAAAGATTTAGATACTTTGAACTCTATTATCATTGATCATCATTAATTAGGGATGATAACTGGCTAACCCATAAGCCTAAATTTAAGTGTTTTTAATGAGCCGATCTATGGGCCAAATCATGCCCAGATCGTAAAAGAATTAGGTTTAGGACAGACCTAAGTCTAAACAATCTTAGCCTGGATTTAATTAAAAAAAAGACGTTATTTTATACTTTTATTTTTTTTTAAATTAACGAGACCTTCTCTATCATTAATCATAACAAGAAAAAAATTAGTAAAATGACAAAAAAATTTTGTGAAATTTATAGAATGTAAGAATACATAATTAGTGGTAGTGGAATGAGGAATAAAATAAAATATTATATTTAAGTTGACTTCAATTAAATAGTATAATTTAGTTTGTTAATATAAAATTGATTCAAATTAAATTTTTTTATAATTAATTGAATCTTATAAAAATTTAAAACATTGAGCTAAAATTAAATAACATTTTAATTTTTTTTGAGGGAATATCATTTTAATTTATACATATGATTATAAATTAAGTATCATTAAAAAACAATAAAGATAGCTTATTGCTAATTGTGTCTCTTTCTTTTCGAGTAACCAATCGTGTACGTTGTGGACCCTTAAATAAGAAACGTACATTTAAGACGATTAAGCATTCTATGGCAAATCAAATCCTCGAGAATAAAACAGGCCAACATGATGTGTCTTATCACATTCAATCGTATGAAAAAAGCTTTATGTTATTATTCGTATATTTTGTCCTTGCTTTTCATTTCACTATTTAGTCGAATTAATTTAAATTTTAAAAATTTTAAATTAATTTAATCGAGTTAGATTGAATCGCACCAAACCGGATAGTCCCGATTCTCAAAGACACAAGGTGACACTGAAAATCGGACAAGACAAATTTGATTCCATGAAAACTGAACCAATTTGCAATCTTTAGTATGGTCTTAATTATGGGAAAATACCTTTAAGTCATCCACACCTAGATTAATCCCTGCTCGAACTGGGTACGTTATTTACGAGAGATAAAGCTCTGATTCAAACTTGAAGAGAGCTCCCTACCAACTCACCGGATCCTCTGCTTCTTTAATTTAACAAGGTGAATAGTTTCTATGGAAACTTATTTAAAAAGCGAGTAGTGACAGTTTATGTAACCGCGAAACATGAGCTCCTGGTAAGTGGTCACTTGACAGTAACATACTTCGAACCCACGTAGAATCGGCTGCCATCACCATTTCGACACGTGTTCCACTTCAAAGATTGGTTGTTACGTGTCGAGCTTCTATTTGTCCGGTGAGCTATGCAGTTTAAAAAAGGCGTTTCACGCGGTAGAAACTGTTGGACCTGATCACCTGAAAGTGCAAGCCCACTAACTTCTCCCCTTTCTCTCTCTAAAGCCATTCACAAGCTTCTCTCTCCAAAGGACCCTCTCCATTAAAGCCGTTCACCAACTCCGTAGTTTCGTGACCAATCTGTTTTTTGGAGGGAAACCCAATAGGAGTAAGTTTCTTGTAAGCTAGTTGAAGCACAGAGAGAGACAGAACCATGCCTTTGGAAGACGTAGAAAGAGGAGGTGTTAAGAACAGAGCAAACTACAACAGTAACTCTTCTTCTTCTCCACCCTTCTTGATCGATCAAACAGAGACCCAATGGACCTCTTGGCTTGTTCCCATGTTTGTGGTGGCAAATATTGCCGTTTTCGTCGTCGTCATGTACATAAACGATTGTCCTAAGCATTTTCATTCTCGGTTTGAAGGAAGATGTGTTGCGAGGTTTCTTGGGAGGTTCTCGTTCGAGCCCTTGAGAGATAATCCTCTTTTTGGTCCCTCCTCTGCTACGTAAGTGTTTATTCTTTGATTAATGGGTTGTTTGCTTTTTTCAAGTCTGTTTTCTCGCTCTTTTCTTGCTTCTCTTTTCCTTCATTACTTTTTCCCTTACTTTGTATCGAAGGTAATTGGAGAGTTCTAAAAGTTGGTTTTGATTGATCATGGAAGTCGTGAGGGATTCATCTTTTTTGGGCATGATTATGATCCAGCTTGGGTGTGACTTTCTAGATAGTTTGATTCGATACCATGTTTGAACATTTAAATGCTTGGTTTTGAAACATTGGGAGTTTTGTCTGACACAAGTCTCTTCATGAATTTTATTTTATAAGTTTGATCTTAACTTTGTTCTTTGTGATTTGTCTTTAGGCAAGATTACAGATACTAATATAAGAGAACGTCTTCAAGGATATGAAGAAAGAATCTTATTTGTTCTGTCTTTGTGTCTCTTTATTTCTTCTTTTCTGGGTTTATTGCTGCTAGATTCAGTTACTAATCCAAGTTGAAACTTCTTTGTCTTTTGTTTCTGTTTTTGGTTCCAACAGTTTGGAGAAGTTGGGAGCTCTTCAGTGGGATAAAGTCGTGCATAAACACCAAGGATGGAGGCTGATCACTTGTATTTGGTTGCACGCTGGTATTATTCATCTTCTCGCAAATATGTTGAGCCTGATCTTCATCGGTATTCGCCTAGAGCAGCAGTTTGGTTTTGGTATGTGAGGATTAAGAATTTAAGATCTTACTGACCTAACCCCCTATAGATTCCAGACTATCCTGTCATTTGTTATTGAATCTTTAATTTTGGTATTTGAAGTTTTTTCATTAATTTGGTGAAGAACCTGCTGCTATTGTTGTGAAATGCAGTTCGCATCGGGATCATTTACCTCGTATCAGGATTCGGTGGGACGGTGCTTTCTGCTCTTTTCATTAGAAACAGCATCTCTGTTGGTGCATCTGGTGCTCTTTTCGGCCTTCTTGGAGCTATGCTGTCAGAACTGCTCACAAATTGGACCATCTATACAAACAAGGTTTGTGACTGTTAATTCATCGGTTGGCTTAACAGATTCCATCAAGAAGTCCTTGTTTACCTTTCTTTATGTTTGATTAATCGTGCAAAACATTTGCATAGATAGCTCTTCTTTAAAGCTTATGTCATAGAAGATCAGGCTATTGGCCTTTTATCCGCATCTTCTCGACCAAGACCGGGAAGGGTTTCGTTTTGTTTCTGATAAACTTGAAAGGACTCGGGTCCCTCTTAATCTGGAATATAATCTTTAAATTGGCTTGACAGGTTTATGCTTCAGGATTTTCAGTTATGCATCTTGATTTCCAATCAAACCTTTAGAACATATTGGCTGTGTTTGTTACCAATATCTGTCCTCCTTGTTGATTCCATAGGCTGCAGCTCTGCTTACACTTCTATTCATCATAGCAATTAACCTCACAATCGGAATCCTACCGCACGTTGATAATTTTGCACATATCGGAGGATTTCTGTCAGGGTTCCTTCTCGGGTTTGTTTTGCTACCTCGTCCGCAATTCGCATGGTTAGATCGTCGGAATCTCCCTGCCGGAGTCAATGTCAAGTCCAAGTACAAGCCTTACCAGTATGCTTTATGGCTTATCTCCGTGGTTCTGCTGGTCGCAGGGTGAGTTTCTTCCTCGATTCTACGGCATCCTACATGATTATCATCGTTCATTTCATATAGTTTCTTCGCAGCTCATAGATCTAAATGATCGCCATTTTGTTTGATGTAAATGTTCTGTTGTGAAAAAGCCAAACATCTCGTACCATTATTCAACTTTTTTGGTGGGGTTGTAAATACCTCTTATCCAAAAGATGCAACCATACTGTAATGACCTTAAATCTGTGGTTGTGGGGTATGCATAGTTTGGTGGTAACTACGTTGAGGAAGCCATGTGAGAAACACAAAGTTCTTATCAGAACTTTTACTTCTTCAATCTATTTCCTCTAAATTCTACACATGAGTTTCATGTTGGACCTGCATTGAAAAGACAATGACTTGAATTCTTCTGATCCTTGTCTACTTAACTGCAGATTCACAGTATCATTAGTGATGCTGTTTCGAGGCAAGAACGGCAATGATCGGTGCCATTGGTGTCACTACCTGAGCTGCGTACCAACCTCGAGATGGAATTGCGACGAAAACTAACTCTAGGGGAGAAGGCAGGAAGGAAGGAAGAAATCTGTAATCTCCGAGGGGTTTTATTTTGTTGATGTAAATGTGTAGCTTACAGGTTAGGACCTAGCAGATTGATCTCTGTTCTTTTCTAACATTAAATGATCTTGTCAATTTTGTATCAAATGAGTTTATTACCTTTCATCCCCATTTCTCTTTTAACAAAAAGCCTTTGCTTCGATTCATCTTAAACAGTTTTATTTCTACTCTATAGCAACTTTTTTTTCCAAAAAATATTGATTACCTAGGATATCAAATGTGAGTAGAAATCTCACGATAGAAAGAGATGAAATTAGTGAAAGACATAAGTGGAAAGGATTTATAAACCTAATACTTTAGGGTATATTTGGGAGTTTAGGATGGAATGTACTGGAATGACAATTAATGGAACGGAATGGAATGTAGTGGAATGGAACGAGTCATTTCATTGTTTGGAAGTTTAAATAAAATAAGAGAGGGTTTGAAAGGCAAGCTATGTTATTTTATCCCTGACTCCCTAATTTGAGAGGTCACAAAATATTAGATTTTGGATGGCAAAAGATGACTTCTAAAGTCATCAATTGTCATACCATCCTGTTTTAAATAGACTCCCAAACAATGGCCTGAGTCATTTTGGCCATTCCATTCCATCTCCATCCATCCCTCCATCTACATCCAAACATACCCTTAAAGTTTTTTGTTAAAGTGTGGTGTCAAAATCTATGAGTATGTTCCCTCACCAAGTTCTCTTCATTCAGATTCAGCAAGTAGTATCAGAACCGATGGTCATCAAGAAACTGAGTATAGAGACGGTGGTCAGATCGTTTGGTTGCCTCCTCACGGTAGTCAAATCTGGTTTAGATCAAAATTTATTCAATTGAAGAAAAAAAATTTAAGAACTTAAAAATGTCCGAAATCCAGTTTAAAAAAATTCGAGCCGGGCCTAATGCTACGTATGTTAGACTGACCTGACAACTAACCACAATATACTTATAATCTCATGTTAGCTAGAACTAGTTAAAAGTGACAAAAGCAGAAGTAAATAATCACTCAACTAGCATGAAAGCGTCACGATGTAATGACTTCACACCGAACCAAAATTGCCCACATTATTTAATTTCACACGACCCAACTTGTCAGCTTAAGGAGGACACAGACACCTACTTTGTATTATCACAAATGTTGAGATTCAGAGGAGGGCAGTTGATAATGTTTATCTGGGCCGTCGCGGCAGTGACGACGGTGCCGGTGGCTGGGATACAGTGTACCACCGTGACAGAGTATATGTCGGCATGTTCAGGGTTCATCACGTATGGTTCACCAGACCCACTTCCAGGGTCACCGTGTTGCGAGGCCATAAGGAGCCTGAATAATATAAGCAGCGCAGGTGGTGAAACTGAGAAAGTCTCGGTTTGTAGGTGCTTCATGGGTCTCATATTTACATATAATCCTAATGCCACCGCCATTGCTACTTTGCCTGGCTTCTGTGGTGTCAGTCTAGGCTTTGTCATCGACCCTAATGCAGACTGTTCTTAGTAAGTGTAGTCTTGAATTGAAGGTGTAAATACTATAAATCAAGAATGTAGTTGTATAAGATTAAGTTATGATTAATAACTTTTTCAGTTTTATTCATTTTTAATGCCTTTAATATTTTAATTGAAAGAATATACTCTAAAAAGGATTTTTTTTATTGCCTTTTAAATTCTCATGCAGTGTTCCTTTACACAAAGCCAGAGGAAGCTGATTGTTTAGAACATACAAAGATGCTAACAAGGAAGAAGATCATCTTCTGTTAACATCTAATAACATTAGAAATGGTAATAAATTGTTAATTGTTCCTTTAATTATAATCATCAAACTATTATATAATTAAGTACTCTTACCTCTTGGTTTTACCTTTCCTTGTTTGATGTGAAGGAGGCATGGTCAATGTGTTTTTAAGTATAATTGATCTACTTAATCAAAGTTGAGGTTTGGTACTAGAACCTGACAAATCTTTTTAAATCCGACTAGAGATGGCAGTGGGTTTTCAACCCGATTAATATCTGCACTACCTGATCCAATGGATTTAAATATGGGTAGTAAATCGTAAAAACTGATGGATATGGATATGTATATGAGTTGAGTCGTAAAAAATGGATATGGATATGGGTAAAGTAAAACCCGAACCATGGATACCCATATCCTACCTGTTTTTTATT
>JANIPN010000007.1:57076260-57090731 GCA_027478595.1 Erythroxylum anguifugum | reverse complement strand
GCATATAAAAATTATTTAAAGTATATTAAACAATATGTAAAGCACAATATATTAATTATTATATAATTTAAAACGGTATGAAACATAAATAAAAATATATCTAACTGAATCTTTTATATAGATTATAACATAAGTAAAACTAATATAAAAAACAAATATTAAAACATATAAAAAAGCCAAATAGAGAATAAGGGTTTGTAAGATAAACGTAAAAATGAGTCTGTAGGTATCGTGGGAATTATGTGTAAAACATAAGAACAAAAGGGACTAAAAATAGGCTTATTAATTGATATAAAAAATCTACCTGAAAAAATCATTTGAGAGGCTTTTTTGAGAAACTCTAAATTTGAACTTATTAAAAAATTATATTTTAACTGCCAAAAAAGCTATATCTATAAAAGAAGTGCTTTTTTTTATTTTATAGCTAAATATTTTTTCTTAAAAAAAGATTTTTATAGTAGAGAATGTTTATTAATTTCTTAAAAACCCATTCAAATAGTTACTTAATTTGAGAGAAAAGTTGTTTATCAAAGAGATTGAACTTTTAGACTTTTATACTCTCAAAGTTGTCATCTCATTTCTTATGTACAAGTTAGCTTTAATCATGTTACTTGTTTGAAAAAGTGTTTGTGGGAGGCCTACTAATAAAGAACCAAAAACACCACATTCATTGTATAACCCCAAAAAACAAACATTTTAATAAAGCTTGACTTTAGAGTGAATTCTTCATATTTAATTTAAAATTTAAAGGAAAACCACTTTATTGCTAAAATATATAAAATCTATGGAGGATTCTTCTATCTAAAATGGCCTATTTTCCACCCTATTTATAAAGGGAATATCCTTTTTAACCCTCCCTATATTAATAGGTGAGGAGAAAGCATAATGCAATGTATCTAACTATCTAAAGGAAGCTATTCCTAGCCTCTTATTACGAGTGCCATGCCCTGTGACTTAAGTAACCTAAGAAAGTGTAGTCAGATTCACCACTAAATACCCAAAGAGGGAAAGTGAGTCTATGGTTGGTGAGTTGGGTGGGTGTGAGAATGGACCACATGCTTCAATGAGGTCCACCGATTTGACACTTGAAATGTACGTTTTTTCAATTAATAAGATGTCTAATGATTCTTTTAAATACATAAACAACTCTTCAATTACTGATTCCGATTAATTTATTCGATAATTATAAGTTATACAATTCAAATAATCATTATAGTAAACGAATTTCTACAATCATGCTTTATGTTTGGGGTGACAAATAAGTTAATGCAAGTAGGGTTATGAACCTCTCCAATCCAATTTGTTGAAATATAAGAGTAGAAGTTTGTTCCACGTTAAAAAAAAGAGGAAAGAAGACCAATATATAAGTCTAGTAGGCTACTCCACCTATCACCAGTTGATTTTAGGATGAAATCTCACTTGAGCTTGTATGTGGTATAGTTTTCTATCTCGTGTGGGCCCATAGGCTCATTGTAAATTCTAACATAGTATCAAAGCAGGTTGCTCTTATGTTAGTCGTTAACATATCGAAATGATAGATTATGTCACGTGTTAGACCCATGAGGCAGGTGTGTTGAAATATAAGAGCGAGAGTTTGTCCTACATAAAAAAAAGAGGAAAGAAGACCAACATATAAATCTAGCGAGCTATTCCACCTATAACCAATTGGTTTTAGGATGGAATCTCACATAGACTTGTATGTGGTATAATTTTCCTTATCGTTTGGGCCTGTAGGCTTATTTTAAATTCTAACACAATTCAATTTAATTTAAAATTAATAAATTTAATTTGAGGTGATGGAAGATTGAGGTTGAGTTTGAACGGGTTGGTTGAAGGATTCAAACTAATCCAAATTGATTAAAAAGTAATATCATTTTAATATAACTAATTAAAATAATGTCGTTTTAATCTTATTCAAATTTTATTTTAAAATTTAAAGTATAAAGGCGCAATTCAAGATCCCAAATTTAGTGGACTTGAGTCACATAGCTAGAATCTAGACTAAACTAGTTTGAATAGCTCAAAATGACGATATTTTGAAATGGATTGAGTTGACTTGAATTCCAATCAAAACGAATTTATTTTTTAAGTTCAACTTGAAGTCTGATTAATTTAAATTAATTAGTTAATTTCAATATTTTCAAGTTGAATTTAAACTAAATTTGACCCCATCTACCATTCCAAAACAACAGCCAAAGAAAGACCTGAAGAGAAATACCCTTATCATCATGAATAGAAGCTTGCATGTGCATGTATTGTAATGAATGCTGACATTAATAGGACAACATCATTCATCGAAGACCATTCTTTGTTCTGGCTTTTGGTTGGAGGCTTAATTCATGTCATTAATAGCCACTTTTTTTTTTTTTTCAAGTCCTAAATTAGGGTATCTACCAAGCATATCTAGTGACTAATCCCTTCGTTGATTTGTAGGCACCTCATAGGATGTGACAACTGGTCCAAAGATTTAAGGCTGTTCTTTTTCTTTTCTTAAATAACCATTGGCATTCGAATATCATAATTGAGCTTATAAAACATATCAGGATCCGGTAATTAATTAATGCAGTTCAAATTAGAGGCTAATCCTCGGAGAGTAACTGATACCATCTGCTCTTTTGTGACTATAAAATTACAGATTCAAGTTATAGAAATAGTCTATATTATGATTCTTTCCAGACTTCTGTGAAGTAAAAATCTTGTGCATCGGTACGTCTGACTTTTTGTTTTAGTAGTTCAGATTAATGAGTTTCTAAATCCTAACCCCATGTTCTAACGAAAAGCAAAGGGAATTTTATTAATTAACGTGAGGAGCTTCAGTTTTGTTACAGATCAGGGTACAGTTTGGAGGAAGAAACTGAAGAAAAAAAAAGAAAAGGAAAAGCATCGTAAAATTTCGAGCTCAGAACATTTTCCTATATGCTCTGACGTTATTCACTGCTGATCTCTCCTCTGTGTGTGATGGTTTCGACCATTTATTTATGGCTGCAAGAATTACAAAAAGGAAAAAAAAAAGGTAAAGGAACAGTAGTAAGTCAACAATAGATAATTAACTCTGTAATATCTAATTACTTGATAAGTATTGGATTGTGTTGATGAATCAATTTCAAATTTAAGTTTGATAAAATTTTCAGATCCAACAAACGCATGAGATTGAATGCTTACTGCAGGACATCGGAGAGGTGGGAGATTGCACTGCATAGGAATACGATTTGCAATCTGGATGGTGTTGCAGATGCAGTCATGTTGAACTGCCTGGAGAGCATTGCAGCAATCAGCGTTAGGGTTAGGGTTGGAGTTGCCAGGCACCAGAAACGGTGAACAAGCGTTCAGGTTGCTAAGCTGAGTTGAGCAATTCTGAGCGTCACCCACTTGGCTCTGCACTGAAAATACAGTGACCAAAAGAAGCAATAGTGCATTAATTGAGGACTTGGGAGCTGCCATTAATGATCAAAGAAACTACTTTCTTGTTTCTTAACTTTGACTTTCACTGTCATTTGGCCTGTAAGCGTCAGGATCAAGTTTTATAGGTTGTGACAAGAGATGAAATTGGATGTTTACGTGAATCACCTAATTTGAAATCTGGTGATCATCACAGAAGTTGTGAAGCAGCTGACAGGAGAAAGTACAAAATTAATTTTTACAAGTTTAATGGTGTAATTAAACAATCAAAGTCCACAATTTTTTGATATGATAACTTTATAATCAAAATTGCAAAGAGATCCCACTTGAAATGAAGAATGTATGTGAATGGTAAACAAATTAATCAATTAAATTGAGGTATTATATATTTTTTAAAATTTTGAAACCGAAATTTCATAATTTAACATAAATCCAACTTTAAGAATGTTAAGTTATAATTAGATTACTGGACTTTTAGGTCAGGGAAAAAATTATTTTTACTTATATTACTCAGTTCAATTTTTTCGACTGAGTTAAATTAAAATTAATAATAAAAACACTAAAAGAAGGCTTTATACAGGAGAAACCAATTATAATGATAACATTTAATACAAATGAGCAAAAGGAAGTACCCCAAAATCCAACTCAAAAGCTTTAAGGTGATTTATCACAATCTGCTAGGTTAAGTCTCACCTGGTCTCTATCCTAGTTAACCAAGATTTATGCTGAGTTCAGATCAATAGTATGAATGTCCCTCTATATTGTTGCCTTTCACTAACCTAAGAAAGAATCATCAAAGATCAAGGACCAAAAAGAAAAAATAGCTAAACAAAATATGAAGCAAGAAAAAGAAAACGGAAAATAATACATCAACTTCCTTAAGAAGTTTTAATCCTGCTATGATCTGAATCAGCAGGAGCTGCCCAGTAGGATTTCACTGCAAAAAGTAGCTTCTGTCTCTCAAGAGGTCCATCTTCATGATCAACAATCTGACTATCCCAGTCCAATCCATCAGTTATTCTCTTAATCTTCACCAAAAGATCAACATCATCTCTGATGATCACACTTCCTTCAGGCCTCAGCACTCTATCCATCTCGAGCAGAATGTCTTCCATTTCACATCTGTAACAAAGCAAAAACAATAAATGCACGTCAGGATTTGTAACCTTATTATGCAGTGAGACAACATGCGACCATGTGTTTTTCTGTGCTATTGATCCACAAAGTTCGATTAAATTATTGTCACCTGCTCTCGTACAAGCTGAAGACTGAATCAGCATGGATCAGATCGTATGTTCTTGGATACGTAGACATTGCTTCACACCTGTGGTTAAGGTTGTTGGAAACGAAATAAACTGTAAGAACCAAGTTGAAAACGTTAACCGATAAGATATTTTCTTTTTTGGAGTGTTAGATTTACCAATCCTGATAAGTTCCAATCAACCCTCGTTCGTAGATTACTCCAAGCGTGTTGACTTTGGTTTGGACAGGAACAACATTCATTACCCAAACTGGGTCATCAACAAGAGCTGCAGCGAATCCACCCAAGTAAGCGTTCATGTCCAAAAAGTTTCGATACCTTCCAGGTTGTCCCAACTGGTTGTTGACCGTTTTGTAATAAGACAATCTCCTGTTCCAAAGTTGTATATCTTCCTGGAAAGTTTCTGCTGTCACTCCTTCCACAGTTCCTCTGCTAATTCTAGGCGGGATAGCATTCAATCTCTCAGGCCACTTGACCAACTTCCCACCTGCGACTTCTTGATTCCTCGATACTTCAGGCAAATTCGTCAAACACGTCTCCAGATTCGTGTACCTGAAAATTGTAGTATCACGAATCAATCACTTGACAAGCACACGAAACAAGCAAAATTTTAGAGAAACGAAGATGTACCAAGCTTTATCAGGATCCTGAGCAGGACACAGTGGTGGGTTCTGCGTAATCTTCCTGTTAACTTTACAATTCAAGTGATTGAGTGGCTTTTGCCAAATAGCAATATCACCTTTCTCTACAAACTTCTTCCAACACAAACTCTTGGCCACATTTTCGATTCTAGTCTGTTCATCACTCAGGTCCTCTTTCGTTCTCTCCCATCCTTTCCAGTACTTTCTCCAGTTAATCGGAGGACCTGAAAGTATCCAGTACCCTCCAGGCCGTAGAATTCTATCTACTTCAATCAAGTACTGCCCATCTGTTCATTAAGTTTATTAAAAACATGGTCTTAGTCCGGAGATTACACATACACACATGCACACACACAGATATATATATATATACATATAATACATATGTACCTGACTCAGCCCAGGGAATTAGGCAGCGAGAGCAATGCGCCATGTCGAAAGCTCTCGACGGGTAAGGAAGTCTCTTTGAGGCTATAACACCGATCAGAGCAGGAACTCCACGTTCCAGTGCGAATTGAACCTGAGCTTCATGTGTGTCTCTTGGCGCAAACGACATTGTCAAGATGTTTCTTGACAGAAGATAAGCTCCCCAGCTCGCCACCTGCGTAAGTTTATCAGAAAATTCGCACTCTTAAGTATAAATTCCCCAAAAACAGGTGAGTGTGATTATCATTTTAATACTATTACATATCATCAACAAATAGTTAATAGTCAGAAAAACCGAAATTTTCCTTCTCGAAAATACAAATATTTCATAAATTAGATCCAATTGCCGATAATCTTTCCATATTAATGCTTATTTTTCATTAATTTTTTTTGATTTCCTTCATTATTATAAAATCAATATCAACATAATATCTTAAACTTCCATTATTAAGAAATCCCACAAAAAAATTTCCATACTAATATAAAAATATTAATTCAAATTAGTAAACTCCAAAAAAAAAAAAACCCGATTAAGTTCAAGAATTAACAAAAAGGGCATCAATATCTATTAGAGGTTATACTTTAATTAGAAATAAATAAATAAATATGGGAACGTATAATTAATTAAGAAATAAACTTACCCCACAACCAGTGTCAACCGCAGTTCTAATGGACCCATCTTTGAGATTTATCAACTTTCCGATGTCGTCGATATAAGCGTCAGCGCCATTAGGAAACATAGTTCCGCCGCCGGGAAACTTGAACCGTTCACCCTCGTACCTGATCCAGTTCTGCACGGCTTTCTCCACCGTTAGATGTTTGTGTGGGACGTTCGCGTACCACGCGTAGTCTCTGCTTTTCGGCCAGCGGAATGGGCTCTTATAGCCGTGCGGCGCAGGAATACGGCACTTGAGAACCTCGCCTTTTGCAGGGCAGTGCCGTTCTCGGTATATCAGGCGACGCCGCTTGAATTTCAGTGATCTTTTCGCGTCCTCACATGGGGTGTACTCGCTTAAGCTCACGTTGCATGGAGGGTAGGCCTTGGTCTCAGAAGATAACACTGTGGTGTCATCATCCGCGACGTGGTGGGACGAGAAATCGAGGGATTTCTCTAGTTTCTCGTCTTTCCCATTTGAGGAGGGGTTACATGGAAATGACACGACCGTGTTTGCAGTCTGAGTCGCAGTTCTTGTCCGGAGGGTGATATTGCCGCCGTGTTGCCAGACTCCGAACAAGTACGAGAAAGTGCAGAGAAAGAGGATCAGAGCTAAGGAACAGAAGCTGGCGTTTTTGAAACAGAAAGGTGGTGTTATGTGAGGCTTTTGGGGCTTGGATGTGGCATGGTATTGTGTGCAACTAGCCATAGTTGTGCTGGTCAGGAGTTGATGACGCTCTCTTCTCGCTCTTACCAATATTTATACGATCAATTAGGTTGAAGAAGAACAGGTTCTGAATCAAAGTTGATCATGTGGGTGATGAGTCTAAACGAAAGCCAACTTAGCATTGAATATATAACTAAAACAAGAAGGGTGTTTCTAGTATTGGACAAGTGAGATTTAGGGGAGGCTTACTACTTAGTACCTAATTACTTAATTAGTATTTGTTAGGGTTGGTTCCAAGTAGACACTGTGCCGGTAAATGTGGCAAATAAGGTTAGAAAAATAACAATGCACGATGTGTTTAGTATCTCACCGTTCACCGACAAACCCTCTTTGATTAAGCACCTATTTGGTGCTATATATGGACTTTTTTTATGAACATGTTGAGAAGGACATTGTAAGATAATAATAATATGGTGCATCACAATTCACAACTGTTTAGTCTATTTCAATTGACCAGCTATTTGCTAATTTTAATGAGTGTAACTTCTAGACTCTGTTGACTGTAAGTTTAATTTTTAATTGACCAAGTGGGACTATTAAATTATGTCATTTGATGCTTGATAATGAAACTTGATAGTATGGTTTGAGGATAAATATATTTATTTAAAAACAAAATTAAATTGGTCATTTTGAAAGCTTTAATTTGAAGGGAAAACTCAAGTAATATTTTATTATTTGGCTAAATTTTAGTAAGATAATCTATATTCGTGGTGTGTTTTTAGTAGCTTTCATTTCAATTTTCTTTCCCTTCATGAGATTGACCAATTAGTACAAGTGATTAGCTTCAACGGGCAGGGACGGAGCCATGTTATAGGGAAGGGGGGCGCTTTCAAATATGTTTTTTTTAAAATTACTTATATAATTAAAAAATTTAAAATTATAAATATAAGTGGCCCCCCCTTTGCATTTAGATGTTGACCCCTGGCTTCTCATTAGAGTTGAGTCTGGCTCCGTCCCTGTCAATGGAGTCACGAGTTGACTATAGGAAAAGGGAGTGGATGCATTAATATGATACAATAATCAGTAGCTAATTGCATATCTTATCACTAAATTGCAAGGACTAACCGTTGTAATCACTAAGTATAATCTAAAATAATCATAAACCAACTTGATTATTGAGTTGACGAACCTTAATGCTTTGGAGTACTATCTCCAATTTGATCTTTTTTATGTCCTACCATGATTGTCTAATAGAGAATTAATTCACTTGCACCATCTCCTATAACCTTATGCTCCGATAGCTAATATAGTCGCATTCCTCTTCTTTAAACATTAGTGTCAAGTTTGACACTTTCTACGAAACTCAGCGAATATAACAAGCTCGAAATTGGTGCTACAACAAGTTGCTAAGTTCTCCATCTCAGAAGCCACGCAACTGTACGCGGCTCTTCAACTTTTTAATTAAGAACTGTTTTTGATTTTTTAAAAGATAATCCATACTTTTTGTTTTTAAATGTTTGCCGAGTAAATCTCAAAATTCACACAAGTATTCGTCAATCATGTAATTCAGAAAATTTGCCTTGCTCAAGGATCAGATGTGGCAGTGAATGTATACTAATGATCGAGCCCGTTTGATGCTACGGTCGGAGGCCTCTACAAAGGAAAAATTCCTCTGTTCTAATTTTGTTCTATTAATTTTCATCCACATATTTATATAAAATATAAAATATATCCGATTTGATTGAGCTCATTTGATGGGCTGGTTGGAGGTCTCTCCGAAATAACATATCTTCTGTTTTCATTACTTTGTTATAATCCTGTTCTATTAATTTTTATCCGTACATTTACGTGAAACCTGTATAAATATGTGGTTAAAAATCAGTCGCACAGGCTTGGAACGCGGTAAACAGCAGAAGTGATCCCGTGCCATCTCCGAAAAGTTTGGATGATCAAATCGTCGTGATATTATTTTGGATAATTTCTAGTCATCAATCCATGTCTGCCCGACATGGATTGATGACTAGAAATGACAATTTTTACCAGACTTAAGTTGACTAGACTTTTGAGAGTTTTGAAAATTTGAAGAAAATAATGTTGTTTTCAAATTTTAAATAATACAAATTACAAATTAATTGAACTTAACTCGGACTTTGGACTAGAGTCACCTCGAATACAAAATTTTAAGACCAAATCTGAGTTTAACCTAACTCGTTAAATTTACTTACACAATTTGATCCGATCCAACTCATTTTCGTACCTACTCAAGGTCAAAAAATTAATTAAATTTAATTGATATTAGAAAATTCTAAATCGTAATCGAGTCAATGTATTCATGATATTATCCGAGTTTAACCTAGAACTCAACCTAACTCGAATAGTACAATTCAACCTCACATAAATCACCCAAGATGACATCGTTTTAAAGTGATAATCGAATTATTCTCAAGTCTTTTTCAATTTTGAATTATATATAAATTTTAATCAATTTTAATTTAATTTGTTAATTTTGAACTTAATCGAATCATCCTCAGACTCATTTGTCATCCGTTTCTACGTTAACAGTTAAACTTATTTATCTTCTACCATTAACTTAATGACAATTTTAATTCAGGTTTAAAAAAGTTATAAATTCTAAAATAATTAATTAATAATTTTTAATTTATAAAATTCATAACTTGCAGATTTAAGTTGCCAAATATGGGCCTATGATACGACTCAATAATCTAGAAGACTCGGAGATTCACCAATGAGAAAACCCCTGGCCTAAACTATATATAAAAATATATAATTATAAATTATTATATCATTTATATAGTTTAAAAATGATATCAAATTAAATAATCTCTACCTTTTTAAGATTTGTGCAATTTAGTACTAAGAGTTTTGAAATTTTTATTTGTTGACTGATCTTTTAAATTTTATATAATTTATGTCAAAGTTGTTTTTACCAAAGAATGTTTACTAAATGCTACTTGTAAGTCTATCTATTGATATATAATGCTTTAACTAAATTCTTGCAAATTTAAAGTCGGATTGAATGGGTAGAAGCAAACAAAACTAAAAAAAACCCCTGAGGATCCAATCGAGCAATTTTAGTGTAAAATTAGAAGAATTCTGTGTAGCCCTGAACTCCATCATCTTCCATACAAGACCCTTCAATCCGCTAGCTACATCTTCATTTCTGTAACTAATAATGGTAACAAACATTACCTCAGCTGTGTTTTATGAATCTCACATTAGAAACAAATGGAATTAGTGAGAGACATATAAGTGAAAAGGACTCATAAATTTATTATTTTAAAATTTTGGATTGAAGTGTGGTGTTAAAGTTCACAATTATGTTCCCTCACTAAAGTTCATAATGAAGATCTCCAAAGAAAGTGGGCTCCTCAGTGCCTTCAAGTGGTATCAGAACCGATAATTTGACAAGGGATAAGTATCGAGGTAGTAATCGGATCCTGTGGTTATCATCCTCACGTCTAAAGCAAGGAGACTCCTGATAGGCTCAGACCACTGACGTAGAAAAATGTTTAATGATGCCATATATGTAGCAATACATGACAACAAAAGTTAAAACAGAGAGATATTGAAAGCTTAAGGAAATACTTTATTCTACCTCTCAAAACCATTTACAGCAGTTACTTTATATAGAAAATTAAAATAACTAAACAATGCAAATGACTCCTAAAATGAAGGAAACAACTTAATCACAATCTTAACAAACTTGACCACTAAACAGATAAGCTTAAACACTTTCTTTGACTCCTAAATAGTAGAAACAAACATGACAACTGAAAAATGAATATTTAGTTTAATTTGCAAACTCTAAGTAAATCTCGCAACTTCAGAAATGATGCTAATTGCAGGGGCTTTGTAAACATGTCTACAAGCTGCTCTTCATTTCTACAATAAATGAGGCTGATTTTCTCATCTTTGGTGAGATCACATAAGAAGTGATATTTGACATCTATATGCTTACTTCTCCCATGTAAGACTGAATTCTTCGAGAGACTAATTGCTAAGCTATTATCACAAAAAATAGGCGTGGATCCTTCTTGTTTGAAATGAAGCTCTTCAAGAATATTGCTCAACCAAATGGCTTGACATGCGCAAGATGTTGCAGCTACAAACTCCGCTTTTGTGCTCGATAGCGTAACAACTGGTTGTTTCTTTGAAGACCACGAAATAGCTCCTCAACCTAACGTAAAGACAAATCTGGATGCGCTATGTGCTATTTCTGTCATCCAGATCTCTAGCATAGTCACTGTCTGTATAGCCTACCAAATCTCCCATTGCTTTCTTCTTGTAAAATACTCCACAGTCACTAGTGCCTTTCAAGTATCGAAAAATCCTCTTGGCAGCTTTAAAATGTACTTCTTTTGGACACTCCATAAACTGCTAATGAGACTTATTATATGCATTAAGTCAGGTCTTGTTGCTGTCAAATACATTAAACTTCCAACAATTTGCTTGTACAAAGTGTTATCCACCATTCTTCCTTTAGGTTCCTTTATGAGCTTCAAACCCTTCTTCATTGGTGTGCCCACAAAATTGCAATTCTTCATTTTGAATCTGTCTAGAATATCATGTATGTATTTCTTGTTCGAAATAAAGATTCCTGCAGCAGATTGTTTCACTTATATACCAAGAAAATAATGCATCATGCTAAGATCTGTCATATCAAACTCGACCTTCATGGAGTTTTTAAAATTTTCAATCATAAGCATATCATTTTCAGTATAAATCAAGTCATCCACATATAAACATACTATCAAAATTTTTCCACCAACTTTCTTAATGTAGAGAGTATGTTCATATGGACATTTTTGAAATCCCTCAATTGAAAAATAAGCATCTATACGACTATACCAAGCTCTTGGAGCTTGTTTAAGTCCGTATAAAGCTTTTCTCAATTTCTATACCTTATTCTCACAGCCTAATTTCACATATCTAAGAGGTTGATCAATAAATACCTTTTCTTGGATCTCCCCATGTAAAAATGCAGACTTGGCATCAAGCTGGAAGATAGGCCATGCCTTTTGAGCAACCAATGCAATCACCAACCTTATAGTATCTAATCTTACCATTGGAGCAAACACCTCTTCGTAGTTAACACCGTGCTCTTGTTTATAGCCTTTCGCCACCAAGCGAGCTTTATACTTGTCAACTTCTCCGTTTTCTTTCAACTTTTTCTTATCAATCCATTTGACACCAATAGTTTTCTGATTTGCTGGAATATCTGTCAACTCCCAAGTGTTATTTCTTTCAATTGCTCTAACCTCATCATCCATCGCTTGTTGCCACTTTGCATTTTTAACGGCATCTTTAAAGGCTATAGGGTCATAATATGAAAATAAAGCAAAATTAGTAGCTGAATTTTCAATTTGACCAGTCCCATATACCTCATAGTCTTCCATCCACACAGGTGCACTTCTTTTACGTTGTGAGCATCCAACATTTGGTTAAGCATCGTTCGATCCATGTGCTATTTGACTTGATGAATCACCCACTTCTGCATTAGTTTCCAATGGATGTGGTTCTACTTCTTCATCATCGAATGTTGTTAGAATCTGTTGGTGAAGGCCATCACTGCTCCAATCCCAAGTTGCTTCTTCATTAAAAATAACATCTCGGCTAATAACAATTTTCTTGGTAATAGGATTGAATAATTTGTAAACTTTCGACTCTTCACTAATACCAAAAAAATGCATTTATGCCCTTTATCATCCAACTTTTTCCTTGTAGCATCTGGAATATACGCATAAGCAATACACCTAAAAATTCTAAAGTAAGCAACTATTGGTTTGTGTCCACTCCAAGCCTCATGTGGCGTCATGTTTCAAACAAAAAGTGTAGGGCTTCTATTCAAAATATGAGTGCTCCAACGAACTGCTTCTGGCCAAAAACTTTTCAGTGAGCCACTTCACGTCAAATGACTACGCACCATATTAAGAATTGTGCGATTTTTCCCTCACTCACACCATTTTGCTGAGGCGTATGAGCTGCTGTAAGTTGTCTTTTGATTCCATATTTCTCACAAAAATCTGCAAATTCTCGTAAATTATATTCACCGCCATGATCAGTGCGAAAACTCTTAATTGGACAACCCCTTTCTTTTTCAACAAATGCCTTAAACTTCTTAAAAGTTTCAAAGGCCTCATATTTCTCCTGCAAGAAGTAAGTCCATATGTTTTTGTTAAAATCATCAATGAACGAAATGAAATAAAGTTTACTTCCATTGGATGTAGGATTTATGGGACCACAAATATCAGAGTGAACTAGTTCCAACACTTTCTTTGCTCTCCACGTTTTGCCTATTGGAAATGGATCACGATGTTGTTTGCTAACAACACACTCTTCACATACTTCACCGGGAGGTTCAAATTGTGGAAGACCCAACACCATCTTTTTATGTTGTAACGTTTTCAAGCCTCCAAAATTCAAATGTCCATATCGGAAATGCCATAACCAAGCATCATCCTTCACTTTTCCAGAAAAACAAGACTGAGTTGTGTTGAGAAGATATAAAGGGAACAATCTGTTTGTTGACATATTAATTTGAGCAATTAAGCTCAATTTTGAATCTTGACTTTGACAAACTCTAGCTTTGATCATAACCTCATATCCCTTTTCTTGAAGTTGTCTAGAATTGAGCAAATTCGTCTTCAAACCTGGAACGTAGAAGACATTATTAATAGTATGAATGGAATTATCTTTCGCAGAGACTTGTGCCTTCCCTTTTCCTATGACAGAGACAGTAGAAGCATCTCCAAATTTTACAGTATCATAAAAAGATTCATCCAACTCGGAGAAAGCTGATTTGTTCCCACATATGTGATTGCTGCAGCCAGTATTGAGATACCATAAATTTGAGGAAAATTTTTCTTTGGGATGACATGCCATCAAAAGAGAAACCTCTTCTTCTTTTTTTGCTTCTTCCTTCTCTGCAAAGTTAGATCTTCCACCATAATTTTTATCTAAATTAGTACGGCATTCAGAACGATAATGACCATACTGATGGCATCGGAAGCATTCCACTTGAGATTTGTTGCGCCTGTTCGCTCTTTTTTGAAAATCACCAGTTTTGTTTCTCTCATTTTTGTATTGCCCGTTCTTTCCCTTCCATTTTCCTTTCTCTTGATTAGCTCCTTTCGAAAATGTTGTTGCCTTTAATGCTTGCTCCTCCTTGTCTTACTAGTTTAACTTCTGTTCATGAACCAACAGAGAACCTTGTAGGAAAATCCCGGGAGGTACATCACATGTACCAGGTGCGGAAAACAAAACTTTTTTGTCACCGGGACCTTCCCGAACCCAGGATCCAGGTATCGGTATGAAGACTCAAACCAAACAGCCAATAGAGACTGTCTCTAAAGGTGATCCACGCAGAGATCAGAAAACCTAACCGGATCAAACCCTTTTGAC
>JANIPN010000007.1:56880013-56893607 GCA_027478595.1 Erythroxylum anguifugum | reverse complement strand
CATTGACACAATTTTTTTGTTCTGTCCACTACAATCAAACACATTTTGTTCTCGAGACAGAGACAGAATTTTCTGTTCTGTCCACCATAATCAAACATCTCACTGTCTCTAATTTTTGTTTCGTTCTATCTCCAGATACCGAAAACAGCAACCATACGCAACATTATGGACCACCGAGATGCAAAGACATCTATGATTCTTCAAGTACGCTTCAGAAAGGCTATAGCTGTACACCCACGTTTGTGGACCACCGAGATGCAAAGATATTTATTTTTGGTTTTAGCTGTAAGGTATTTTAGGAGGTTCAAAAGATATTTTTAAATCATTTACATCTAAATTAATTTCTGCTTACAATGAGTTAGTTTGTAAAAAATAAAGTGCTGGTCAAACATATTTTCGTAATCCCAATGCTCAAATTTGAAATCTCTAGTTAAGAAATAAGAGTGTTGAAAAACAGAAAAGGGTTGCAGAACATAATCAGAAACTTACGGGACTCATTTGTTTTTTCTATTTTTAATTTTTAAAATTTCTGTTCATTTGAATTTGTTAATTATTGGTTTATTATAGTTTTTAAAAATTTTAAAAATTATATAAAGTGATTATGTTTTTTATAATATAGTTTACTATTAATTAAATATATATTACCTAATTATTTAATATATTAATTACTAATAAGAATAATAAATAATTTAATTTGTTATTTAATAAAATTTTGAATAATTTAATTTAAATTAAATTTTCAAATTAAAATAAATAAATTTAAATTGATTTAAAAATCTTCAAAATATATAAATTTTAAATAAAATTTGATTGAATAATTAAAATATATTTTAAAATTAACATTAATTTATACTTAAATAGTTCATTTTTATATTTATTTTAATAAAATAACATAATTTATTAATAAACATTATATAAGAATTAAATAAAATTATTTGATTGAAATTAATTTATCTTTAAATTTTATATAATATATAATTATTATTAATAATAAAAATAATTACATTTACATTAACAATCAAACAAATTTTTATTTTTACTTAAAAAATTAAAAATTAAAAACATAAAACAGACGTAGAAGGACTGTCCTAAAATACCGAATTAATGCAATTGAATGACACATAAAGAGCAAACCATTCATACTTTATTAACCAACTAAACCCAACAGAGTTTACTTTATATTGAAATTACAATCGTTTAGGAATAAGAAGTAAAGGCTTTTCCTTCTGAACTGTTATTCCAAACTTATCGTTCATGTCTAAGTTTGCAGGATCTTCATTGTTTGGAAGAGACCAACCAAAGGAATGCAGCAATGTGGCTAAAATCAATGGAACTTGCCTTGCAGCCATTGGTATTCCTGGACAAATTCTTCTTCCTCCACCAAAAGGGAGTAGCTCAAAATGCTGACCCTTAAAGTCCAAACTTGTGCCGAGAAATCTTTCTGGTTTAAACGACAAAGGGTCTTCCCAAACTGAAGGATCACGCCCAATTGCCCAGACATTGACTAGTACTTGAGAGCTCTTTGGAACTGTGTAACCCATAATTTTGCAGGTCTCGGCTGCACAACGTGGGAGGAGAAATGGTCCAGGTGGATGCAATCTCAGTGTTTCCTTCAAGCATGCATTCAGGTATGGAAGTTGAGAGACATGAGATTCCTTTATTGGGTTCGTTTTGATTTCTGTTTTGAGTTCTTGGCAAGCTCTCTTCATGGCTTCTTTGTTCTTGAGCAGTTCAGCCATTGCCCACTCCACAGTTAAGGTAGTTGTGTCTGTTCCTGCGCTGAAGAGCTCCTGCCGAAAGTTGAAGTTCATTGATCAATTGACATAAAACATGAAAATTAATGGAAAAACAACTCAGAGAGATGGACAGAGAGAAAATGTGGTCTAATTGCTTACAAGAAACAACCAGTTAATCTTTTCATCTTCAAATCCATTAGCAATAAAAACATCCAAGAAATCAGCTTTCGAAGAGTCCGAGACTTTCGTCTCTCTTCTTCTTCTTCTTTTAATGTCCAGCTCCCATGTTGCGAAGAATTCATGGACGCATTTTGACATTTTCCTTCTCAAACCCTGAGGATCCAATCGAGCAATTTTAGGATAAAAATCAGCAGAATTCGGTGTAGCCCCCAACTCCATCATCTTCCATACAAGACCCTTCAATCCGCTAGCAACATCTTCATTTCTGTAACTAATAACGTCCCTCGAGAACATAAGATTACCTAGTATGTTAAAAACGGTAACAAACACTGCCTCTGCAACATTAACAACAGTCCCTTCTCTACTTCTCAGGAACTCCACCAACTCACCCACTTTCTTCTCTCGTAACATGGCCTGTGACTCGACAGCTTTGACAGAGAACAATTCAGTCCTGCAAAGGGCTCTTAAGAGCTTCCATTCTTCCGTGCACTCGGAGGTCCAAACAATGGCCATGCTATTAAGAATATGAGGCTCGAAAGGGGCTGCTTTCGGTACCTTCCTACCAGAAAGCAAAAGATCTTGGGTTTTCGTAATTTCAGATGCAGCCATTGGAGAAGACGCAACAACGACAAGTTGTGTGCCTAGTCTAAGTGAAATCAAAGGGCCGTGTACTTTGGCGAGGTTTGCTAATGAAACATGAAGCTTTCGCGGCCCCAACTGAAGAATGTTTCCCACAACAGGCCATGGTTTGGGACCCGGTGGAAGCTGCTGTGTCTTGGAAAATGGAGATAAAGCATAGATAATAAGTAGAAAAAGAAGAAGAAGAAGAAGAACAGGTGGTGCCAAGAGATTGAGAAAAGCATTAAAACCTACTTGGTCCATATCCAATTGGGATATTTTTCCATGAGAGAAAGATTAAACCTATGTCCTTATTTGTAAGACTTGGAAGCATACCTCAAGTGGCATTTATCCACTTGCCAGTGGCCAACATGTTCGTATATACGAGGACCTTTGTGTTCTTACTTCATTGAAAGATGAAACTAACTTCCAGTAAATTTAAGCCAAAATTTTCTATTAAAAGATGAGCTTCAAAGTGATAAGAATTGGGAAATAATGAGACAGAAGGGGCCGACACATCAAAAGGAAGAGGGAGGAGACAGTGACAATAATGGTGATGGATGACCGTGGCGGAGTAGCTTTCAATAAGTTAGTCAAATAGAGGATTTTTTGGTTTAAATTTATATTTTTGAATTATAAATCTAAAAATTAAGAAATATTAATAACATAAATTTTATTTATCTTCAACAATTCATAGCCTTAAAACTTTTACAGAAAAATTCAACCTGTTATTATTTTAATAATCTAAAAATAATTAAACAAATTAATCTTTTAACAATTTTCTTTAAATTTATATAAAATTGACACATGTATAAATTTGTTAATTTTTTTAACAAACATCAACTAAAAACTCTAAATGACAAGATTTTGTTAAAAATTATAAAATTATTTTTAGTTTTTGCTTTGGATTTTGGTTTCTTCCGCTTTTCAAAAATTATGAAAACTATAAAAAGTAGTTTTTGTTTTTTTTCATAATCTGAATTACTATCATTTAATATATTATTTAATTATTTACTTTTTAATAAATTAAAAATTATTAATTAATTTTATTTAATATATTATTTAAGGATTGTTAAAAATTAAAAATAATTAAAATTTTAATTAAGAAAACTCTCGTTTTACCATGTGATATACATAAAATACATCACAATCTGCATATTTTGTATCACATCAATACTAAATGAAATTTTAATTAAATTTACTTTTTATTAAAATCTTAATTTAAATATTTTACAAACTTATTTTAAATGCTCTAACACATTATGATTTAATTTATATTTTAATAAAATTTTATAGCTAAATTTACATTTTTAATCATAAAAGTAAAAAAATAAGAAATATTAATAACATAAAATTTTATTTATCTTCAACAATTCATAACCTTAAAACTTTTACAGAAAATATTAATGTATGTTATTATTTTAATAAATAATAAAAACTAAAGCTTTTAATAATTTTCTTTAAATTTATATAAAATTGACACATGTATAAATTTGTTAATTTTTTGACAAACATCAACTAAAAAAATCAAAATACAAGATTTAAAAAAATTGAAATAAACAAAGAAATATATAACATTGAAGATATTTAGATATCACTAGAGAATAGAGATATTATTGAAGATATTTAGATAGCACTCTGGATGTTTTTGATGTCACTTTCAACTGTCTTACTTTAAATTTTTATTTTAATTTATTTTAATAATTTTTATTATTAAACATCGATTATTTTATTTATTAATTGGTTAGATTTTATAAATAAATAAATATTTTTTAATAATCCCTTTTTTATTGAATTTCAAATTTTTTTATAAATTAAAAAAATAATTATATTTTTAATTATATAATTTTATTCAAATTTTATGACAGATTTATATTAATTAATTATTTTAAATTTTAAATTTTTTGAGAGGAAATTGCTGCACCGCTCAAGAACAAGCTTCTCCAGAAATAAAAGCAGAAATCAAACCGAACCCAATAAAGGAATCTCATGTCTTTCAACTTCCATACCAGAATGCATGCTCGAAGGAAACACTGAGATTGCATCACCTGCGCCATTTCTCATCCCACGTGGTGCAGCCGAGACCTGCAAAATTAAGGGTTACACTGTTCCAAAGAACTCTCAAGTACTACTCAATGTCCGGACAATGGGCAACGGGGCGTGATCCTCCTGGGAAAGCCCTTTCTCCTTTAAACCAGAAAGACTTCATGGCAGTTGGCACGAGATATTTTGATACCACCGAAGATATTTAGATAATACTCCTGATATTTTGATGGCATATACGTAAAATAAAATTAATGATTAAAAAATTTAAAGAATGTAATAGTAAAAATTTTGAACCGTTTAATTTTCGGTTTGATTTACTTTAATAATTCATATTATTAAAAATCGATCAGTTTATCATAAATTACTTGAACGATTTTCGTAAATTAATAAGTTATTATAAATTAAATTAAATCAATTAATTTTTTTAAAAATAACTTTTTAAATTAAATTTTAAATTATCATAATTAAAAAATTTCGAAATTATTTTCTCGGACTTCGAAATTTTTTTATTTTAAAAATTATTTTCTTGAACTTCGGCGTATAATATATATACATAAAAGTAAAATCTACAACTATTAACTTTCAGGTACACACGCAATAAATTATTATTATTAAAATTGTACCAAATAAGTTATATATTACATATTTCAAATAAATTATTTAACAAACTATGAATTTAAAATTAAGTATCTGATTCAAATAAACAACATAAGAGATTGAAATTGTGTTACCCATGTCTATGTTGCAGGTCTTAAATAAGTAACAGTTAAAGGATGATATTTGTGTTCAGGTCTAATCCAATGCGAAATAATTGAGATACATCTGAGTTGAGTGAGATTAAGGTCAAATTCAAACCTTTTTTTTTAAAAAAATATTGGACATTGGGTTGAGCTTGAACTTTGGCTATACGACTTAACCTTGCTTGAATCCCAAATATATCAAGCATAAACGATACTTTTTTGAAGTAAACGATGATAAAGCAAACATAAACAAGAGGGAGGTGAATTTTGTGTAACTTTTTTTTCGCAAGTTATTTCAATTCGTATAATAAACAAATCCTAGTTAACGAATAAAAACAATAAGAGCCTATCAGACGATAAAGTCTTTTAAACAACAGGAGTTTATTATGCGATAGGAGCCTTTTATGAGATAAAGCTCTACTTAAACGAAAGGAGCCTAATGAATGATAAATCGTGTTAAAACAATTTCAAAACAGAAGGCGCCTGTTAAAACTGAAAGAAACTTCTTGCAAGTTGAAAACAGAAGGAGCTTTTTATAAAAATGAAGGAACCTTTTGCTAAAAAGAACACACTCACAATATAATGCGGGAATTTAAAAGAGAGAGAGAGAAAAAGAACGCATCGATTTATACTGTTTCAGTTTACAACCCAAGCCTATGTCAAGGCCTCAAGAATCCAACTTGAGTATTTCATTATAAGAGTCCGAGAATTAAATTTGACGAGTCTCTCTAAGCTCATAAGTACATATTTTTCAAGGTTCTCCAACCTTCCTCACTCGAAGTGTATAACAAGCTTCTAAAAGCTCACAGAAAAATAAAATGTAAAATAAAAATAAATTCTCAATTAATAATTTCTCTCTTGATAGAGTGATTTCACTTTCTAAGGCACAATAAGGATGATATGATTCTTAAGAAGATAGATGCTGCTCAGATGTTTCAAACGTCTTTGTAAGCTCGTTGCTTCACAAATGTTGTTGCTTTTCTTTAAATAGTCAATTTCTTCAACTAGTCGTTGCTTCATCTTAATTCAGAGTTGACTTTGAATTTTCAATATCATCTCTGCCGGAACAAAAATTTTCAGAGCTAATTGTTCGAAAAGTTAAGATCTTCCCAAATGTTAATAAGGAAAGTTTACTAAGAGGGTTCCTGCAAGAAAGGAAATAATTTTCCTATGATTTTATTTCCTTTAAAAAATATCGTTATCTATATAAGGAAATAAATCCAATTTGAATTTGAAATATTATATAGTTATCATCAAAATCGTCAAATATAAACCTTGAGCTAACAAACGAACATCATTTTAAAAATAATATTAAATTAAAATTTAAAAAATAGGTTTGACTCGAGCCTTTTCCAAAAAAAAAATTAACTTGTGACTCAGGTTACTCTTACCTAATGCCACCTTTAATCTCATGTTGCGCGTCTCCAGCCAGTGACCTACTAGAGATAAGAGACACTTTGAAAACGACATTCGTTTTCAAGGGATGTCATTTTAAGCTATGCAAGTGAGTAGATATGTCATGGTCGACCCAACCAGGATACGGGCTGAGGTCAGGTGAGCTCGTGGCCCAACCATTACTTCAAAAACGATGTCGTTTTTGAAGTTTTTCTAAAAAAATGATGGGTCGGGCCATTTAATAAAAGTGATTAGCTTCAATAGGGTCCAAAGTTGAACAGAGGAAAAAGGAGTGAATGCACTAATACGCCGTTTTTGAAGTTTTTCTATAAAAACAAGGTTAATATTTGTACACAAATTTGGTAAATTGTAGATCGCAAAGTCAATATGCAGAACATGTACATGTGGAATGAGCAATTTTGGGTACATGCAGAATACGTACAAATTTGGTACATGTAAAATACCCAATTTTGGGAATAAGTTTAAGGTATAATAAATACCTCTTATTGGACTCGCCGAGCTAATGATTTTGTTCCCCCAAAATGTGGATCCTTTAGTTTTGAACGACTTTCTACTTTTATCTTAGCTTCACACTGCAAAGTATACATAATGTTTGAAATATGTTTTAAATAGAAAGGATCAATTTAACCACAATATAAAATAATGTTAAAGATAGGAAAAAGACCTCTACTTCGTCTAAAAGCCAATGATTTACAAATGCTTTGTATTGTTCTTTATCTACTCGATCATCTGTAAGTTGGCTAAATTTGCTTCAACAGATATGTTCACATCAAACTTTGCATTAGTCTTCACCTCACACTTCCAATGCTTCCACTTATCACCTATATCACTAATCACAGCTTTCTTGAAATTTGAGTAACTGGTTGAATTTGGAACTTCTCCTGTACCAAAAAATGTTGTAAGAATTACAAGCTAACAATGAACAAATGAACATATGTAAATGACATAAAAACGTTTATTATTTTCCACATTTCTTCCTTGTAGCTAGATGGCATTACTTTCTAGCTTTTGAAATGAAGAGGCACAAGTTGTGACTTTCTAACCATGCTACCTAAGAACTGATTAAACTTTCCACCTTCGAAACCAATTGGTTTGTTTAGAATTTTGAAATTAACAACAATCTTTTCTCCCTCTTCAATATCCCAAACATCAAGTACACGAGTTTATCCTCTAGTTTTTCGGACTAATTCATCATGTAGGAAATAAGTTAAAAATTATAAATCGAATATAATTGAAAAAGTTAAAGAAACATCTTGGTTTTCATACCACTTAGATGTGATTGCTCACATGGTTCTAGATTGTTGGGCTAGTTTGAGGAGCTCGATGATGTTGTTGTTTTTACTGTTATTAAACTTGTGATTGCATTTGCAATTCTACTACCTCTTCTTGGGGTTGGCTTTATGGTGGTTATTGCAACAAGGGTTGGGATAATTGTTGTTGTTCAATTCCAAGTGACTGTTGCCTTGGTGGCTGTGGTTGAATTTTTGAGTGACCAAGGTTAGACTCTGTAGATAAAACAGTAGGAGGTGTGGTGTGCACCTTGCGAAGAAATTTATGCTTTGCCATATTATGCAAATTAAGATAGAAAAATAGATAATTAGCTTTAACAAAACTAAAAAATTATGTAGAAGAGATAACGATTAAAAACATAAAAGAAACATTACACTTAGAAAATGATCAAATAGGATTCAAGATACATGCAGATGTTAACAGAAAGAACTAATACAAAATAAATTGGTGAAGCATAACAGGCAATCTCTTCCATTGTCAATTAATTTAAGCCAAATGCTTTAAATTGGATATTGATGACATTACTCTGACTAAAACCTTTGCGATTCCCTAGTAAATTACTTGCTTGAGTCCACTGCAAATAGAGAAAATAAAGTGGCGTAGTTTTTCTGAGGAGAGAAAAATGGTGAAGATTTTCGTAATACAAAGAGGAGGAAGTGAATAGATACCTTTTAGGGTTGTAAAGAGAGCGGAGAAATTTTTTTTGGAGACCGCGCTTTAATCTTAAGAAAACAAAAATAACGCCTTTACATTTGAGACCTAAAATATTACATATTTTAAATTCTTGTGTTCAAGTATGTTTTTGGCCAAAAAAAACACCAAATTCATCCGTTTTTAATATCGTGCTAAACAATTTAACCACAATGTAAAGTAATTATAATATTATTATAAATTTCATTTAACTAGTTAAATTATTTGTTAATTTCATATTACTTCTTAAAACTAAAACATAGAGAAAGCATATATTTGCAATCAAGAGATTTAATTAAATCAAAACTAATTCTACCATTCATAAAATAAAATTTACTTATTAAACAAATTTAATAGGTTATTTATATATTTAGTTTTATAAGAATGTGAAGTCTTCCATTACTTCTAATTGGCGTGCTTTTGTCCACTTTGTTTCATCGTCATTGAAAATCTCTCACACGATGATTCAGGTAAGAAACCTAATTAAAATCTTATTGTCGGAGCACTACAATCAGTTCACGAGAAACTAACAAGCCCTATCAATTGATTTGGCTAAGCACCACCTTTCTTCACCATATTTCAAGGTAAGTCAGATAATTTGTCAATCTATGTTTTCTTAATTATATGCAGAGAGCATGAAAAGGTTATAAGGAGAGAAGCACGCCCAAGGCGTTTAAGTAGTTACGATATTCAAAATTTTCGTTTAAGTAGTTACGATATTCAAAAAAATTCAAAGTCGTGACTTTACTATATGGTTTAAAAACATGTGAGCCTTAAATAATATACTTTCTTAATATTTTATGAATTATTATAATAAAATTGAGTTTTGCAGGTTGAGATTTTGGATCAGCATGGAAGTACACTAGTCACGGATCATATTTGGAAACTTTCAAGGGTTCATTACCATATGTTAGAAAGTACTCTGGTTATATTATTAATGGATACAGGTTTCGCACAAAATCGCATGAAACAAAGTTGAAAACACAAAACAATGGAGTGATGGTGATGGCCGAGACAAGTAGTTATTCAGCTACAAGAGATACTTATCCCATTATAGGGGAAGTTGCTTATTATGGCCAGTTGACCGATATCATCCAATTAAATTATCAAGGCAGTTATAAATTTGTTTTGTTTAGGTGTGACTGGGTTGACATAAATAGAGGCCGAAAAACATACAAGTTTCGATACACACTAATTAACTTTTCAAACCTAAGTCATAAAGGTGCAAATGTGCATGGAGAACCATTTGTTTTTGCGTCAGATGCAAAAAAAAAATATATATATGTCAGACATCCATTGCATGAAGATTGGTTAGTTATGAAGCATGTGACCACTAGAGATGTATATGATATAGAAGATGCGTTCGGAAATGGAGCAGTACAACCAACTGAACAGAATGGGGTTGAAGATGTTAATGGTGCCACATATGATGACTATCCCTTAGCCATATCTGATACAAGTATTGAAGAAGGAGATGAAGTTACTCCAGAAAAGCAAATGTATAGGAATTTAGAAGGATCTGAAAGTGAAATAGAAGAAATATTCTAATCATCATGGATAGAAGAAATATTTCTTATGTGCAGATCAACTTGATGATTATGAGCTTGTTAGTTGCTTATAAGACTATTTGGAGTAAAGTTGTGGTAGGATTGTGTTAATTTTTTATAACTTTATTGCTTCCTAGAAATTATATCTCTTCAACTACAAACTTTCGATGTAGTTAACTTTATATGTTCAAATATTCAATGTCAGTTTAGAATCAATTCTCTGACTCATCATGAAAGGGATTTAATTCCATTGGTATTTCATATATGTTCTATATAAGATTTCTCTCTTTATAGCCTTATAGGTGACCAAACAAAAGGATTTAAATCAACTGATTCCATAAATTGAAATAGTAGTTTTAAACGAAGAAAAAGAGCATGTTCAACCTAAACAAAGCTGTAACAAAGAATTTGACAGTGAACTAACCTGTAAGCAAACCCCATAAGACACTCCTGTTCAAAAATTTCTAGTGATATGTTACCCAAAGAAGTGAAGACCGAATTTAAGAGTAACATCTGACAGTACGACCTGTAAACTATCACTTCTGTAAGTCACTGTCGAAAGAATTTAAACCAACTGACTTCATTCATGGCAAAAGAAAAAGGCTTCGGGTAATTAGCAATTGAATTAAGCAAAGAAAACCTTTTACTCTTCACAGAACAACTACATTTAAGAAATTCAATAAAAGCAGCAAGCATGATGATGAAGAAAGAAGAATTTTGTTCCCTTTTTGAAAACAAAGATTTAGGTTTCTTGTTTACCCGCAACTCAAAAAAGATTTAGGTTTTTTGTTTACCCACAATGGAGGAGTCGATTGCCTGGTAAGTTCAACTTCAAGAGTTCGGCTTCTCCTCTCACCACAGAGATCATCTTCAGGCTTCTTTGCTTCACCGATTGAACCAACTTCACCTGAATCTTTCTCGGCTCAACAATCGTACAGCTTGCAGTGTTGATTTGCCCAAAATTATAGAGGATTAAATCTCCCCTTTCTTCTACTGTAGCTTAAAATCTCAATTCCCCTGCTTCATGACACCTGACCTTGTTGGGACACGATTTAGGCAACCTGGCAATTGCTTCAGACAACACCACACCGATCACAAAAATATATTAATTTTTTTATAACAATGTAATAAAAGTATAAAAGAGAAATATATACATGTGCAAGGAGGACGTACGTTTTTCCCAGTATAGCATATCATTTCTTTCTTTTCAATACCTGTCTTTGTTTGCTTATGAATTAGGCCATTTCAATACCTGTCCCTGTTTTACTTCATACTCGTATAAAACCATTTAACCATAAATTTTTTGAGGAATGTAATAAAAATTGAAAATAAAAAATGTATATTACATATATACCTCAATCTTTCTTATCCATGTAAATATTAACTAACATTGACTACTTGATTAACATATTTTATAAACGAAATAACTTTTATAATTTTTTCATTAACAGCTTACATAAATAATAAAAAATTATACGTAAAGATGCTAAGAACATATATATCGTACATGTCTTTTATCACCTCATGTGGCACTCAAAGCTGAATTTTCCTCTACCGAAAAAGGATTAAAATTGATATGAATTTAACTAATTCTACAAACATTATCTCTATCAAAATTAGAAAATTTAAATTATATAATTCCTATTTTAAAATGAAACTACAATTAAACTTAAATTTCTATATATTACTTTAATTTATATTTTTAAGGTATTAATTAATTATATATATGGTCATTATTTTGTAAATATATATACAAATGTTATTTACAAAATTAATTATTGTTCTGTAGTCACTTGAATTCAATGACAGATAATCTTGTTTATCCCTATTGCTGCTAACATCCCTATTACTATACTGTCACTAGTCACCCAAATTTAGGGATGGAACCTGTGATCCGTTACTATACATTTGAATTTAAGGATGAATTTCATTGGCCGTCCTGTTGTTACTGACACTCTCCTCAACCGTTGCTATAACCTTCATTTAGTAACAATCTTTCTATGTGTCACTAGTAGGCTTCACTATATGCAGTGATGGAGCCAGGAATTTAAAATAGGAATGCCCAAATAAAATATGGATTTCACAAAAATTTTCATATCAAAATTTTTTAAAGTATTTTTTCATAATTGCAAAATAAAAAAATAGTTAGAACCAATATTTACTAATTCCATAAAAGAGGTAGCAACTGTCAAATATACTAAAAAATAATTGGATCTTCTTTTCTTTTCTTTATATATATATATATATATAAAGCCTCAAAAATTCATTCCCTACCGCAACAACTTAGTTAAATTATTGATCAAACGGTCATACATGCATTTGCTGAAACATCCCTAAATCTTGTCGTGAAATAAATATTATAAAACTCGTCGATATAAAAAGCAGACGTAACGGAAGAACAAAAAGTCAAGAAAAACGGTCAGACATGTCAATCTTACCTTACCTTCTCGTGTCGATCGTTACTTGCCACTGTACAAACCTGCCATTGAAGGTGATTGGACCACCATTTCTAACCTTTTTTAAGGAAGATCCCAATTCAATAATTGTCGATGTCACTGAAAAGCTCATGACTGCTCTCCATATTGCTATTAGTACTGGTCTATCCTTGAAATTTGTTTAAAACCTTGTGAGGTTAATGTCTAATCACCTCCATGTGAAAGAAAAATTTTGAAACACCCCTCTTTATACAGTCTTTCACAAATCACATTAACAGTGGCGGCGCGGCATACTTCAAGAGAGGGTATATATAATAATAATAATAATAATAATAATAATAATAATAATAATAATAATAATAATAATAATAATAAATATTTATTTTTTTAAAATCTTGGGAGACCCAGTGCACCACTAAGCCCCAAATAGCTCCGTCAGTGACTATATGTCACTTTTTTTATAGTGCCTACTTCATCTCCTATAAAAATTGATCGAAGTCTTTTATTCTCCTTTCCCTAGCTCTCAGTAACTTAAAAATGTCCTTTTCTCCATCTTTAGATTCCAATCTTTGGTATAATTTTTTGTAAGCTCTACTTTTAGCTACTATGATTTTCTTCTTTACCTCTTTTTTCACTATATTGTGGGTTAATCTGTTAGTTACTCTCTCTATCTTTGTGATGATATCTAATAGAGCTTTGTTGAACCTTTTCTTATGTATCTTCATTGAACCACCAAGACTTCATCTTATTACCTCTAGGCTCTTTAGAAACTCCTAGGGTGCGTTTACTTTCAGAAAATTTTCTAGTTTTCTAGAAAATTTTTTCATAAAATAGAAAATAATTAGAAAACATGTTTACTAATAAAAAAGTAGATCAATTTTTCAAGAAAAGCGTGT
>JANIPN010000007.1:56787229-56801012 GCA_027478595.1 Erythroxylum anguifugum | reverse complement strand
GCAAACGCAAAAACCTACGTAAACCTAGCATCCACGGCATATATAAGGTACTATTCCTACCGGATTCAGGTATGAGGCCATAAACCTAACTACTCGTCTGCATTCTCAGCTACCAAAATCTCTCACAAATACTGACTTGAGCGTCGGAGGGGCCTCCCGGGACACAACTCCCGGCTCGCCGTTATTTGTTTTGCAGGTATCTCACAGCCAGAATCGTATAGACCATGGATCAAAACAACGACGTTCAACCTTAGTAGAATCCGGCTGGACCAGATGGTCATGTGACTTTTGGAGATGGAAAGAAAGCTTCCGTGATCGGTAGAGGAACATATGCGTGGATGGTTTGCCTCCTCTAAAGAATGTGCTCCATGTCGATGGATTAAAAGCAAATTTGGTAAGTATAAACCAACTTTGTGATAGTGGTCTGCTAGTTAAATTTATAACTGATGAATGCAGGGTACTTACCTAACAAGGAGAATGTATCGTAAGCAGCAAGTGATCAGCCGATAATTGCTATATGTTGTAAGTCATAACTACGTGGTACTGCTTTCGCCTGCAACCAAATTCAAAAGAAATCACTTTCGTTAATACAATGTAATGTAGTAGTGGTAAGTGGATATTGTTTCCACGAAGAATTTTTAACGATAAAGGTTAGTGATTTTAAAACTAAAACAAAGTAACAAAAAGGGGGTTGTTTTGTTTCACGACAATTTAAGGACACATATAAGAAAAATCGTAAATAAAGAGAAATAATTGGATATGAAAAATTAATGAAAATCACCTTGGTTTTCGGATACTAATGGAGAAAGTGCAAAAAACGTAAAAGATTGGAAAAGAAAACAGTAGAAACGAAAATCTATCCTAAACCTAGTCTAAAGCTAGCTTGAATAATGATCCTCTCCCTTTTATGCTTATTTTTCCCCTTATCTTTCCTTGATTCTCTTCAGATAATGTATCCCCCAATTTCAGGTAGTCAATCCCTTTGAAAGATGGCAATATAATCTTTAAAGATTGTGAGAATTTCGAATTTGACTTTTGAAAATTGATCTGCAGATTTATTCCATCCTTAGGCGTGCCCACGCTTAGTCACAGAATTGTTGTCAAATTTGAAATTTCGGATTTTCTTCATTCTTTTGCATCTTTTTGATTCAATTTCTTCTCTAAGGTATTGAAAATTATCTTTAAACAATTATAAGATAATTCTATTAATTTCAGAAATAATTTCAACACATTAAAAATAATTAAGTATAAAATAAGTGCAAATTGATGACTTAACAAATTCTCCTACACCAAACCTTTGCTTGCCCTCAAGCAAACATGTCAAACCACTACACTCAGTCAATTCATCCTTCATAAGTTTAAGTTCACACAATCCATTAACTTGGGCCAATAAGACTTAAGTTGCAACACATATCATAATTGCTTTTCACCAATGCAAATAAACGAAGTCAAAATAAGACATCTTTGTTTAAAGGCAACTATGAAATCAAAACGAATTCTTCTCACAGATTTCGCTTTTACACTCAAGTGTTTGAGGGCAACGTGTTTCTCTCAAATCTCTCTCTAACATGTTGCACTACCATAGGCTTGCAATTTCACTAGTTATCATTCATTCAGATCACATGAGCTTATAGATCATAAGGACTTTATTAAGGGTTGTAATGGGGCTAGGTTCAAAGGTAAGGTAAAGTGGCAAAGGGTTAATCACAAGCATTCATAAAGTGCCAAGTAAAAAGGGACACTCAATTTCAAATTCTGAGCTAAACATATGACATAAAAGACAACTACTCATACTAACTAATGCTACTATGCTTTATTATTTTTCTTTTCTTGTTTTTTATTTTTCTAATTTTTTTATTTCTTTCTAAAAACAAGAGAAAATAATAAACACATGCGTAGAAGTACCTACAAAAGTATCTTAGAATAAAATACAAAACAAAAGTCCCAAATTACTCAATGCTTCATTCAACTTGTGATAGGGTAAGGCTAATGGGATTTTTGGGTTTTAAAATAAGGTGATTGATTGAAAAACAAGGATAAAGGCTAAAAAATGTTTGCAAAGGAAAAACAGATAGATGGGTCAATTTTAAGCTAAGGGTGTAGAAACAAGGAAGACCTTAATCATTTCTATATCCCATGTGATCAAACAAATTCAAACCGGTTTCATGCAAGTTCTGAAGGCAACATGAATAGAGGAGTCTCACACAATTCAAAGAAATAACATGACATAAAGATGATGTCATTTAGGCTCAAGTTCGCTCACAAGTTTAATTCAAGAATTCACCTTAATTCCACAATTTACCTCATCACTTAAATGTCAAAATGTTGACTAAGTCTATAAGATTAATTACTGCAATCAATTAACATGATTCACCTCAAAACTCACTTAGCCCAATTTAATTTCATGCATATACTCAATCTCATCCAAACTAATATGACAAAACTTCATGGCTTAACATGCGTAACCACATGCAAAAATCAATAAAACTCACACAAAAACTAAAAATATTCATATACCAAAATTCCAATATTTTTCCTCCACACCTAAACTAACATTGTCCTTAATGTTAAAGAAGCATAAATATAAAGAAAAAAGTTAAAGAAAGCTTCTCTATTATGGAGGTGCCGAAATCAAGGTGTTGGCGGATGTGGCGGAAGATGATTCGATGGTGGTTGAATTGGGTTGTGGTGGAAGAGCATCAACAACATAACAGATTGGAGGGGCTAATCTATGAGAATCATCCTTCTTTCTTGGCATTGTGCGAAATTTGTGAAAGACCACCTGCAAAAGAACAAGGCAATAACGCAACACCAAATTACAAATGAGGGTTGATGGGTGAGTTGGCAAGGAAAGCTAGGAGGGACGTGAGTTAGTGGTGGACAAGTAGGAGTGATTGGCTAAAATGGGTGGAGATAGTCGGCAGTTGGAGATTGAAAGTTGAAGAAGAAATTTGGGGAAAAAAAAGGGGAAAAATACAGAGAGAAACAGGGGTGGTAAAAGCCAAAATTTTCATCTTTTATTAATTTTATTTTTATTTTCATTTTTGTTGATTAAAATGAAAAGATGAAAAATAAAATTGCGGAATCGAAAATATTAAATTAAATTCCTAATTAAACTGAATTAAACCTAAAAATGAAAATAAAAGAAAATTGTTAAAAAAATACATAAAAGAAAGGATACGAATAGGGTGCCTCCCATTAAGTGCTTATCAAAGGTCATAAGCTTGACCCTTGGCATATGTACATCATCCATTATCGAATGGATACTTGAGTCCAATAGGAAGCATGCTCAAACTTTGTGAGAAGCCTAGAGCACCTTCCCTCGAAGTAGGCTCTTTATCATCACGATGCCTCGAGGCTTCTGAGGAGTGGAACTTCATCGTTTCACCATCATACTCTAATATTCACTCGTCTTTTTGGGCATCGCCCTTCTCACACCAGGATGGTCTCCGTAAAAGTAACGCCAATGGTTGTGGAGACTCAACATCCTGCTCGTCACCTTCAGTCTTCAGCTCGCTCGCCCACAGCTCTCCTAAAAATTATACTTCTTGCGGCTCTTCTTGTTTTTCTTCTACTTGTACCTGTAAACAACTAGGAAAAGGAAACGAAATTTGGTTAGCGATAACATGAACTGCATCACTTACCTTAGGAAGTTGCACATCATCCATCCTTTCTCGAACTATAATCTCTTCCTCTTCTAACTCTGCTTGCTCTTCCTTCTTTGCCTTGAAAAATCGACTTGAAAAAGGGGGTGGAATCACCATATTCTGTAGATTGTTTTGCGTCATTTCTGGTTGTGAAGTTGCCTTTTGCGTGATTTCTTCTTCTACCTCTCTTTTGGAATTTTTCGAAAGTGGTTCCTGCAATTCCTTACCACTCCGTAATATGATAGCCATCGTGCTTTCTTTGGGAATGATTTCCAGTTGTGTTGGAAAATTTCCAAAACTTTGTGCCTTCATTCGATTTATGACAATTGCCATTTGGCTTAATGGATTTTCAAAATTTCTTTGTTGATTTTCCATATTTCCATGTAGATTTTCAATAGTTGCTTCAGTATTCCACTGAAATGTCAAAATGTCAGTAGCCAAAGATTGAATTACATCTTCCAAAGAAGTCTTACCTTTGAATTTTGATGTTATATTTTGATTTTGCCGAGGCACGTACGGTTGTCTAAACTGCTAGAATTGAGGAGTGCTCGTCGCCAAACTCATTATGATCTCCTCCAAAGACATTTCATCAGCTTGTGGTGGCGATGTGGAGGTGGAGGTGGAGGCTTAAAGTAAGACTGCTCTTCATAGTAGCTCGGTGGAGAAGTAAATCTGTACTTTGTATACTGCAAAAAGGAACACGTACAAAAAGAATAACTAAAAAATGAGCAAACTTCATATACCTTAGCTTGTTGGTCATCCCTCGGTACTTGCGCGACTAAGGGTGTGAAATCTGCCACTTGATGGTCAAACCTGAAAGTCGCAACAGACGAAAACTCATTATCATAATAAGGATAATATGAATAATCATAATTAAGAGCATATTGATAGTGAGCCATACCTCTAAAAGATCGAAAAATTAGAAAAAGCTGTGAAACTAAAACAAACAGAACACAAGGTAACCAAGAGCAATGAAACCAAAAAAAACAAAAATATCACTAACAAAAACCGTTAAGAAATTCTCCGACAACGACTCCAAAATTTGGTACTGCTGTCGCCTGCAACCAAATTCAAAAGAAATCACTTTCGTTAATACAATTTAATGTAGTAGTGGTAAGTGAATATCGTTCATACGAGAAATTTTTAACAGTAAAGGTTAACGAGTTTAAAACTAAAATAAAGTAACAAAAAGGGGGGTTGTTTTGGTTCACGACAATTCAAGGACACATATAAGAAAAATCGTAAATAAAGAGAAATAATTGGATCTGAAAAATTAATGAAAATTACCTTGGTTTTTTTATCATCGATGTCATCACGCTAATATGGATCCTCGATATAAAATTACAATCATTAACAAACATTCATTGGGGAAGTTTTCTCTTAAGAGTAATGGCTAGAAACATGTATCCTAGCATTCTTATTAAACAACAACCTAGATATGATCTTAGGTTTAATTAAATAATAGCTTTATGAATCAAGAACCAATAAGCAAGCGAAATACATGTACGACATGCAATCAATCAAGCGAATATCTCCTTAGAATTTCCAACTCTAACATAAAGAAGGTAGTCTTAATTGCTACTTATGATTAGCAAAACTGAACGTCATATTTCGTTAATCTGGCGATTGAACAAATTAATCTCTAGTTCCACACCTAGAAACCAACGAATTCAATTAAAAAGAGTAGATCGGAAGATATTCAATGTTTATTAACAACATAAACTTTATTCGAAACATCTCACACGTAATAGCAGATAACACGGATCCCTTCAACCAAGACAATAAGTTTAGTTACTCATAATAGAACTGAAAACAAAAGAAATAACAAAGCTTAAAGTCTCTATCCCTAGTTCTTTATTGGAAAATACGAAAATACTAATGGAGAATGTGTAGAAAATGTAAAAGATTGGAAAAGAAAACAACAGAAACAAAAATCTATCCTAAACCTAGTCTAAAGCTAGCTTGAATAGTGATCCTCTCCCTTTTATGCTTATTTTCCCCCTTATCTTTCCTTGATTCTCTTATGATAATGTATCCCCTAATTTCACGTAATCAGTCTCCTTGAAAGATGGCAATATAATCTTTAAAGATTGTAAGAATTTCGAATTTGACTTTTGAAAATTGATCTACAAATTTATTCCATCCTTAGGCGTGCCCATGGTTAGTTATTGAATTGCTGTCAAATTTGGAATTTCGGATTTTCTTCATTCTTTTGCATCTTTTTGATTCAATTTCGTCTCTAAGGTGTTGAAAATCATCTATAAATAATTATAAGATAATTTCATTAATTTCAGATAATAATTTCAACACATTAAAGATAATTAAGTTTAAAATAAGTGCAAATAGATGACTTAACACTATGTGTAAGTCAGTTACTCATGAGAATGACATTGATTTATGGCATTAAAGGCTTGGGCATGTAAATTTTGATCTCATTAGCAAATTGACAAAATTGGAGGCTGTGAAGGATTTAGCCAAAATGAACAAAGAAGGAAAATCAATTTGCAGTACGTGTCAAATGGGAAAACAGCTTGGAAAATTCAAAAGCAAAAGTGATAAAGTTATTTTTATTGGCTATTCAACTCACAGTAAAGCTTATCGAGTGTATAACCAAAGAACAAAGAAAGTGCAAGGGTCCATAAATGTTGTGATAGATGATTTATCTTTGTTGAATAGTTAAGTGGCAAAAGAAAATCAACGTAATCGACCATCTAAATCAGCCCAAACAAGCAAAGAGACACGATTGAAGAATTGCCCAGATCTGCAGTTAGTTGTTGCTGAGGAAGTAACTGCAGGAGTTGATCTGTAGTTAGTTGCTGTTGAGGAAGTAACTGCACGAACTAAAGAACTTTCAGTTACTTCGGATGATGAATCACCCAAAACACTAGAAGCTGATTTGAACCGAGATTCGTCATCTTGAATCCGAAGAAATCACCCAGTAGAAAATGTCATTGAAGATGTCAACGAAAGAAGAAAAATAAGAGAAAGAAAAAGGGTTGATTATCTAGAACTTGCAGGCTACTTGTGTTACACATCTTCATTTGAGCCAAAAAAAAGACCAAGTTTGAATTTCTTCGAGAGGCACAGGGACTGTGTGCTTTACAATTTTGAAGTATTTTTTTGTGTTATTTAAAAAAAGAGGAAACATAAAAAAAAATCTTCTTTAGTTCTTAGTTTTTATATTGCTATAGTCGTCTCATCTTTTTAGTAGTTTACATTGTGACTTCTATTTGGCTCCACCGACGACTCCTCAGCTCTCTCTTTAGTATGGATTTCTCTCTCTTTTGAGTATATCTCTTAGTGTTTTGAATGGTGATAATTTGTCTTCTTGGCCTGCTTATAAGTCTTCTGCTAATATAATTATGCATTTTGATAATGTTTTGTCCCAATAGGGAGACATCAAATTGTTGATGGTAAATGTTCCATTCAGGGGGAGATTTCAAGGTATAAGTGTGACTATTCGTCTTACTTTTTGGCATATTTTTTTCCAAGGTGGATAAATTTGGATTATTGGATAAATTGTGATGTTCTTTGAAACTTGATGCTTGATTAAGGGGGGTATTTGTCATATGGATTGTGCATTTGATTTATATGTCCAATTATGTTATTTAGGGAGAGTTTCATATTTATGACAAACAATGCCAAAAAGGGAGAAATTATTAAGATATATGTTATATATCTAAATAATTAGTTTTGACATTATTTTTTAATTGGACATATAAGATATTAATTACATAATGACTTGGATTCAAAAGTTATTGGGGATAATATTCTAGTTGAAAAAGAATCCTATCTTGATTTGAAGTCTATCTTGAGCTTATCTTGGTTTGAAGTTTATCTTGAGTGGAGGTGTGATATATCATGTTGGTAAAGAAGGAATTTTCAGCAGCTAATGTCATATTTTTTGGATTGGTATTTGGAGAATTTTTTGGTGGACTTTACAGGACCAAAAAGATTGGAGCTTGAGCTTACTAGTGTCTTGGGCGAGCCCAGAAGACATCTAGCTCTCTACGTCCCTTGCTAGTTATCTTGATATGGGCCTTAATTGAGCATCTCTCGTATATATAGCTGAAGGTGCACTTATTCTTTTTGGTTGGATATATACAGTGGTGGTTTAATTGTTTGTTGAATCAAGACTTGTCCTTCTTGAATGTGCATAAAAGACATATGGGGTTCTCTTGATTCTTGTGTGGATAACGTAACCTATGGTGTCTGGTTCTCTATTGGGTTTTTTCACGCAATCCAAGCTGAGTATGTGTGTTGCACTTTTCATGATTGTATGTGGTTAACGGGTTTGTGAGTGCAGCTGTAATTTTCCTTTGGGAATTGTGAGATTCAGCTGGTTATCTTTGTGCTGGAATTTCTGTTGATCATGTCACCTGAGCTGAATAGTTTTGTGTTGCGTTTTCATTGATGTGTTGTTGTTGATTGGGAATTTTTGCAGCTATGATTTCTGCAGAAGTTTTGTGACTTGATTATGAATTCTACGTGAATCAGCTCATTATTGTTGTGACGACTTCTAGATTTATTTCAGTGCAGCTGAACTTCGCGGGAAATTGTTCTTTTCTTTTATCTCAAGTATATTGTCATTCAGTTCTTAGTTGATTAAATATTTCAATTATTTTTATTGTCTTTTAATTAAAAAGAGTGTTGAGAAAATCCTTTGTTGAGGTTAGTACGAGACAGCCATACTATTGGGTGTGAAATCCTTTAACGGGAAGTGAGGATGAGAGATAGTGTCGAGGACTGAATGGTGTCAGCTTAGTAAAGCCTTGGGTAAATCTATTGTACTTCGGCGAAAGATATTAAACTAGGTGAGGATCCCACAGATGTAGACAAGGTGTGCCGAACTGTGTTATCAAATTCTAGTGTTGATTTATTTTTTATTTTCTTTATTTTTTTAATTTTTTTGTTTGCTAGAAACGAATCTAAAAGTTTTCAAAACGACTACCCTTTTGGGTTTTTCAAGTCTTCATGTCTCATTTAGTTGCATTAATATATTAAATTAAATTATTCATAATTCATATTAATAACTAATAATTAATAAATTAATAAATTAATATGTTTTTATTTATACAATTAAAAGCCCTTTTGTTTTACATAATACACATTTCAATATGCACTTAGTGGGTAAACCATTTTTAACGTTTATCTACAACAGAAAAGGAAATCTTTGAAAGTAAGGGATTGCTTCGTATGGTCATACACCGATTACTTAAACTTCTATTTAAAAAATAATTAATACGAATTCTCTCCTTATCAAAATAAGGCCCATGAGATATACAACATTTATATATTTCCTTTTTGAAAAGATGTGATAAAGACATAAGATAAAATATAATTTGTTGATGTAACCAAAAAATTTTCGAAGAAGGAAATGATTTACAAATTACAATACAAATGTGTCAAAGTTTGTGTCAGTCGATATGTTCAAGGAACTAAAATGTGTAACATGAGTTCTACTTGATTAATTGAATTTAAAAATAAATAAAATTGAATATTTAAGAAATTATTTTGTAAATAATACAATTTTAGGCGCAATTAAAATTGTTTTAACAATTGGAATTATAGTTTAAATTGGACATTTTAGAGACATGAAAGTAAGTTCATTACCAACATATTTGAGAATATAATATATCTCGCCTAAAAAATAGGTTGAAGAGAGTAAACATATTTTAATCAAGTAGGAATTTACTGTAAAGTTTGAAAAACTTTTTGTTTAAATATGAGATATTTAATAAATAAGGATCAATATGACATATTGGATCTTGCTTATGTATAATTGGTATTTAATTAAAATTATTCATAATTTTAATTAAAGTTTAATTAAAATTAAAATTTAATTTTAATTATATTACTAAAATGTCCAAAACCTATTATAAATTAACTTAAGCTTTAATCGATTAGTTAGCGTTGGGAGACAATAACACAACTCTTTAAAAGATAAATTAAATATCGACAATAAAAATACTCTTTAACTTGCGCTAGAAAAACAATATCAAAATAAGAAATTTAACGATAAAATAAATACCAAAATTTACATAGAAAACTCTCTAGTGTAGAGAAAAAAATTATGATCGAAACTGACAAACAAATTCACTAAACTTAACAAACATTTGCACAAGTTGATCTCTTATCCCACGATAACAAGTTATCTCACAAAGTTTTAAGGTTGAAAATCAAAGTTGATGTAACAATCATCAAACACTAAATAAATCCCAAAAATATAATAAAAGATTAGAATACAACACTATTTGCCTTCTCTATTTTTTCCCTCTTTTTTGGAAGTTATACCCACACTTCTACAAAAAACCTATGTATTTTTTTCTTTTATTTCACAAAATAGTTTTTTTTTCTAAATCATATATGGTCACTTACACGACCAACACTACCTCAATCGTAGGTGTACATGGTTATAGAAAGTTGCATGATCGCCTCACGCGGTTGTGTATGTCATTCACACGAGTGAGTGTGTACACGATCGTGTATGTTTTCACTCTTCACACATTCCTTAACGCTTTTCGTGAACCACTTTAGTCAACAAATTAGCATCATTCAAATCTATATGAACTTTCTTCAACGTTAATTGTCGCTCTTCAATCTCAGACCTCAACCAATGATATTTAACATCTATGTGCTTTGTGTAGGAATGATACATAATAATTTTTTCTTAAGTCAATAGCACCTTGATTATAAAAAAAATACTACATAGTCTTCTTGCTTCACATTCAACTCTTGAAGGAACCTTTTCAGTTAGAGCATCTCCTTTCAAACTTCCACTGTAACTATATACTCTGCTTTAGTTGTAAATAAAGCCACACACTTTTGTTGGCTTAGATTGTCATAAAATGACTCCCTCCACAAACTTGAATAGAAAACCTAAAATAGATTTTCTTCCATCTAGATCTCCAACTATATCTGCATCCATAAAACCTTCTAGATTTGGCTCATCTTCACTAAAGCAAAAACTTCACTTTGACGTGCCTTTTAATTATCTTATATTATATTTCACAGTTTCCTAATGAACCTTCCTTAGATTTGACAAGAATTTACTCACTATCTTAACAGTCTGAGCAATATCTGACTTTGTGCACATCGTTGCATACATAAAGACCCCATTGCAGATGAGTATGGAACAAAGGACATAGCATCTTTCTCCTTTTATGTTGAGGGATGTGCACACTTACTCGTTTTAAAGTGAGATGACAATGGCGTGTTAACTGGCTTAATATGTTTCACATTGAACCTTTCTAGCACCCGTTCAATATATCCCTCCTGAGATAACTATAATCTACTATTGTTTATGTCCCGAGTTATCTCCATGTCTAAAATCTGCTTTGCAGTTCCCAATTATTTCATATAAAAATTTTTCAACAAATCCTTCTTTAACTTTTGGATTCTACCAACGTCTTGATCTACAATCAACATATCATTAACATAAAGAAGAATGATGAAGTTCTCTCTCAGAACTTCATTGAAATACATACAACAATAGACATAAGTTTGTTGGTAATCATAATCTATCATAAAGGAATTATACTTTTGATATCACTACTTTGGAGCTTGTTTTAACCCACATAAGCTTTTCTTCAACTTGCTGATCATATTTTCTTTGCCCTTAACTTTGACTATTCCATGTATATCTTTTCTTCCAAATCTCATAAGGATATTTTAACATCCAAGTGTTTGAGTTTAAGATTTATACAGGAAGTTAGACAAAAAAAAATGTTCAGATTGAGGTCATCTTGACTATTGGTGAAAAGATTTCATTAAAATTTATACCCTTCTTTTAATTAAGTCTTTTTACTACTAGTTTTGCCTTATGCTTTACTATCTTGTTACCATCTCTTTTTATCTTGAACGCAATGCCTTTTTGCGTTTTGAAAGCTTTACAAGCTCATATATATTATTCTTCTTTAGAGATTCCATCTTTTCCTTTATAGTTGCGAGCCAGAGAGCTCTGGCTTCTAAGATGCAACCTCTTGCACATTCTCAAGCTCCCTCTCAGTAGTAGTCAACAGGTAGTCAAAACTTGGATACTTTGTATAAGGTCTTTTCTCCCTTATTGACCTTCAAAGTTGTGTTTTATCAACTGTTGGATCGAATTGCTCCTCCTGCTCATTATCCTTATAGATATGCCTTCAAAATTATCTAGATATGGTTCATATAGCTCATCATTATCATATTGTATCTGATCACCACCAATGTGTGTTTGGTCACAAACTTCATTTTCTTCACATGTAGATTGCTCAATAGTCGAAGGAATTAGCGAAGAATTAACAATATCATACGATGAGTTGCAAAGTGATGACTTATCTCCTTTTAAAAGATCAACACCTCTTTCGAGCTCCCAAAACACCGCATCTATGCTCGCGACTACCTTTTACTTCTTTGGGTCATAAAGTTTGAAGCTAAACTCAAACTGTTTCTTTTGATGTCGACCCTGCTGTCTCTTTCTCTTTCTTATTGTATTTACGGCCCAAAGTTAGAACTATCTTACAAGGAACACAAAGGTCCTCGAATGAGCATGGTGGCAATCGGATAAGTGCACTTGATGTTTGCTTCCAAATCTTATAAATAAGGGCAAAGCTTAATCTTTCCTTCATGCCAAAATATCCCAATTGGATATGGACCAAGTGGATTTTACTGTTTTTCTAAATCTCTTGATACCACCTGTTCTTCTTCTTCTTCTTTTTCTACTTGTTATCTATGTTTTGTTTCCATTTTCCAAGACAGGGCGGCTTCCACCAGGTCCCAAACCATGGCCTGTTGTAGGAAACATTCTTCAGCTGGGGCAGAAGCTTCACGTTTCATTAGCAACCCTCGCCAAAGTTCATGGCCCTTTGATTTCACTTAGACTAGGCACGCAACTTGTCGTTGTTGCGTCTTCTCCAATGGCTGCAACTGAAATTATGAAAACCCAAGATCGTTTGCTTTCTGGTAGGAAGGTACCGAAAGCAACTCCTTTCGAGCCTCATATTCTTAACAGCGTAGCTATTGCTTGGACCTCCGAGTGCACGGAAGAATGGAAGTTCTTAAGAGCCCTTTGCAGGACTGAATTGTTCTCTGTCAAAGCTGTCGAGTCACAGGCCATGTTACGAGAGAAGAAAGTGGGTGAGTTGGTGGAGTTCCTAAGAAGTAGAGAAGGGTCTGTTGTTAATGTTGCAGAGGCAGTGTTTGCTACCGTTTTTAACATACTAGGTAATCTTCTGTTTTCGAGGGACGTTATTAGTTACAGAAATGAAGATGCAGCCAGCGGATTGAAGGATCTTGTATGGAAGATAGTGGAGTTGTTTGCTGCACCAAACATTGCAGATTTTTATTCTAAAATTGCTTGGTTGGATCCTCAGGGTTTAAGAAGGAAAATGTCAAAATGCGCCCATGAGTTGTTTGCAACATGGGAGCTGGACGTTAAAAGAAGAAGAGAGACGCAAGTATCGGACTCTTCGAAAGCTGATTTCTTGGATGTTTTTATTGCTAATGGATTTGAAGATGAAAAAATTAACTGGTTGTTTCTTGTAAGCAATTAAACAACTTTTTCTCTGTGTCCGTCCCTCTGTGCTCTTCTTCCATTAATTTTCATATTTTATGTCAACTCATCAATGAACTTCAACTTTCTGCAGGAGCTCTTCATCGCAGGGACAGACACAACTACCTCAACTGTGGAGTGGGCAATGGCTGAACTGCTCAAGAACAAAGAAGCCATGAAGAGAGCTTGCCAAGAACTAAAAGCAGAAATTAAAACGAACCCAACAAAAGAATCTCATGTCTCTCAACTTCCATACGTAAATGCATGCTTTAAGGAAACACTGAGATTGCATCCACCTGTACCATTTCTCCTCCCACGTATTGCAGCTGAGACCTGCGAAATTATGGGTTATACTGTTCCAAAGAACTCTCAAGTACTAGTCAATGTCTGGGCAATGGGGCGTGATCCTTCAGTCTGGGAAGACCCTTTATCGTTTAAACCAGAAAGATTTCTCGGCACAAGTTTGGACTTTAAGGGTCAGCATTTTGAGCTAGTCCCTTTTGGTGGAGGAAGAAGAATTTGTCCAGGACTACCAATGGCTGCAAGGCAAGTTCCATTGATTTTAGCCACATTGCTGCATTCCTTTGGTTGGTCTCTTCCAAACAAT
>JANIPN010000007.1:56445159-56463316 GCA_027478595.1 Erythroxylum anguifugum | reverse complement strand
GGTAAATTAGCAAAATTTTTACTGAGTTGTTATTTTTTTTATTGTTATATACATATATCAGTAGTACAATTAACTCTAAACAAATAATTATAAATGGGAAATTAGCGAAATTTTTACTGAGTTGTTCTTTTAATTGTTATATACATATATCAAAAGTAAAATTAACTATGAACAAATTATTATAAATGAGAAATTTGCGAAATTTTTACTGAGTTGTTTTGTTTTGGTAAAATTAACTCTGAGCAAATGATTATAAATAAAAAATTAGCAAAATTTTCGCTGAGTTGTTGTTTTTTTATTGCTGTATACATATATGAGTAGTAAAATTAACCCTAAACAAATGATTATAAGTAGGAAATAATGTTTTCGAAGATGAAAAAAGAAATTATATTATTCACTCAAGCTCTTAATTTTTTTCAATTTTAGTTTGTAAAATATATTTCGACTAATAATATTTAAGAATATAGGATAAATAATTTCTTGTATTAATTTAAGTTTAACATAACCATTTTTTCATTTATTAATTTACAAATAAATAGTTTAAAAAACGCAATTTTATTTTAATCCCTTACAATTTGTCATTTATTAAATTTGAAATTTGATTCGAAACTTATATTTATTTTAATCCCTTACAATTTGTAAGTGAAAATTTAATATTAAATTAACACTAACTAGAATTATGCATAACAAATCATGCCATGAAAATAAGATCTTTTCAAGTTTATGTTTCGGGTTGACTTTTTGCCACAGCTGCTTATGAAAATGAGATTTTCTTAGTCAAACTGCTAAAACCCACTTGGCGTGAGATTTTTTTCTCTCTTTTGAGCAAATTGAAGATTTCCTTATCACCAATTATTAGTTTTTTTTTAATTCATTCATTATTGTGACAGAGCCCTCATCTTGGAATTGACCAACCCCTTCAGTCAACCACATGATCTCTACTCTCTACTCTCTAGGTCTAACTCATTTGCTTCTCCTTCTCTAATAATTCATGTCCTTATTATATATTAATTGCATATATAATTCATGTCAAATATACCTTTCAAGTTGATCATTGATGGCTTACCAAGAACAATAAATACAAGACAATTAAATTTGAAATTAATAAATTAAATTAAGTTACGAATTATGTTTTAATTAAAAAAAGTTTAATTTTTTTTTCAGTCATTAATATATAAATCATAAATTTAGCCGATAATATATCATAATTAGGCAATTTAGTTATATCATAACCTAATTAAATATTGAAAATATTTTCTAAAATATTAAATACATGTGTGATTTTTATCTTAACATTAAAAAAAACCTAAATAAGTGCTTACCATTATCTTTGTAACTATTTTCAAAGTATAATAAATACTATTTTAGTGATATTATAAAGCATTCAGTGCTATTTTAATAACATGAATATAGAAAATAACACCCCTTTATCATTATCTTTTACCTTGGGCAACTTATAATCACGAGGAATGACTTAAATAGTGTAAACTCCTCACTTAAAGCTCTCCCTTATAGGAGGTCTCGAGTCAGTGAGCAATTAACAGTTGGTTAATCAAGTATGTGACGATTCCTTGTGTGCAGAAGTGTACAGGCTATGTAGGAATCTGGGGAATTTTAAGGTTTCAAATTTACCTCCTCTGTCAGGAATCCCAGCTGGACTGGACATCTGATGTACATATGGGCAAATGGACATAACCGGGCACCGTCCTAAACCATCGAGACAAACTGGCTCTGATACCATGTTAGAAATTGCTGGACTGAGGAGGGTGTGTCAGGAATCCCACATCGGACAACTATATGAAAGCTTTTAACAATTTATAATGATGTGCAAACCTCTCCCTCTTGAGCTAGCTTTTGGGGGTGGGTTAGGCAATTCTAACATCCTCCCATACTCTTAAGTTTAGTTAGAGTAAAATGGGATATCTAATGTAATTAAAAAAATACCCCTTAAACCAAATATGATTCACATTTTGTTGTGACATCACAAGGCCGGAAGTGAAATTGAGGAACAGACAAGTCACAGCTAATAAAATAAGACAAAAGATTAGAAAGTTTGTGCCTAATACGTGTGCTCACTGTAAACCTCTGGCCTTTCTCAAGTCACGTCACAAACCATTACATCCTTAATCTACTACCAAATCCAAAAGCACTCGGGTCCGCGAATTCCCCACGCTTTCTTCGTATATAAAGCCTGACCGCTTCATTCCTTCGAACAGAATCCTTAAAACAGCATTAGTTTTACACTCTCTTCTTATGATGTTTTATGTTACATAAATATATGTTTTTTTTTTTTACTTTTATACATGTTATAATAACATGGCAAGTCCCGATGACAGATCACTGCCCAATCAAAACCCGTCTTCTATACAAGTCCCAAGTCAGATTTTGCCCACGGAGGACCAATCCCCACGCTCCACGTCATCCGACCCGTCCCCTAGACCCGGAAGTAGTAGCAGCAGCAGGAGGCCGAGCCATCCTAGTTACAGAGGGATTCGGAGCCGGAGCGGGAAATGGGTATCCGAGATCCGAGAGCCACGTAAGGCTACGCGAATATGGTTAGGTACGTATCCCGCGCCTGAAATGGCGGCCGCTGCCTACGACGTGGCAGCTCTTGCACTCAAAGGCCCGGACACGCCTCTCAATTTCCCGGAGTCAATACTGTCCTACCCCATTCCGGCGTCAACCTCCGCAGCCAACATACGGGCTGCGGCGGCCTCCGCTGCGGCGGCAAGAGCGGCGAGTTCTGAAGTGGGTCGGGTTCCGTCCGAAGGTGCGCAAACTGAACAGAGTGGTCAAGAGTTCATCGACGAGGAAATGCTTCTGAACATGCCGAATTTACTCGTGGACATGGCTGGCGGGATGATGGTGAGTCCTCCGAGGATAACTTCCCAGTCGTCGGACGATTCGCCCACCAGCTCAGACGCTGAAAGCTTGTGGTCATATAAATAAACAATGAAACGAGTGATCCATATATATAAACATATATATGGATATGCTCATGTCATTATCCTTCTCTGCTGTTTTCGCAATTTTAAACGGAAGATGAAGGTTTCTACGACGAGACGACCACCTCTTGCTTTGGTGCTAGATTGGTAGATGTATATTTAAAACCGCAGTCGAGAGATCGTCTCTTTTTCTTCCTTGTAGTTTCTTGAGATAGATGAAGTTTGGTGTTCTTCTTCCTTTCCGTTTTTGGACCAGAAAATGTGAGTAGTTGCAGGTATTACAACAATGGAGCACTATATCTGCAGACTTACAAACACTTGGTCATCTGTTTCAATCCTGAACTTCACATTACAGGCATTAAAGTGCTTGGTGTTGCAGGTTCTTCAGCTAGAACTTCATCGTGTATAAACCTTCTGCAATTAATGTCAACTTGAGAGCCATTGTTTGTTGAATGTTAAGGCTTAGAGAGTCGTTCAGATTTCGTGAAAGAGATTGGTAAAGTGTGCAGCTTTATTAATAGTTTTTTCAAAGCTTTTGACTTGAAAGTTGGGACAACAGGTCCCACGCCCACAATGGGAAGATTGAAATATAATTACAGATATTACCACTATTGGATTATTAAAAAGCTCAATGATTACTGTACTATGATCATGTTTTACTACTTTTGGGTTCAGCACGTTTTAGAATGGTAAAAGATAAGGTGGAATCTGCAATCACTTTTTGTGTGTATTAAATAAAATGTGGAGTGTGTATAATATTTTGTAAGTTATAAAATTGCATAAATTATTTGATAAATTAGTGAATTATAATTAAGATAAATTTGATTTAATTAATATATTTATAAATTTAATGTATTTTAAATTTTAAGTAATCATTTTAAATTAATAAAATAAGATATGAATTTTAATCATAATTTGAACTTAAGACCTTTTAAATTAACAAATATATAAAATTAATTCCAATGTTTTAAAATTTAAACTAGTTTGACCAATTTAACAATAAAAACTTTAAACTAACCAACTTTTCGATTCAATTTTCAACTTCTGGGTTTGATTTATTTTAATAATCTTTGTTGTTAAAAACATGTCAATTTATTATTTAATTGGTCAATTTTTGTAAACTAATCAATTTTATAAACTTATTAAATTTTATTTAACGGATTTTTTTAATTACACTTTAAAATTTCCAATATATAAGCATTGTCTTCTTCAGTTATTTTTCATATTCTTTAATTTTATTTAATTTTTAACTAATTTTATGACCGTTTAGTACTGGTTGAACCTTTTAAACTTTAACCCTATTGTCTTATCAATTAAACTTCTAATTTTTGAAATATTGATTAATTCAGTTTATTAAAGGGGAGATAAACATCAACAAATTATTGGAGAAGTAAGCAATAGATTAACTTTTAATCTTCTGTCCTTAAACATAATTATCAGGGTTGAAGGTGACAGCCAATTAGAATAAACGGTTGAAATATTGGTTCTTAGTGAATTTGATTAGGGAAATAGGAACCTTTTAGTCGGCCATGGAGCTGGTTTTCTCACGGAGGAGTTATAATATAACCTACTTTGGTTGAAAAATTTAGGAAACGCCTACCATAAAACAGTTCTATAGACATGATTTAGTTGTTGAATTTGTAGTATATCAATTTTGGCAAGTTAAGTATGTAATTAACGTATTAATCAGGCTTTAGTGAAAAGCCAGGATGTGGTCATTTGGGTCAGTTTTATTGTTCCAATCCATCTCATCCATACATTTATGTGGGTCTTTCAGTTTTGTTGTTCCAATTCATCTTATCCATACATTTATGTGGGTCTCCACATAAATGTATGGATGAGATGAGTTAAAACAAGGTTAGAAAAGCTCACTTAAATATGTGGATGAGATGGATTAAAACAGGGTTAGAACTGACTCACATAAATATGTGGATAATATAGATTAGTACAGGGTTTGAGTAACAAAACTGGCACAAGTGATTTCGTTTAAAAAGCTAGCGTACCCCACCCTCCAAGGAATTATCAACAAAAAATGATGTTGTTTGACTTTTAATAATTACTTAATTATTTTTATTTAAAATATACTATTAATACACTATTATGTAATTTTTAAATTTTAGAAGTACACGGGAGTTCTCAATTAAAAATTAATAATTTTATAATAATAAATGATATTATAAAGATAATAGGTCATTGTTAAAAGTTAATTATATTAAACTTCTTTTTAATTTATTTTTTAATCCAACCTATACTTTTTAAAACTTATCACTTATATTAAAGTTGTGTATATTTTAGATAAAAATAAAGATAAATTAATAAAATATGATTAAAAATATATTCCTATAATTTTTAAAATTTACTCCCAAAAAAACTTTCTTGTATTATATGATTGAGATCCCTGTTCTTATTATTATATTCCTTATTCAGAGTATTATTCATTTAATTATTATAAATCTCGTTTATTAAATGAATTGATGTTAACGTAATAGTAGAAACAGGTTATCTAATTGAAAGGGAAATTGAGAATAAGGCCTCAGGTTCGAGTTCCGGCAGCGACAGTGTGAGAGTTCATCCAATATGGTGACTCCTTGTGCACACCGACGTTGGGCCACCCTTCTAAGAAGCTGACTGAGATCAGACTGTGATTTACCTCCTTCACAACTCTGTCGAGCCGAAGTGTGGGGATGCTTAGGGTGGACGATTCCACCCTTTGAGATCAAGGTTATCTAATTCCCAGGCTAGATATTGTAGTAAGTCGGCTCGCCGACTTACAGGATTGACTAATTCGGTTTGCCTGGTTGACATAGGAACATGTCAAGTGCTTAGTCACCTTATTCTTCATAGGTCCTTTTCATATTAAGGACCTAATAAATGGGGCAGTATCTTAACTCGTAACCTACATAAATGAGGCTAAGCCTAATTATGACCGACTAGGTCTTCATGTTTCCAAGTACATAGATCTTTCTTTCTGGGGAAGGGTGAGCCAACCAAGTACAAAGATTTGAAAGAATAGACTAACTTTTACAGGATTGATGAGTTAGAGACTGTGGGGCAAGGGTTGGATCACCCTCTTCAGGTTAGGATGTGTTTAATCCGGTTTTATTTAATTTTATTTATATATTTATGTAAATTTAATAAAATAGAATAAAAATTATTGCTTTTTTCTAACTATAAAATCATAATTTTAAATAATAAATAGCCACTTTATTAAAATATAAGAAAATATTGTATATATCGAAAAAAAAATTAACGGAGGAATTCATAATTGCTACTCTTTAGATACATACTGAGTAAACCTTCGGATTGATGCAATAACCTATAAATTAGGTTAATTGGATATTCCGTATTTAGATAAGTCCAATACGGCGGGATCCATCAAGATTTGCTAAACCCTTCCAATGCAAAAAGCTTTATTCATCAAGTATATTGACTTTTGACTTCATTTAATAATATCTATAAAAAATGTTTACAGTAATACTTATTATTAGTGTGAGAAACGCTTAAATTAGATATTTCTAATTATAAATTGAAAAATGTTTGATTATCTTTAGATTAGCCATGGTAATTGATTTTGTTCAATATTTTCGATTTGAGTTTAATTTAAATTCGATAAGATTAAGAAACTAAGATCGTTTTTGTTTATTCGTTCTTTAATTATTAAATTAAATGATAATATTTTGTTAAATTTTAATAAATAAAATTTTTGCTATAATTAATTATAATAAGGTCAAATTAATTATTTTAAATCTGATTCAACTAAAATTTATTTCTATCACTACTGATAAAATTTAAAGGGGGTGTTTGATAGATAGCGGTTAAGTTATATTTCAGTTGATTAAAGAGTGCTAGTTGTTTGACTACGTCAAACAGCCAATATACTTGTTTAATTAGGAGCTAATTAGGTTGGCTGATTTAACCTAACCAGCTATTTTTTAAAAAGTTATTCTAAGTAGTGTTTCAACTTTCAACCTATCAACTAATAAAAATCTTACTTAAGGACAATTATACCCTTAAGCTCATTTTTCATCTTAAGCAAATGGTAGCCCTTAGGTTTTTCACTTTAAAAAGAGAAAGTTATGATTTGTGTGTAGATCTTCCAGAATCTCCTCAAGCCGTCTTCTCTAAACATCTAAAAATCATCGACTTGTTTATTATTATTATTATTATTATTATTTTGAGAATTATTATTATTATTATTATTATATCCTATGATTTTATTAAAGTTATAAACTTAATTTATGTAAAATTAAATATCTAAAATTTAAATTATTATAAAAATATTCAACGAAATAATATTCATGTTTTTATAATTTTTTAAGGTTATGTCCTCATTGGTCATTTTACACGTAAACAACTAATCCGAAATAATTAATTTTACCAAATGGTGATCATATCAACTGATATAACCAGCTATCAGTTAATAGCTGATAGAATCAGCTGATTGTCAAACGGGGTCAAAGTGTCATTCCTCCCTTAAATACTTTGTGACATAGTAATTTATCTTTAAACTCTACATAATTCGTCTCACAGTTGCAATGTGAACGTGAAGATTGTAACATCCCCGAAGACGGCGCTGGTAAATGAACGCTGCGGTCAGAGAACAAGTCGCTCTCCTAAGTTTCTACTTTCAAGAGTTTGCTTATCAGTTACGATAATTCGTCAGGCCGTCGAGGTGCTTATGAAACTGTAGTCTCTTTATATCCCCTTAGGATCTCGACATTGTCAATGTCAATCGTTATAACGTCTCCAGTGCCACTGCCGACCGTTTCCTTAAAAAATCTTCTGACTACTACGACGCCTATTCACATTACAAGTGTTCAATTGTACGGTCAAACTCATTTTAAAGACACAGAACAATTTAAAAATATTTGAATTAAAAAATTATATAATTACCATTTAGTCCATCAAATGATAGTTCTACTCGATCTTAATTCGTTTATTTCATTAAAAATATTTAAAAAAGTAACGTAAAAGAGTTTTTTTATATATTTTTATATATAAATCTATAATAGATTCATAATAGTCAAATACCCCCATATCCTCGGCCTCGGGGGGACTTCAATTAGGTATTTTATGATCACGAGATTCATAAGAGTCGACTAGTATTATAAGATTAAACAAATTAGAATCACACACTAAGTCTTCTCTTAAAAATATAATACCTTTAAATAATTATGCACTCTTACTTATGTTCTATTTCATAATTATTTTAAAACTATTAATATATTTTTTTAAAATACTAAAGTGTATATGTGGCGCAAATGTATTATATGACAATACATGACTTAAAATACTAATCTAACATGACTCGTCACATTATTTACGTTAGTGAAAATTTTGATGTCTGCTTTATATAAAAAATTGAAAAGTTGAATATTTTATTTTACTTTTTAAATTTTAAGTTAGTAGTTTAAGAATTTTTATAATTAAAAATAATTTTAAATAATCAAAGTATTTAAAACAAGTAAACCTACACTTATATAATCATATAAGATATTGGTATAGCTTATAGAAATTATCATACTTGTGCTCTTGTTTGCTAACGATCTCCTATTGTTTAGTCATGCGGATTTGTGTTCAGCTCAAACTTTGCTTAATTGTCTGAGTACTTTCTCTAGTTTTTCAGAAATGGACATGAACCTTTCCAAAAGTCAGTTTTTCCTATCTCATGATATGGATCCCTTGTCTCATCAAATGGAAGTTATGTTTGGGCTCAAGAAAGGCACTCTCCCCGTAACATATTTGGGGGTACCTGTTCTAATAGGGAGGTTATCTAGGAGGGATTGTGTACCTTTATTGGATAAGATTGATGCTAGAATTAACAAATGGACTCACAAATATCTTTCCTATTCTGGCATATTGCAATTGGTGATTTCTGTCCTCTCATCTTTTCAAGTGTATTGGGCTACACATTTCATTCTTCCTTCTTCCATTCTTAAGGATATAGAGTCTAAACTTAGGAAATTTTTGTAGGTTGGGAAGGTGGATTCCAAATCTCACGCTAAGGTAAAATGGAGTGACATTAGTAGATCGAAAAGGAAGGGAGGGTTAAGGACTAAGCATTTGCCAACATGGAATTTTGTCTTGTTAGAGAAAAGGATCTAGTATTTGTTTAATGATAATGAGGCTTTGTGGGTTAAGTGGGCTCATACGATTATTTTGAGAAGGAAAAGGAGTGCACAACCTACCGATAATTGCTCATGGAGTTGGCAAAAAATCTTATATGTGAGGGATAAATTAGGGAACTAATTCAGATTTAGGATAAGGAATAGATACTCTACTCTTTTATGACAGGATCCTTGGCATCCTAGAGGAATCCTGAAGAACTTCTTGTCACCGAGGGAGATCAATAGATAGGGACTACCTATGATAGCAAAAGTTTCAGAAGTTACCAATAATAATGAGTGGAGATGGCAAGAAGTATCTATAGAGATCATTGGTAACCTAGAATCTCTGCTGTACCAACCAAATAGCTCTATACCTGATTATTTGGAATGGTTACCTAGCCATTAAAAAAAAACTAATGGATCAGCCTATAACTTATTAAGACCTCCAACTCGGACTGTTCCTTGGCATAATCTGGTTTGGTTAAAAAGCAACAGCCTTAGGTGTTCCTTCATTTTATGGTTGGCCTTCCTTAAAAAGTTACAAACACGGGACAAACTTCTCTATCTCTATACTCCTAATCACTATTCCCTGTGTATCTCGGATAATGAATCTAATGATCATTTGTTTTTTGAATGCTCGTTTTCTAAATCAGTATGGGAGCACTGTCTCAACCACTTCCAAATACACATTCCCAACAAGACAACCCTTCAATCCGTTCTCAATTGGTTTAACCAAAGAACCTCTCATATTAATCTTTTCCCTATCCTGCTTTCTGCTACTGTTTATAACATTTGGACTGAAAGAAACACTCGAACATTCAAGGATGAAGTCATGGATGTGGAAAGCCTATACTTCTGAGTAATCTTCTAAGTTATAAAACATCTCAGCTCAAACACTGAGGGAAGGTAATAGAGGTAGAACTTATTCACTAATAATTTTTCTGCAGGATGTTAATTGGAGGTACATTCTCTCTTCGGCTTCTAAAGGAAAAGAGTAGATAGAGGCAGCAATCACTATTGCTTCTAATGAGCACATAAATGGTATCGGCAGCATGGAGTTACAGGAGAACCAATTCCTACGAATGGTGCATAGAAGATTCAATAATGTTCTATCAATGAAGGTATGCGAGAAGTAGGCAAACTTAACAGTGGACAAGGGAACTAGAAGGACGGAGCCAGAAATTTAGTATAGGGGAGCTCAAATATTTATTTTTTAAAATTTTGGAGGGCCCAGTACTCCACTGACCCTTAAATAACTCTACCCTTATATATATATATATATTAAAAATATTTTTTAAAAAAAACTTGGGGGGCCCAATGCCCCCACATTGTTCTACATAGCTACGTCAAGGACTCTCTGATTTTTCATTTTAAGTTATGCTGGTTGCAGCTTTGGTCTCTTTGGTTTGGTAGATGAATGTTGGACGATTTGTGTTGCTGGAATGTTTTGTTAGTAAACTTGCGTTACTGGATAGATGTGCTAGTTTTGTAAGGTTGCTTGGTAGGAAGGTTGTATAGGAGTGCTGTTGGTAGTGTTTGTTGTACGGAATTGTTGTAGGTTCCTTACGAATTATACATTAGCTTATTCCTTTTAGTAGTTAAGAGTAGGGATGGCAGTGAGTTTTCAACCCGACTAATATCCGCACTACCCAACCCGAAAAATAGATATGGAGGCTAAAAATTATTTTTTAAATGGATTTTAAATGAATGTTGAAAAATAGATGTGGATATGGATTTGGATATGGGTCTAGTGATAATCCGAACCGATGAATACCTATACCCTACCCGTTTTTATTAACTCTATTTTTTTATTTTTTCTTGAATATTTATGGTTAAATATAATAAAATATTAATATTTTCTTAGAAGAAACAATTTTAAAATCTCCACTTTATTCCTCAGTCCTCACCTTTTTCATCATATTTTATTTTCTTATAGGATGATAATAATGCAAATGATATGGAGATGGAGTTTTGAATGTTATGAAGTTCACGCAAAGATAATTTGAAGATTTGGATATTTCAGTCTTTATTTCAATTTTTTATTGTGAAAAATATATGTTGTCTTTGCACTAGACATTATAATTTTTATTATTCTAATTTTATGGTTTTTTTAACACATACAAATCAAAATCTTGACTTATTATTATTAAAGTAATTTTGATTTAGAACATTCGCTTAAATTTACTCTTTATATTTTATATTTAGAAATTATATTTTTATATGTTATACAACCCGATAAATATCCAAAAACTCGAACAATCCAATAGATTTGACTATGGGTAGTAAATCGTAAAAACTAATGGATATGAGTTGAGTCATAAAAAATAGATATAAATATAGGTAGAGTAATACTCGAACTGGACCCTATCCATTACCATCCTTAAATAAAAGATTTTACCTTTGAAAATCTCTAGTCGTGTATATATTATTTTCTTATTTGTATACCCAAAAAAATATCATACTTGGGTACATTGCCACACGAATATTCAATCTAAAGAACTAATAATTGTGATTCTTTACAAATTTAAGAAGTGATTGATGGAGATAGCATGATTAGAAGGGATAGTCCAAGAACACAGAACTATAAAGATATTATGTGAAAAGCATTCACACCTCTTCTTTGACAATATATTTAGTTGAAAAGATGCAAAGTAATTATCAGGTTCAAATTCAATTCACCTGAGTCTGGGTTACTGTTCCAAATGCGGCTCAAGGGGACCAAAACGGATAGATTCATAGAAAAAGAAAGAGTATAATTTCATGCTAATGTGTTTTTTTAAATAAGTAAAGTTTGCATTTTTAATATTATATTAAATATATAAAACTATTTATGATAATTTTAATATTGTACAAATATTATTTTTAATGAATTTAAACGATTAAAAAAAGTAAAGTTTGTATTTTCTACATTTTTCATTTTTGTTCATGAATCAGGTACGACAAAGCATCATCAAAAGATATCCCATTACGTGGCCTAAGATTCATTACACTTTGAAACGATCAACAAGAATTATTGTACAAGATCATGGTTAGGGCCTTTCTCGTGTAAGACAAAGACACTTGGATGTGAATTCAGTGTTTTGTCTTTCTCTTTTATGACGTAACTCGGAAGCTGAGGAACTTGGCCTGAAGGACGATGGCTGACTGGTCCCATAGTCTCCACTTGATGAAGATGAAGACTAAGGATTTGATTTTTGGGTTAGCGCAATGGAATTGACTGTCAATGGACTCCTACACATGGAAACAAAGTTTGGCCAAGTCTTTCTTAAGTGATTATCTTACTGCTATAATAGTAATGTACCGACTCGGGATCAAATCTCCTGTTTTTGAGTTTCAATGCCACCTTATGTTCTTTCCATTGTATCAATTCATTAAATGAGAATCGAGAACAACCACCTCGTATCTCCCGACTTAATCAAGGACCTCATGATTTGGTCGAGGAACCTTTCAAACACTTTGTTTTTCACTTTTATAAGTCTCTGGGTTTGATTAATTTATAAAATTTGAAGATTAAAAATAATATTGTTTTTACTTAAAATGAAGTCATATGTGAAATTTTAAAGATACTCTTAATAATAATTAATAAATCAGAAAATATCTAAAGTTTTAAGGAGGGAACCAGTTCAAACGCAGTATTAGTGGGGTCCGAGTGACCTCTCGAGTGATCTCACACTCGATCGCGAACCTCCAAACTTTTCCCTTCCACACACACGTCCACTTGGTGTTTGGACGCCGAGAAAGTTCGAGCAAAGAAAAGGTCTTCCTTCCTTCGTTCCTTCCCATTCTGTGTCATACACGGAAATTCCAGCACTGAACTGGTAGCATCTCTTAGGACCAAGTTTCCTCACCATCTTCCTCCTCAATCCAGTTGCTTCAAAACCAGACAGCATAAAAGTGGGACACAGGTGAGAGAAATCCGGATAATACCAGAAAAACCCGTGGGCTCTCCTTGTCTAGACAACGAGGTTCTTTGTCTTAACGCGCACGTGGTGTACGCGTTTTCGCGGGAAAAAAAATACAAAATAGGAAAAAAAAACGACCGCCACTAATATCCACGTGAAAGACACAGCAGGCAGTTGGGGATTAACTGTCAAGCACCCGTGTATTGGGAACTGCGTGACGTCATCCTGAAAAGGTACCTTTTGGTTCCATTAAGGTTTGGCACCTTAGTTGCTCAGCTGCTTGCCTTAAATTAAACGTGGTTTTTGCGTTAGTCCTTATTATACGATTCAGCCGACTGGATTATGGTTTAATCATAAAAAATTTTAATTGCTTAATTATTTTGTTTAATTTTTAATTATTTTATTTGATTTATTTTAACAATAATAATTAATAGGTCAATTTTTATAAATTAATACATTTTTATAAATTAAAATTAATTAATTAATTTTTATTTAACAATATCTTTTTCAATTAAATTTCAAATTCTTCAATATTTAAGGACAATCTCTTCTAATGACGTTTCAAGTTTTTAAATTTTATTTAATTTTTAATCTATTTTATCACAGTTTAATTCTAGTTAAACTTTTCAAACCTTAAACCTCTTGTCTTATTGAATTAACTTCTAATTTAAATTTTAAAACATTACTTCCAAGTTTCGCAACTTTCAAAACACTTTCCAACCCATTTTACTAAATCTTTCATTCTGTTATCCGTTTTAATTTTTTTATAATTCATATTTTAATACATTTTTCTAGTCTAATATAATTTAACATGCTTTTATATTTGTTTTAAGGGTAAAAGGCTTTACCAATAATTAAAAAACTAAGATGGTTTGGCCAGTTCAATTGTACAAATCTTGAATTCACCGAGTTTTTGATTTTGTTTTTAATTTTTAGTTTGTTTTGCTTTAATAATTTTTATTGTTAAAAACTGATCAGTTTATTAATTAATCAGTCAATTTTTGTGAATTAGTAAGTTCTTACAAGTAAAAAATCAATTCATTTTCATTTAACAAATTTTTAATTAAACTTCATTTTTTATGCGTAAGAATAATATTTTATTCAATATTTAGCCGATTTTATGACGGTTTAATACCGGTTGAACTTTTTGAACTTTAAATTTCTTGTCTTACAGGTTTAATTTTTAGTCCGATTTTTAAAACATTAAACTTATTATTTCAAATAAAATATAATGATAAATTTGTCTAACAATTAGGATAAAAGTATATAATATTTTAAATATAATAATTAAAATGGAAAAAGAGGCGAAGGCACGTGGTCTTATTGTATTTAACATATCTAGACTTCCAGAATGAAGTCAAATCAATACGTGTCCGCTCAGGAAAAGTTCAAAGTTCAACCTCTAGAAGCAAATCAACATGTCCGAAGAAGTTACAGCTGGTTCTTAGCAAACCAGGCTGCTTATCACCTTCTCCGTGTTTTTTCCGTTTACTGAAAACGTCATCTCTCGTATTACAAACACTGCTACTATCCTCGTCACTTATCCATAGATAACATATATATAAGTAGACCATAAGTCCATGCCAAACCATTGTTGTACACCCACTTAACTTACGTACTCTGTTAGCTAGTTTACGACTAGTTTGACTAGAAAAACCACTGAAAGACTTAATCTTTAAGGTGCTATGGATGTTTGCTCACTTGGGTCGATGGAGGTGTGGTCTATGGAGTTGCCGGGGACTGTGTCTTCTCCTATGTCAGATGGTGTTATTAGTTCTCGAGGCAATTTTTCAGATGAAGAGGTGATGTTGGCGTCGAGCTATCCGAAGAAGCGGGCTGGAAGGAAGAAGTTCAGGGAGACTCGGCATCCGGTGTACCGAGGAGTTCGGCGGAGGAACTCCGGCAAGTGGGTTTGTGAAGTTAGAGAGCCTAACAAGAAGTCGAGGATATGGCTCGGGACTTTTCCCACTGCGGAAATGGCTGCACGAGCTCATGATGTGGCGGCGCTGGCTCTTAAGGGGCGGTCAGCGTGCTTGAATTTTGCCGACTCTGCGTGGCGGCTGCCGGTGCCGGCTTCCGGTGAGGCTAAGGACATTCAGAAGGCGGCTGCAGAGGCTGCTGAGGCGTTCCGGCAGCCAGAGTTAGAGTTTGCTCGTGAATTAAGAGAAGAGAGTAACACAACGACAGAAGCTACGACAGCGACAACCACGTTGGCGGCAGAGGAGGAGGTGTTTTTCATGGATGAGGAGGCGGTTTTCGGCATGCCAGGATTGTTGGCGGACATGGCCAAAGCGATGTTGATACCTCCACCGCACTGCGGCGGAGAAAATGGGGATGACATAGAAACTAGTGCTGACATATCATTATGGAGCTACTCTATTTGATTTTTCCATGTTATTGTATAAGTTTCAGTATACAAAGTTAGAATTCAGAATATACCCTTTTCTCGGGGAAGAATTTTACCAGAATGGAATCATGAGGCAAAAAATGCCATGACTTGTTCCAAAGTTTGAGGAAATGTATATACTATAGACAATCATCTCTAAGAAGTAAGAAAATCTCTGTCATGGCCAACAGGTCAAGACACTTACGATTCTAATTTTCTTTATTGTCGGAGGAAACCTACAAGCTCCAAGTTTCCAGCAGAAGATTACAATGTGGACAATATGTGATCATAATCATGTTTGCTAGAATTGCACACAAATGCCCTCTAGAATAATACACATCAGTGCAAGGGAACCTTCTCCGTAAGCACGTCACTTACCATCTGTCACCGGAAACTTTTTAGACGAAACGGAATGAGAACGAAAGTACTCAAAATTCCAGAACACACTCCAGCAGTTCCTGCAGACTATTACTGGTTGTCAAAATGAATTGATAAATTGTAATGCCATACATTTCAAAGTGCTCCATTAGGAGAACAATGTGGCTATACAAGCACCAAGATCAATTGAATTCAAAGATGATGATTCTAAGTCATTTCTGATCTCTCCATCAAATTAGTACAAACCATGAAATCATCCTCTGGAGAACAAAAACCCATACTTTAAAAAACAAATTGCTGCACCAAAAAAGGTCGAAGTGACCTAAAGTTCAAGTGCAAACGTGTATACCACAATTTCAGCGGGGTCTGGATATCTCCAGAGGCAAGTGCAAAATGACAGGACTTGACATGTAAAAATTCGGGAAAAGAGAATACAGGAGGAAAATAAACTGCTTTTCAGCGGTGCAACAGAAAACAAATCGTCCGACTGTTCCTCACTGCAGGCATTTTCACAGAATGTCTACTTTGTTTTCTTGAGGAGACTTGACGTTCTAAACTCTGCATCATCTCTCACAAATCCCCACCAAAGATAAGCAAGTGGGATGGTAGCAGCATGCCAAAGAGCATGAGCATCCACAAAACCCTTAAAAGGGGGAAAGTCGCATATTTCCAAAAGTGAAGCCAGAGCTCCGCCCACAACCACTATCCACAACTTCCTTCTGGATGGATGGTGACTAGTACCAGCCCAAATTGCCCAAATGAGAAGCTGAGCAACTCCCATGGCTAAACAAACTTTCATGTTTAGATCTGCAAAGAAAGAGGGACCTCTGAAACCCCCAAAAGGACAAGTGCAATCCATATAAAACTAGTAAATTCCAAAAACCTATCCTGTTGTTGATCCCAAAATAAGATGACAACATTATGTTGGTCATTGCTCCTATCCAATTTTCATTTTGGTTAGGTTCAAACTTGTAGCAAAATCTTAAACTATAAGTTATTGGGATTTAGTATGGGTCATAAACTAAAACCAGAATGAAAATGGTTCAGAAAACAAACGGGTCACGACAAGAAAAATATGGGATGCAATAGACCAGAATATTGTAAACTGCTTATAATTAAACATACAACTGCATAGATTAACATCACAGAATGCAATTCATAATAGTAGGTTAGTGAATGGACAAGCAATTTAGATGTGCAAGTTATTCAAGTGTTTTCTTCATGGTGTATGTTTCAGAAAAATACTGAAGAAAGAATTACCGTAATCAAGGTTATAAAAGTTCAGATACATGATGTGTGTTGTAACAAATGCAAGCACTGGAACAGCAACCATGACTCTAGCAGCCTCAGCTCTAACGTGGAAAGCTCGCAATATTGCTAGAATAAGGGAAAACCCAAGTAATGCCACAGCAGATGAATAATCTAGCTTCTCCGTCAACTCAACATCTCTGCAGCGAATTTAGAGAAGAAGCACAAAATAAGTAACAAATGGTGCCAAAAATTCCTTGTGTATGCATGCTATTAAACAATATACCTATCCATAAACTAGAACATCATCAATGGTAACATATGTGCAGATAATTGGAATATATTTTCAACAACTTTTCTTTCATACGAACCACCATGAATCAGTTGGTAGTCTGCTATCATGCTTCAAGGAAAATATCAGAGCCTAGTTAAAGTACATTCTGAGTATTATGACACGTACCGACTGTGGAAAACGGCTCTCCAGAACCAGGCGTTCATTGATAGGATTGCATAGATATGCCACAAGCCCGTATACTCATAGTAAGTATTCTTATTTGGCCTCAATGGAAGCTTGTAGTATATAAGAATGAAAAAGGATATCCAGCCATGAAACTGAATGGCGAGATTAAGTGCAGAGAAAGCAACAGAAACAGGTTCCTTGAAACAGTTATATTACATGTTAGGAGTGGTGGAAGACATAAGTACTAGAACATTATATGAAGATAAAATTGTGACCAAATAAAAAAATAAGGTGAACCTGAATTCCATGAACACGTTGAAATGGCCATTTCCCATGATACTTCACAGGCTTGCCACCAAGTTTCATTCTTTCTTCCTCCCTGAAAAGCATGCAGTAGTATCGACAATCACCACGACAATCCCATTGTTTCCACTTCAGATACAGTGGCTCTTGCATGTACCATGGACCATCAATTTGTTTACCATCAGATGAGAATTTACAGTGTTGGAAGCATTTTTCCCCAACACATCCACTTTTCTCACACTGCTCCAAGCAGGCCCTGGAAAATGAATAACAACCCTAATTATAGGAATGATAATGACCAGTCACCATCGTAGAAAAATCATACAACGGAAAAGAAGAGACAGTACTCTAAGGGATACTCAATACTTATCTACATCATTATTTATTTCCTAACAAATCCTCAAAATTTAGAATTCATACAAAGTTTG
>JANIPN010000007.1:56404480-56417282 GCA_027478595.1 Erythroxylum anguifugum | reverse complement strand
AATATGACGGCGCCAGGGAGAGGGAAGGGACGGTGATATCGGCAGGGAGGGAGAGGGAAGGCAGAGTGCGATGTATGGGGTGGCTCAACGGCATTTTCTTAATTTTACACAGATTATGAGACGACGTCGTTATGAGGGCAGGGATACGACATCGTCTCATCTGCTTGGAAGGCGGGAGATTAAATTTGCAAAACGTTGTCGTCTTTCTTGGGCGGGTTACGCGCTAATTCCTCGCCTTTCCCGACGTCTAACTCTCCAAGACGTCGTGGGAAGTACTTTGCCACGTCCTACTTTCTAAACGACGTTAACAACATAGGTTTTCAACGACGTCTACATCCAACGACGCTGAATTTTGCCACCTCTCCTGACGTTTACGAAGACGTCGACAAAGCCTCCTACAATTCACGACGTCTTAAACGAAGACGATGCGAAATGTGTCTTTTTCTTGTAGTGTTAGAAATTTAAGATAATTATATTAAGTCAAATTTAATTAGCTTATTTCTAATATAAGAATTAGATTAGAATATTTGAGTTTAAACTTGATTAAATATATTTTTATTTATTGATTATAATAATTAGTTAAATTTATAAAAAGTATTAAAATTGAGTCTAATCAAACTTAGATATTTAAAACTGAGATTAAATAAATTCTAGTTGAACTTTTTTATTAATGTAAATAAGGTAATCTATGAATTATTTTATTTAATATATCTTTGAATAATAGGGATCGGATTACCATTATCGATTATCAAATAAGATAAATAGATGCACCTCAACGTGAGGTTGACCTAACTTTTGTTTCACAACATCTCCTCTTACCTTCTTCCACCATTAACATGTATAAATGCACACACTTCCTGTACCGCAAAAACTCTGCATATTCTGCCTTTTCCATTGAAAACCCATCTTTCTTTTTCTTCTTCGAAGCTCATGTCGTTCTCTTGTTCCAACAAAACCATGCGAGTCCACGACACCATAGCAGATGATGCTTCATGGTACCTTGCCATAGTACTGTTGGGTCTGATTCTGTTGGCGTCCATCAGAGAGAGTTCTAATACTACTTCGTCTCCGAACCAGTACTCGGATAGAGGAAGCCAGGTTTTGGACAGACCTTGCGATGAAATATACGTTGTCGGAGAAGGAGAGACACTCCATACCATTAGCGACAAGTGCGGCGACCCTTATATCGTCGAAAACAACCCGCATATCCATGATCCTGATGATGTTTTCCCTGGACTTCTCATTAAGATCACTCCTTCTAAACCAAGGAAGATGTTGAGGTAGTTCAATATTGATGAAAAAACAGCGAAAAGACTTGATCGCTCCTTCTTTTCACTTTAATCTGATGTTTAAAATTATTATTTATCTTCTTGAAATTATACTTTTGTATTATCTATATTTCTAGATACTATTTTCTGTCAAAAAATTTAAAAGAAGTTATATTACTTATATAGGTGTTGAATGTGTCTGGCAAACAACTTATCAGCTGTTTTTTAGTTTATCGACTAAAAGTTAAAATTTTGACTATCTTAAAAGGTTACTGATGTGTTTGATGAATAGTTTATCGGTTCGCTTATTTACCTCCAATAAACTGATTTCTAAAAGTTCCATAAGAGCAGCTATTCGGATGATCAACTAAAAATTAATAGGTAAAAAATCAATTATACCCTCTTTTCATAATTTTTGAATTATGATATATATCGTATTTGTGTCATACTATAATTATAGATATTTTTAATTTATTAAATAAAAAATTTATACATATTATACAAAAACACTAATATGATGTAGCTCGCTGCATCATTCATATTAATAGAGAATTTAATGTTGGATTATTATTATTGTTATGTTGTTGTTGTTGTTGTTCTTCTTCTTCTGCTTTATTAAAGTTATAAACTTAATTTTTGTAAAATTATATATCTAAAATCTAAATTCTTATAAGAATATTCAACGTAATACTAAGAAATATAATATTTATGCCCTTGTAATTTTTTTAAAATCATGCCCTCATAAGTCATTTTACACATCAACAGTTAATGCTAAACAACTAATTTTACCAAACATCTTTAATAAATAGCTGATATTATCCGCTGATCAAATCAGCTGATATAATCGGCTATCAGCTAACAACTAATACAATTCACTGGTTGCCAAACATGGCCGTTATGTGGTACATCATCGTAATTCAACTCAATTTCAAATCAGACATGAATTACTTAAATTAAATTAAAATTAATAATTTAAGATTATTATAAAATTATTATTTTAAGTTAATTTTAATTAGTTCGATTCGAGTTTAAGAACTTAATTTGATGATATAATTTGATTATTATGTAAGCAACATTTGATTGAGTTTTTTCAGATTTCAATCCAAAATTTGAACCAATCCCAAAAATTTTAGAATCTAGGACATACTTGGGTGGTTCCAAAGGAGATGGTGAACTGGTGATGATGCATTGGAGCTTTTTTATTTTATGATGAGAGTGAACAATTTGCTTTTGGTACGTTAAACAAATCAATGTCGACAATTAGTGAGAAAAAGCAAACGAATACATAATTAGTTGACCGAGTTAATTTACTGTCTTGCCAAGATGATGTAAGAACGTGTTTTGTTCATACCAAGTCAACGTTGTCGATTTAAGAATAATGATAATTTCCCATTTCCTATCCTCGACGACAACACGATTTATGGTATTGGAATAAATATCTACAGATCCGTTACTGAAATGAATTTAATAAGAAATTAAATGATCCCATCAATATTTTATTAAAATTTTGAACTCAAAGAAAACAATTTATGTTTAATGTTTTTTATTTGAGTTTTAACTTTTTTGTTTGATTTAGTTTAAAGATCTTTATTGTTAAAAGTCGATCGATTTATTATTAATCAGACATTTTTCATAAACTAATTATTTTTTATAAACCAAAATAAATCACTTAATTTTTATTTAATAATTTCTTTTTAAATTAAAATTTAAAATTTTCAACAATAAAGATAGTCTTCTTTAATTATTTTTCAAAATTTTTAATTTTATTCAATCTTTAACCGATTTTATATGGTAGTCTAATACCAGTTGAACCTTTTAAACCTTAAACTTCTTTTCTTATCAGTTTAACTTCTGAGTTGGTTTTTAAAAACATTAGTTATATTAGATACCAACTAATTTCATCATTTGCAGGAATTTCATAATAGAAAATTTGTTCATTCTTAATGATAATTGAAACATCAAAAGTATTTTCCATGATAAAAAGTCTTATTTGATCTAAGTATATAATTTCTTGAATTAAAAAGTTTTTTTAATTCAAGAAATTATATACTTACTTTTTAATTCAAGAAATTATATACTTAATTAGATCAAATTGATTTACTTATAATTTAATAAAGATTTATAACTCAAACACCAATCGAACCGAACATAAAATTTAAATTTGAGTAATTAATTCGTTAAATGACTTATATAAAACATATAATTTGTTAAATAATTTAGTAAGTATACATCCAAAGGTGAACTTTCTTTTCCTTAATCTTTGCTATCTTTAATTAAATAGATTTTGCATTAGGGTAAAGGGTATTTATATATTCCTTTTTTTTTAAACGGAATAATCCGCAGTCGTTACATTTGGAATGCGTATTGAATAAACCTTCGGATTGACGCAATAGTTTGCAAATCACGTCAATCGGATACTTCGCACTAGGTAAACCCTATACGGACAGGCTCGATCGAGAAAGCGTAGGTAAGAGAATCGAATACAGAACCTTTTGACCCCATGCCTCTCCACTTCACCAACTCGACCATCCCATAGAGCACATGTTTATATATTTCGATAAAAGAAAAACAAACTCTTAAACCTCTCATGTCATAAAGCCTCCAATTTCAGTAGTTATCAACGGATGATTCATTTGTTGCACATGTGTATGCAGTACGTATACTTTAAATATGTCTTTTATGACAATAATGACAACTCTTCTCTTCCTTATGAAAAATGGTAAAGTTGGTTGTGAACCAACAATAATTAATTAACAACACAAGTTATTTTCATATTCTTTACGTGCTTTAAATTGTTCTTAAACAATGCATGTGGTATTTAATATTAGCTTACTTTATTAGGGGATGAGTTGTTGTCTTTGGTGGATGTATGTGAAAGGACCATACCATAAATAAATAAATAAATAAAGATAAAAGAACCAATTGCTTTCAGTATCATCCTTTCTTAATTACACTCTCTTGAAAAACATTGATTTAAAAATGTTAAATATTAATAACATATATAAACAATTATTGATAACATTTTTAGCATTTAAAACAAAGAATTACGAATGACAATGGGTCAGTCCTGTCAATTTTTTTAAAAAATAATATTTTAAAAATTAAGAGAGTAAAATAATATCTTTTTTTAATTGGGACTGAGTTTGGACTGCTTAGGTCCAAGTGCAATTGAAAATACCTAAATCTGGGCCAATTGCTACCCCTACAAAGAGTTTATGAAAAGTTCCTTAGCTTTCATATTTCAATTAGTACATTTTGAATAATTGAATTTAATAGTAAATTATTATGGATGTATGAGAAAGAGAAATAAAAAGTTATTATCATAAAAAATAATAATTAATAATTTTTAAAACAATTTCATTCAAATAAATAAAAGTAGAATAAGGATTAGTCTGACAGCAATTTAAGTTTAAATAGTTACATCTTTTTAGATAATTTTAACGGTTATATGAAGAAAAAAATACTTCTTTTAGTATTTAAAAATATAAATTTATATCATTATTTATTTTCACTAATTAATTTTATTAGAATTTTGAATTTTATTTTTGTTAAAATTTAAATAATAGTATTGAAATCGTGAAAAAATACGACGATAATTACTAATTTAGAATTTAAAAATGTTTACCATTATTCCTAGGGTAGTTCCAGAAGTTTTATAGGCCCTAGGTAAAGTTAAAATAGAGACCCTATTTTGTTTCTTTTTATTCTTTATAAGTGTCAACGGTGAGACCTCACAAAGAATAAAATGAGTCAAAATAGAGGCAGGTCTAGAGTGGCTTTGGGTAAGTGTCTTTCCTGCCCTTGTCCAAAGCCAGACCTAATTATACCAAAAAAGAAATCTTTTATATTTTTTGCATTAATTTTTTAATATAGATTTTTAATTCTTATTATTTTATTACATTAAATACTATTTTCACTTAATAAGTTGAGATAGACGGGATCAAATTCTCTGTGCTCATAATTTTGTGCTAATCCTGTTCTAGATGATCTCATCCACGTATTTCTTTAAATCCCACATACATTTAAATGGATGGGATCGTCTAGAACAGGGTTGACAAAGAGTTACGAGCACAGAAGATCTTGTTCCGAAATAGGCTTCATATTCAACACCTTCATGCGTAAACACATTTTTTATCCAAAAAAAAAAGAAATACTATTTGTCAAGTTTTAAGTGGAGAACTTATATAAAATTTAATAAAGTATTATTAAAAGGTGTTCAGACTAATTAAATTGTTGGTTACAACAGTACTTTTTGGAGCATTTATAAAAGAGTTCCTATAGCAATAAGTTCCACAAGACTTAGTTTCCTGAAATTGCACTCGGAATGGGCCTTGTCGGGTTATGGAAATTCATCCTTCTTCATCTTCTTGTAGGGAATCTCAGGCTTCCAGGGTTCTGTAGTTCTCAGAAAGGTAATGATGGTTACACAGAAACATGCATGGATGTAGAGTTAGTGATTCTTTAGTTAGACTGTTACTATTTTTGTTGATAATCTACGTTTATCAGTAGCGGTAAGATTTTCATTAGTTCTCAGGATTTGCGATTTAGATTGTTTAGGAACGATTCTTCATCTGTTCAGCTCGATTATGCTCTTGGAAAGAAAGTGAAAGTGTGAAAGGGAAAAGCTGGTTAAGGAAATCCTGTCAACTTAATGCATGTTTGTTAGAAACAGAACTGATGATAATTAATGAAGTATTTGTCGTTATGCAGCTCCACCTTACGAATTTGTTCAAGATGCAACCACCGCACCGGCATTTCTCATCGTCGACTACATTGTCATCGGTGGTGGGACTTCCGGCTGTCCATTAGCCGCGACTCTTTCGGAGAACGCCACCGTATTACTCCTGGAAAGAGGGGGCTCGCCGTACGGCAACCCTAACATCGCCAACATAGGCAACTTCGTTCAGTCTTTAGCAGATGTCAGACCCGATTCAGCTGCTCAACTTTTTATCTCCGAGGACGGAGTTTTCAACACCAGGCCGCGTGTTCTTGGCGGGGGAAGTGCTCTGAACGCAGGATTCTACACTCATGCAAGTGTTGAAGATGTGAAAAGAGCTGGTTGGGACCAAGAACTTGTTAACAAGTCTTACGGATGGGTTGAGAAGAAGGTGGCATTCGAGCCGGAGATTAAGCAGTGGGAATCAGCTGTTAGAGATGGATTGATTGAAGTTGGAGTAGTGCCTTTCAATGGATTTACGTATGATCATATAAATGGAACTAAAGTTGGTGGGACGATCTTTGATAAGGATGGTCACCGACACACGGCCGCCGATTTGCTACAGTACGCCAATCCCACTAACATCAAAGTTCTTTTGCATGCAACAGTGCACAAGATCTTATTTACAGGCATAGGTAAAGCTTTTTTTTTCCCCCTCCAACCTTTGATAGTCTTTGGAATCGTTAAGAGTTAAGATCAATAATTGAATTCCCATTATAGGGACTCCATGGTTAACCAGAACGCCAAGAGCTTATGGTGTGATTTTCAAAGATAAACTTGGATTGCTGCGCAAAGCATGCCTCAAATTCGACACCAAGAATGAGATAATCTTATCAGCAGGAGCACTTGGAAGTCCACAACTTCTGATGCTGAACGGAATTGGACCTGCAAACCATCTATTGGCTCATGGAATTCCTGTGTTAGTGGATCAACCTATGGTTGGTCAGGGAATGGCTGATAATCCGTTGAATCTTCTCTTCGTTCCCTCTCCTCTCCCTGTGGAGGTCTCACTTGTCCAAGTAGTGGGAATCACCAGCTTTGGTTCCTACATTGAAACAGCAAGTGGTCTAAGCATCTCTCCCATTTTGGGTCATACACTGATCCAAGAATACGAGTTGTTCTTAAACAAGGTAAATTCGTAAATGTGAAAAGATAAGTTACAGTTTTAGGTTCTAATTATTTTGATGGTGATGTTGGTGCAGACAGGCCAAAGTTCTGAGGTGACTGAAGTAGCCATGGTTAGAGCTATTGAAGCTGTCCAAACCTTGCTCAATATAACTCTACAGGGCGGGTTTGTTGCAGAAAAAATTCTGGGTCCTCGTTCCAGTGGTGAACTTAAGCTCAAGACCTTAAATCCAGATGATAACCCTTCAGTCAGTTTCAACTACTTCAAAGAACCAGAGGACTTGGAAAGATGTGTTCGAGGGATGAAAACAGTCATAGATGTGATAAACTCGAAAGCTTTTTCGAAGTTTCGTTATCCTGACATGTCTGTGGAATCTCTCGTTAGGTTGATACTGGACCTACCACTGAACCTCAGACCAAGACATGTGACAGCTCCAATTTCCCTGGAACAGTTCTGCAAGGACACTGTCGTGACCATATGGCATTATCATGGAGGGTGTCAGGTGGGCAAGGTTGTTGATCCTGATTACAAGGTTCTTGGAATAGATGGTCTGAGGGTCATCGATGGATCAACCTTTCTGTTCTCTCCAGGGACTAACCCTCAAGCTACTGTCATGATGCTTGGAAGGTGACATTAACAAGTTTCCTTGTTACGATGAAATATTCGTTAGTCATTATGATTCGTTCACTCAGTTTGGTTTTATGTGATGCAGATACATGGGGAGGAAGATTCTCGACTCCAGACTCTCCACCATGAGGAAATAGAGATGAGCTCTCACTCTTGGGGAGTTATAGAACTCTTCCTTTTTTTCATTTTATGATTGTAGCTGCTTGGAAGTTGGAATCCAAATAAGTTTTTAATGAAGCATTATCTAACTTCCCGTCAGCCATCTCCTTAGAGGGATTGTTTGTTTCGCAGGAAAATATCAGAACAATAGAACTAAACAATAAAAGTTATAGAGGCTCTAATCATCACGAGTCATGAAATGTAAATATGTAGCAAGTGTCAATAATGCGACACAAGTCTGGATCCTCTGTTTAGTATTACTCTGTTTTATTCTGTCCATTTGAATCTTAACTATTTATTTATGCGGGACCTATATAAATAGACACGGAACCTATATAAATAAATGACTAAGATTCAATGAATGGGATAGGACAGAATAATATTAGACAGAGGATCTCAGCTCCTGCAACACTGCCACCAAAACTTACTAAAATATTTTTATTGATACTCTGCTTACAACGCTCAACAACAAAAAATGTCATCTTGATTATAGCCTTTCATGCCATAAAGTTTTAAGTTTGACTTTAACTATTTTTGAGAATGAACAAATTAATTTTGATTAAATTAAATTAAATTTAAATATTTAAATTTGATCAAGTTTAGATTTGATAAATTCTTTCACACTAAATCAATTACAAAACAACAACAATAATAACAACATTCAATATAAATTCTGCTAAGACACAGGATCTACAAAGATCCTATGCAATCTTCCTCCTAACCAATAAAGAAATTATTTAAACTCGAGTTTATTTTTTTAAGATTTTTTGAAATCAAGCATAATTAAATCAGCTTTCTCGAGCTTAAAATTATTTTTTAAAAGAAATTTATAACCGAACCTAATTTAAAATTTAATTAATTTAGGTTTATTCTGTTAACTTTCAATCAAATGGGGGCAAAATCGAACTTATAGTCAGCCAAAATGCCAGTTCGATATAAAAGATAAAGCTAAAGCATGTGCGATACTGACTGATGGATTACAGGACTAGTCTCGTCGACCCACTCAAAAGCTTTGAAGAACTTTAAGCAATCTGGAAGCTTTACATGGTGTCTCCTTTGGGAGCCATTATCGATGAAGCCGGCGAGATTTAAGGCAAGTCTTGTCGTTGCTTTCCAAATCTGCTTCATCCTCGAGCATGAGACAAACACATCATTTACATGTTTTGAGTTAAAGATGACATGCTTGTTAGTGGGAACTGATTTTTTATGTTCAACCGACCTCAAGACTTTACTGTCCTGACGACCTTTTCGATCTGTATTCATACGTTAAAGTAGGAGATGACTGACTATACCTTTCATGTCTGAAGTAAAATAATCTGTTATGTGATCTTTTCATATTTAAACCTTGCAAGCATCGTCTACATAAAAGGGCAAGTGAGCGACCAACGAGAAAGTAAATAAAGAGATGCAGTCACCTTGCCTGAAACAAGGGCCTCCAGTATGTTTCCATGGTTGCTGTTGTCCAGGTGCTATCCTCGGCTTTCGGAAGCCCTTGAACAACACTGATAAGACCAGAACTTCAAACACATCGGCAACTTGTCGTCGGAACTTTGCTGACGTGACTGCTGCTTCTATTTTTCCCAACAAGCAATTCACCAATCCAGAGTGTCTCCCATCTTTGGATGAATCTTTTCTTGAATTCAACGAGGCTTACCCACAATACTCCGAAACCTATCAAGTTGACGATATACGTGCCCAAGAGTACCATCATCTCTCACTCTCCAAGCATACTTGCCTTGATTATATTGGCGTAGGCCTCTTCTCTTATTCCCAGCTACAAAGATCTGATCCGAAAAACCAACTTCTTCCTTCTTACTCGTCTCCCTCTTTACCTCAGTCCATTCCGTCTCCTGAAGCCCGACATATGCCCCTCTTCACGGTGTCTTACAAGACAGGGAATTTGAAATCCCAGCTGCTTTATGGTGGCCAAGAATCAGAGTTAGAATTAGCAATGGAGAGAAGGATAATGAGTTTTCTCAATATATCTGAAAAGGATTACACCATGGTTTTCACAGCAAACAGGAAATCGGCTTTCAAACTTGTGGCAGAATCTTACCCTTTCAAGTCTAACAAGAAGCTTCTAACTGTTTATGACTATGAAGGTGTAGCAGTGGAAGCGATGATCAATAGCTCTGCGAAAAAAGGAGCTGAAGTCCTGTCAGCGGAATTCTCATGGCCAAGGCTGAGGGTTAGCTCCAGGAAAATGAAAGAGATGCTAGTTGGGAACAGTAAAAAGAAGAAGAAACGGGGATTATTCGTCTTCCCACTTCATTCTAGAGTTACTGGTGCCGTATATCCTTATTGGTGGATGAACATAGCAAAAGAGAATGGTTGGCACATCATGATTGATGCTTGTGCCTTGGGACCAAAGGACATGGACAGCTTTGGGCTCTCCCTCATTCGTCCAGACTTCCTTGTTTGTACCTTTTACAAGATTTTTGGGGAAAATCCATCTGGGTTTGGATGTCTCTTTGTTAAGAAAACCACTGTTCCTCAATTGGAGGATTACTCAAGCATTGGAGTGGTTAGTCTGCTACCAGCAAGGATCATGTTTCATTCCATTGATGAACCTTCAGGAACTGACACAGAAATGGAACAGATATCTAAGATGGCAGCAGAAGAAGATGAATTTGCTACATCAAACTCTTTCTCAGGCCCTATATCAAGCCAGGTGATGCACTATGGAGAACTTGACAACGGAGAAACCTCTGCGTTTGAAACTGCAGGAGCAACAGAAATGAAGACAGCATCAGAAACTAAGGAAACTACCCAATCAGGAAAAACAGCTAACATGATGCAGATACAAAATGCGAAAAACAGCAAAGTTGGGATCTTGGAGATTGAATGCAAGGGATTGGATCAGGTTGATTCATTGGGACTGATTCAGATTAACAAAAGGGGTAGGTGCCTGATCAATTGGCTGGTGAATGCATTGATGAAACTCAAACATCCAAATACAGAGAAAACCCCCCTTGTTAGAATATACGGGCCAAAAGTAAAGTTTGATCGTGGACCTGCTCTAGCGTTCAATGTGTTTGATTGGAAAGGAGAAAATGTTGAGGCTCCTCTTGTACAGAAACTAGCTGAACGAAGAAATATATCTATTAGCTATGGATTCTTGCATCATATATCATTCTTGGATATGCATGAAGAAGAGAAAAGAAGAGTTCTGGAGAGGAGATCAAGTGGAACAAACGGATCGGCAACAAAAAAGGGGAAAGAGAAACCTAATCTAGGAATGAATGTTGTTACAGTTGCATTTGGATTTCTGTCCAATTTTGAGGATGCATACAGGCTTTGGTCTTTCATTGCTCAATTCCTGGATGCAGACTTTGTAGAGAAGGAAAGGTGGAGATACACAGCTCTAAACAAGAATACCATTGAAGTTTAAGCAAAATTTATTTAATCACCATCTGCAGATATATGGTCATTTGTCAAATTGGAGTTAAATGCAAGCATGAAAAATCTACATCACAGGAAATCAGCAAGGGAAGAACATTAGTAAACTATTTTTTCATTGAATGTTGTCAAAGAGATTTTCTCAATTCTTTTATTTAATGTTTAAAAAAAAAAATCGCACAATCTACCACATTCATTTGTTCACATTGTTCTCAGTAGACGATAGACAATACGCAACTTTGAGCAGAAACCTCTACACAACAGAACCTAGTAATCTGATAAGTTCAGAGTCTAACGCTTGGATAAATAGCACCTTATACAGGCCCATAATTAGTTCACATGACAACCTAGTAATCTGGTAAGTTCAGGATAAATTGCATCTTATACAGGCCCATAATTCATTCACATCAACCTAGTAATCTGGTAGGTTCAGAATCATATATACAATTAGTAATATATGTAACCATTCATATCGTTCAGAAAAATCGCTAAATTCTCACAATTGACCAGGAAATAAGAATTTGGAATGATAAAGGGAGCAACATAACAGTGCTTTTGTAGCACTCATGAACTGAACAGGAAATCATTTCATGTAGAATAGCCATATTATAGCTTCATGAAGCTACCTTTTACTAGTCTCATGATGATATAAATATTCAAAAAGATCACTCATGCGACCTACCATTGCAATAGTTCACATTTGACTTACCTTAAGTCACTTGGGCGGTCGATATTTGCAGAGTGGTTCATCCAGTAAAGAGCTTTCAGCTTCTTCACTCAGGCCAATGTGACCCCATTGCTTGATTTTTGACGGGTAATTATACCTCAACACCTACAACCACGATTATGCAGTTTGTACTTCCAGACAAACCTCAAATCAAAAACCATCTTCATTTCATAGTAAAGATGAATTCTGTTCTTAGTCCTTTTCCCTCTTTACTGACAAAAGAATTCTCTTCACATAATGTGAGCATAGATGGATTAAATCTTGTAGCCAACAACTCCTGCTGGATATTAACGAACCTATACTGGCTCTTTAACTACAATTTAGTGTTACAAATATTAAACAATTAGTGAATTGTGAATAAAAGCTCTGTGAAAGCATAACATACACTGAATATGCTATGTCAAGAAGCAATGTTCATGACGCCCGGCAAGAAAGATCTGCATAGATAGAAAATTCAAAAGTAGAAGAACTTCATTGTTTGGAGAATGGCTACTTTCTCCAACATGAAATTCGTAAGCCCTGCCATCCACCTCTATTACACTTAAACCAGGGGCCTTCTTGATCCCCTTTTCCTTCTGCAACATCCTTATCCTTGTCACCTCAGCCCACCTTTGATGACTAGCATAAATATTTGAGAGAAGCACATGAACCCCACTGTCGTGAGAGTCAAGCTCCACAAGCTGATCTAGTATTTCTTGGGAGAGTTCTCCAATTTCATTGACCTTGCAAGCACTGAGAAGAGTTCCTATTATTAACACATCAGGCTCCATATCCATACC
>JANIPN010000007.1:56384965-56401009 GCA_027478595.1 Erythroxylum anguifugum | reverse complement strand
TTCCATTCAAACTTAACTTAATTTAATGCTATCATACTTAATTAATACTAATCATGCTTTAATTAAGCTAATCATGCTTAATTAACATAAAAGAAAATTCGGGGCTAACAATAAACTACAAAAGTAGGGGACTAAGGACTTCTGCGGAAGTACAGACCCTGCAGAGGTTGAGGTATGGTTAGAAAGAACGGAGAGAATCTTTGATTAGATGGACTGCAAGCCAAACGAGAAGTTTGACTATACAGTTTCTTTATTGTAAGGCCCAGCATACCAATGTTGGAAGACTGCTCCAGGCAGTACCACCAAACCTTGTAATTTGAAGTGGGAAGACTTTCTGAAAGTCTTCAAGGAGAATTACATGCCCAAGATCTACCTGGACAGAAAGATGAAGGAATTTTTGGTTCTGAAGTAGGGCAGATTATTGGTGGCAGAGTATGAGATAAAGTTTAATGAATTGATGGAGTATGCTACTGTTTTGATTCCTATTGAGGAAGATAAATGTAGGAGATTCGAAGATGGGTTGAATATGGAAATTCGGACAAGGATAGCTATTACTAACTTGAACAGTTTCATTGAGCTCAGAGTAGCCTCGATCTGAATGGGGCAATTGTGGAAAGATGATCAAGGGAAATATAGACAGGAGTCTAGAATGAAGAGACCTGGTAAATTTCAAGTTGAATCTAGTAAGAGAATCAGGAAATGCCAAAGTAGATCATCCCAATCACAGTTAAGATTGAGATAGTCTGGGTTTAGGCTAAGAGGCAGCTTTGGTTACTCTAGCAGAGGTCAAGCGTCTGGAGGCCATACTTTTAGTAGGCAACCACCGCAGATGCCTAACTGTGAGCACTGTAGAAAGAGGCATGGTGTGAATGGTGGACATTATCAGGAGCTTATTTTCGCTGTGGCTCTCTTGAGCACCGAATTAGAGATTGTCCTGTCGTTGTTGGAGCTCAGTCTGGTGTGGAAGGGGGATCAGTAACTAAAATAACTGTTCAGTAAAGCCAAGCTAGTAGGCCTGGACAGAGAGGTCGTGGTAGAGGCAGGATGAGTTTTAGGAGTCCTACTATCAAAACTACGGTGCGGAGCAACCGACCACTATCTCAAGCTAGAGTTTATGCAATTACCAGATAGGAGGCTCAAGATTCTATGGATGTCGTTGCAGGTGTGTTACTTATTTTTGCTTATGAAGCATTTGCATTGCTAGATCCTAGATCTACACACTCTTTTATCACACCGCATCTGGCATCTAGGTTGCATTGTGATAGAGAACAGTTAAAACATGTATTAGAGGTGAGTACACCGATAGGTAGCACTATAGTAATAGGAGAAGTCTACAAGAAGTGCTTGATTCGAATTAATCAGACATATTTGATTGTATTACAGTTAAGGGAGATAGATATTATCCTAGGAAGGGATTGGCTCACTGCTCATAGGGCTATCATGAACTGCTATACTAAGGAGGTGATATTAGAATCTCCTAATCAGTCGAGAGCAGTTTTCTGAGGTATTAGTCAAGCAGTATCAGCTAGGCTGATCTCATTTGTGAGTGCTTTGAGGTTAATGCAAGGAGGATGTGAGGCTTATTTGGCCCACATCATCGATACTCAAACTGAGCAGAATGTGCAGGACATTCTTTAGGGAATTACTAGATATGTTTCTCACTTAGTTATCTGCCTTACCTCCAGATCGAAAAATTAAGTTCACGATTGATCTGGTTCCAGATGCTGCTCCTATATTTATTCCTCCATATGGGATGATACCTATGGAAGTAAAGGAATTGAAGGCTCAGTTACAAGAGTTACTGGAAAAGAGTTTCATTAGACCCAGTGTATCACCATGGAGAGCTCTAGTCTTATTTTTGAAAAAGAAAGACGAAAATCTAAGACTGTGCATCGATTATAGGCAACTGAATCAGGTAATAGTGAATAACAAGTACTCGTTTCCTAGAATTGATGATTTTTTATCAGTTGCAAGGAGCTCAGGTGTTCACTAAGTTTGATTTGAGATTTGGGTACTATCAGTTGAAGATAGCAGAGGTTGGTGTATCGAAAAGTTCGTTCAAGAGCAAGTATGGGCACTTTGAGTTCTTAGTAATACCGTTTGGGTTAATTAATGCCTCAACTGCATTTATGGCTTTGATGAATAAGGTGTTTCAGCCCTACCTAGATTATTTTGTAATTGTGTTTATCGATGATATCTTAGTGTACTCAAAGAGCAGAGAAGAGCATGCTGAGCATTTGAGAGTAATCTTACAAATTATGAGGGAGAAACAGTTGTATGTCAAATTCAGTCAATGTAAATTTTGGTTGGACCAAGTAGTATTTCTGGGTCATATAGTGACTGGACAAGGCATACAAGTAGATTCGCAGAAGATAGAGGCAGTAATGAAGTGGGAGGCTCCGAAGAATGTATCAGAAATTTGGAGTTTCCTAGGATTGACCGGATATTATCAAAGGTTTGTTGAGGAGTTCTCAATGCTCTCAGCCCCTCTGACTAAACTTTTTAGGAAGAATGTAATATTTATATAGAATGATGAATGTCAGAAGAGTTTTGAGGAGCTGAAGTATCGGTTGACTACAACACCAGTGTTAACTATTCCATCGAGAATTGGAGGATATGTAGTATACAGTGATGCTTCGCATCAAGGATTGAGATGTGAGTTGATGTAGTATGGTAAGGTGATAGCCTACGCATCGAAACAATTAACGTCTCACAAGATAAACTATCCGATACATGATTTAGAGCTTGTTGTAGTTGTTTTTTCTATAAAGATATGGAGACACTATCTGTATGGAGAGACATTTCATATATATATAACGATCATAAGAGCTTGAGGTATCTATTGAGTCAGAAGGAATTAAATATGAGACAGAGGAGATGGATAAAGTTGTCAAAAGACTATGATTGTACGATTGAGTAGCATTCGGGAAAAGCTAATGTGGTGGCAGATGCATTGAGTAGAAAGTCGAATAACAGTGTAGCTCATATTCAGTTATCGAGGTTACCGAGCTTAGTTCAATTGAAAGCTTTAAATGTGGAGTTGAATCTAGAGCAGAATGAGGCATTGATAGCCACACTAAGACTAAGGCCGATGTTGCATGACAGAATCTGAAAAGTTCAGAGTAAAGATCCTGAAATAGTGAAGCTTATTAAGAAACTGAAAATGAATCCAGATTCTGAGTTTGAACTGAAAGATGAGACACTGTGGTTGAAGTAAAGGTTACGTGTGCCTAATGTGGATGAATTGAGAAAGGAAATTATAGAGGAAGCTTATGAAGCCATTTATGTTGTGCATCCTGGTACTACCAAGATGTATAATACGTTAAAGCAGCATTTTTGGTGGCCAGGAATGAAGAAGCAAGTAGCGGAGTATGTTGCTAAGTATTTAACATGCTAGCAGAGCATCAGGCTCCAGTTGGGAAGCTACATTTATTACCTATTCCGGAATGTAAATGAGAATGAATTATCATAAATTTCATAATGGGATTGCCAAAGACTCCGAGGCAAAATGACGCTATATAGGGTGTGGTGGATTGATTGACTAAGTCGACTCATTTCTTATCAGTGAGAGAGAATAACTCACTAAATTAGTTGGTCGGAGGTATGTGAATAAGGTAGTTAGACTGCACGGAGTTCTAGTGTCTATTGTATCAGACAGGAATCCTATATTTACTTCAAGATTTTGGAATAGCTTACAGTCAGTTATGGGTACAAAGTTAAACTTCAGTACTGCATTTCATCCTCAAACAGGTGAACAAAGTGAGAGGACAATCAAGACTGTTAAGGATATGCTCAAGGCATGTGTATTGGAGTCTCAAGGAGCTTGGGATCAATACATAGCTTTAATTGAGTTTGCTTATAATAATTTCTATCACAGTAGTATTGAAATGGCACCATATGAGGCATTGTATGGTAGAAAATGTCAATTGCCTCTATATTGGGATGAAAAGGGCTTAAGAATGGTAAAAGACCCAGAATTGATACAAGATACTGTGGATAAGGTGACACTGATCTGAAGTCAAATTAAAGCAGCCCAAGATAGACAGAAGAGCTATGTGGATCAGCATCGAACGAATATGGAATACAGTGTAGGAGACAAAGTGTTTCTGAGAGTATTGCCTTAGTGAGGAGTATTGAGATTCGGTAAAAATGGCACGTTGAGTCCTAGGTACATTGGTCCTTATGAGATCATTGAGAGGATAAGGCCATTAACATACAAGTTAGCTTTACCGAATGAGATGTCTCAGTTACACAATGTTTTTCATGTGAGTATGCTCAGAAGGTACCGATCCAATCCAATACATGTGTTACCAACTCAAGAGATCGAAATAACTAGTAATCTGAGTTCTATTGAGGAGTTGATTAAGATAGTGGGTTATCAGACAAAACAACTAAGAAACCGAGTAATTCCATCGGTGAAAGTCCTTTGGAAGAATCACTTGAGTGAGGAAGCAACTTGAAAAACGGAGGAACATATGAAGAGACAATACCCCCACCTGTTCAAAAAATTAGGTAAGAATTTTAAGGATGAAAATTTTTAAAGAGAGGAGAATTGTAACATCCCGTTATCTCATGTTAAGGGTTAGAATTCTAGGTGCATGAGAGATTATTGAGAAGTTAGAAAGTGTATTTCATGCTCAAGCATAATATAGCATACACGCATATGTGAATATTGATTTTTGCACATTAAAATGATTTTATATGCATTCATTGACATTTTTCGGGTATAATTGATTTATAAATGTGATTATATTTAGAATTGTGGTTTATATGTGTTAAAAATTGATTTGGTGATTATAATTGTTGATCTAGAATTTTTGGTAAAATTAGAAAATTTCTGAAATTTTAGGTATTTTTGGACTAGAAAAAATGCCAAGCGACAAGACAATTGATAAATGGTAGTAGAAATAAGAGTCAAATGATAGTGAAAATTTTTATAAATAAAATTGGGATTTAATGACATATGTCATAGAAAATTGGGAGACAATTAGAGTAGAAATTGGAGTTTATTGGACTAGTTAAATAAGTGAACCTAGTTTAAACCCATAGAAATTGGACATGTGGCAAGTCCAAGCCATGTCTTTATCCCACGATTATTTTGGAAGACCAAGTTAACTGTTTTGTTCTTGCTTTCTTCATCTTCTTTGCGACTTTCTTCATCTTTTTCAAGCTTCTTCACCTTCTTTATGAATTTTCTCACTAACCTCCACCAACGTTAAACCTAGCTGTCTCATCTTTCACTTGCTACTCTCACCTTGTTATCTTCTTCATTTGCCACAAGAAAACCTAAACCTCCCAACCTTCATGATGATGTACGTGGGTTGTATGAGAAATTAGGGCTTCTTGGTGCTTTGAAGAACTTGGAGTTTTAGCAAGTAAGCAACATGTTGATTCTCATAAGTAGTATGAATATGAAACAAATATGGTGATTAATTGATATTACATGATCATAAGAATAGTGGTCATTACATGTGTATTGTGGATGAAGAATGAGAATATTTGTGTCTTGTTTTTGTGTTTATGATGATTAATATTTTATGAGTTGTTGTAAAGATGAGTATGAAATAGAAAGATCATTGATAATGGTGTAGGAAAAAGGTACAAAAATTTAGTGATGAATATATATATATGATATGTTCTGTTTTCGATTTTAACGATCAAACGTAGAATATGATTTGTTTGTGTTTGAAATTGAGCTGAAATGGAAGTAGGAATAAAGAGGAAATGATGAGGATATAAGTTAGAAATGACAGACTAAACAAAAGAGATGAATTAGGATGAAAATGGTGATGAAGTGTGCTAGAGTATGCTAGATGAGTGTTGTCACTGAACATGTATCTATATTTTAGCCATATTTAGATTTATCACAATATGTATATGCTAGTTTCAACTTTCAAGTTATCATCGTACTTTGTTCGACAGGTGATACATCTTGTAGTAAATGGCATTTCTCATATTAATTTAGTTGAAGAAGGGTTGGTAAGACTCTGGCAAATTGGATCTTATGAGAAGATTTTCGTTGACCATTATCCATTAATAATAAGGGTTAATAGATCTAAATTGCCCAATTTGTTTTTATAAATTTTCAAGCTTTAAATTTTGTAATGAATTAATTAATTTTTTTATAATGTTCGAACCTATGACCTTATGGTCTTTGTTCCAACACTCTCCCTTAATTAAATTTAATAAAACTCAAGTTCAAAATCAAGCTCATATCAATTTTTTTAAAAAACATAGAGTTCAATTAAAATTCTGATTCAAAATATTTTCGTATTTAAAACTAAATCCTTAATTATCTTGTGTTTGCATTTTTAATAAATTGATTTAAATGTGTTGGGGTTATGCTCGGGCAAGAGAGGCCCACATGAATGAGCTTACACTTTTTGATATTAAAATGATATTATTTTATTGAATATGGTCAAAACAATATTGTTTTGAATCTCTTCAATCAACATGTAGGTTGTCCAAACTTGTTTAGATATGGCAGAATATTCGGTTTAAATCCAACCAACTTTGAATTAGGCTTGAGCCTAAAATAAAATCAAGTTAAGCCCACCCAACCTCTTGTCAACACTACTACCAAATGTATCCTACCTCTAGTAAGTCACAAGTTTATCTGGGACTTGCAAAATGGAACCAGATCTTTTATTTTTATTAGTGTGTTCCAAGTATGTTCTATTAAATCTCATCCACATATTTATGTAAGACCCACACAAATGTGTTGATGAGATTACATGGAACAGAATTGGAATATCCTAACGGGCATAGAGGATTCCATGTGTTGCAAAGTAGGTTGACGGGGTAGCTAAATGTGATACAATTTTTTCGATTTCATCACTTTGCATGTTATATATTATTAATTTGTTAAACAATTCATTTGAATTTCGTAATTTACAAATTATTATATATATTTGATAGTATATCTAGTACGTACTCTAATTTTAACAATTGCGAGTTCAACCGATAAAAAAAGGATTATGCAATATAAATACGAGAATATGATGTTTTAAATCTCTTTTATATATCAAAATAAATTATAACTACCTAGTAAGAATTAAAATTGATGCATATTACACCCAAATCCACTACTTACCTAGCAAATAGATATACATATTATGTTAAGAAGTCCTTTATCATTTTCCTTTATCAAGATTTTTCAAAATTTAAATTGATGATGATAAATCTGCTAGCTTAATTTATTCTCAATAATGGATCATAATCCAAATGAGCAAGATAAGATGCTGATAGCTTTATAAGGCTTGTTAAGAAAATGAAGAGGTGGAGATTCATATTGTTGTTGATGATATCTGCCTAAAGTAAGAAACTTGCACGTGTATGTTGATTTATAAAATATAAAATTTCCCTATAATTTAAGAAATTTTAGAAAAATTTTGAAACAGTTTTTAATTTTTTCAGAAAAACTTCTCTTAAATTTTCTCTTAAATAATGAAAATTAAATAAATGAGATATAAATATTAAATATGAACTAATCAAATATCATGGTAATTCAACTCAATTTTTAAATTTAACATAAATAAATTAAATTTGATGATAATTAATAATTTAAGATGATTATAATAAATTATTTGTTTAACTCAAATTTAATTTATTTGATTTAAGTTTAAAAACTGAATTGAATCGTCATATAAACAATGTTTGATTAGTGCCAGCGTGTTATTCATAAAATATTTATTTCTTTGTTAATTTTAAAACGAAATTTAAGAAAACAAGTTTTTTAAAATATATAAAGAAAATTTTCGAAAATTTTAAAGATTGCGAGACTTTTTAAAAATTTCTTAAATTACAAAAGTAATATGTCGTTTACCTTAAGAATAAAATTTCATGAATATGTAACAAAAGTTAACTTTCAAAAGTAGGTAACGAATCTGATTAAATCCAACCCAATTTACAGTAGATATTAAGTGCTAAGTAGAGATTTTTCTAATAAACTTTTTAGATAAAATCTCTGGTACAAGTCAATGTCTGGGAGAGGTCATCTTATTTTACTGTGACAATGAGTCAATGACAAGTTGGCTTATGTTGCTCTTCCTGTGGACCGGAGTGCCTTTTCCTTAATTTGTCCTCTTCGTTCATCACTTTGTTCTCTAGTGAGCATCCGTGGCTATTATGAGGGCTGTCTCTATTGCTTTGTTCATCTTTTCCATAAACAGGACAAGAGCCTGTAAGGAATTTTTCGAGTTCGAATCAAGGAGTTACAGTCATGATTGGTCAGAAATAAATATACATTGACGTCACTTGATTTTTTATTGTTTCCTTATCAAATTATTTATTAAAATACATTATTTACAAATTATTATATGGATCTAGTAATTTGTTCAGGGATAAAAAGACACGCAGTAATTCAAAAAAAAATAGAAATTCTCCCAAAATTTAAAAAATCTTTCTAATTTATAAATTTTCAGGAAAATGTTTTCTCTTGGATTTGGTTAAAAAAATATCAATGAAACATATTCAATATGAACATCATACGTAGATTAATCAAATATCAATAATATGATAATCTAATTCAACTTTTAAATTCAACATAAACAAATTAAATTTGACTTAAATTAATAATTTAAGGTAATTATAATGAATTATTAGTTCGAGCAAAATTTATTTAGTTTAGTTCGAGTTTAAAAGTTGGATTGAATCGTCATATAAGTTTAGAATATATGTGATTTTCAGGACTCAAGTATTTCGTTATTATTTTTAACCAAATTTTATGATAACAGTTTTTTAAAAAAATTGTGAGTTTTTTGAGAATTTTAAAGATTAAAATTTTAAAAATATATGAGAAGTCTATAACTTTTACCATTTAACTTAATAAAAAACATTTTATTTGTAGTAAGCAAAATATATATTTAGGGGGCGGTTGGTTCGTATGGAGGAATGGTAATAGAAATATGAATCAATACAGTGAAGAATGAGAATGAATATTATCATTATAATTATGATAGTTGGTTAAATGGGAGAAAATGATTACCATTACCATTACCACTAATATGGTTGGTTTGTAAAAAATATTAAGAAATAAAAATTCATTTTTTAATTAATTATAATTAATTAATTAATTAATTATGATATTTTAATTAATTATATTGTTATTAATTATAATTAATTAATTAATTACAATATTTTAATTAAAGAATGAATTATATTTTAATTAATTAATTAATAGTGTTTAATTAATTAGTATTAAAAATATTTAAAAAAAGGGTTACTATTAAAGAATAAGTTTCATTCCTCTACTAAATGAAGGGTACGGAGGATTTCTCAAAAGTGAGATATCAAACTGTTGCTCCTATAATGATAGTCGACAACCAACCACATATTTTTCATTCCTTACCTATTAACTTCTTCCCAAGCCCATCAACCAAGCACGCTCTTAACTTTTGCTTTGATTCCTTTTCTGATTCATTTACTTTTGGGAAAGCTATGTCCTTGATAAGTGATTACGAGAAAAGGAGATGCTACTCATTAATTATATAAGAACTTTTAATCAATTATTTTCAAACAAGTAAGTCTCTTAAGTTCGGAGTAGATGTCGTTGCATTAATTTGAATAATATCAAAGCAAACTTTTACTAGTTCAATGTTAGGCCTAAATAATGAGGGTGAGAGTAGGATCAACAATACAATTGAGAATAATGAATGATTTTTGAAATATTTTTAGCCAAGTTGTGTTGGTTTATGCTCTTGCAGTTTATCGGTTGGCTGCAATTTTAAGGTAAGACGTTATTATTTAATTAATAAAGTAATTATTTATCTTTATATATTAGAGCCCTCCGCCGGCGTGGATCAAGCTCAACACTGATGGCGCCTCCAAGAGGTCCTCGATGATCGCCGCTGCCGGGGGCACCTTACGAGATAGTGATGGACACTGGAGGGGTGGCTTCGCTCACAATATCGGGTGGTGCTCGTCCAAGGATGCAGAACTTTGGGGCGTGCATACTGGCTTAAACATGGCTTGGCAGTTGGGTTATCGCAGGGTTGAACTTGAAGTCGATTCCATGATTGTGGCCGATCTCCTCTCCTCTGCCGATCGGCGTGCCAGGTCGCTCCATCCCCTTGTTCGGAGCATTCATGAGATGTTCACCAGGAACTGGACTGTTGTTCATCGGCACATTTACCGAGAGAGCAACAGCTGTGCGGATTGGCTAGCTAACTATGCCAGTCATTTTGATGTCGGTGTTACTTTTTTTCCTACTCCACCCATTGGGTGCCATCACATCCTGCTAGAGGATTTGTCGGGACTTAGTTTCCCCCGAACTATTATGTAACTTTGTTCGTCCCCCTTTATAAAAAAAAAAAAAAAAAAGAACTCAGATATAAACATGCATATCTGTTATTCGGCTTTGAATTACAAAGCAAGATAGAAAATAGAAAATAGAAAATAGAGAAAGCCAACTCATACCATATTATTCTTTTCATTCCTTATTATGCATTATTGAATTGGATTAAATCAAGATAAGATATCATAAAAGCCAGTTGCTTTGCTTTTTAGTTTTGTTGTCCTTCATTTTATGCAACTTTGTTATTTGTCAAAATACAAATGCAGTTGGCAATAAGGAACATGAAATCGTAAAAATGACAATGGCAACAAGGAGTGACCATTTTACTATTCTTCCAAACAGAGGAAGATATCATCATTCGTACATTACAACATGTTTAGCTTTCTAACTTAAAAACATACAAGAGATCATAAATTTGCAATGCACAGGAAAAGATAAATAGGAATGTGGTAATAGTTACAGCCACCTCATTCTTATTCCTTTTATCCACCTCTTTCAAACTGAATTCATATTCTTCAAATAATTGTGACTAAATTGAATGTAACGTAATAAGCCTATAAGTATTTGAAGGTCATTCAAAAACTAGATTGTGGCAAGTCTTATCGCAAGGGTAGGCGCAATCGATTGCCCTAACACTTGATCTGTCAAAGTACCAATCTCCAACAGCAGTTGCAACGGCCTGCAATTTTAATGCAGAACAAATGAAATGCTTGATAAGAACTCTGAGAAAACAAAGCGTATTATTAGCTCAAAAAACATCAAGTTTTATTTAAACTACATGTATTTTTCATCATTGTCAGATTTTCCTCAGGTTATATTTCTATTCCTGAATGATTTTCTTAGGACTATATCTTCCACAATTACGGTCTCACGTCGTTTTACAAGCTGCCATATGATCCTAAAACAGCATATTTCAGAAAACTACCATCATTAAAGAAACATGAAACACACAATTCTTTCTTGGATGGTATAGAAGTTCAAGAACTATCGTATGTAAAGACAACACACACCTTGTTCCCAAGAACAGGGGAATCATCAGCAAACCATGTGTCTTGTCGTTCAGTTTGGCAATGAGCAAAGCATGAATTTATAAACAGTCCATTCTGTCTAGACATTGCAAACCCTTTTATTGCATTCAGCATGTGATTCCTAAATCCTGCCCCAAATGAATGAAAGTTCCTTAATATGTGATAAGTATCCGATATAATTTCACCTCCTTCATGAGACAAATGGAATTCACAAAATTACCTTGAAGATATCGAATCTGTGATGCAGAGCATTTAGCATGGTTCTTTCTGCACTCACTCCAGTAGCCATGGGGATCTGCAGATGGTGGTGCTAAGCTGGTCTGTATCTGATTTCAGAATGCAACATGAGTCAATAATCTAGTGAAAGCTTTCTTTAAGCAATATATTAATTGTGCATCCCATTCATGAAGGCCATCCAGCAATACTCGTGTGTGATCAAGTCTGGCATCTAGACCGTAACATATTATTCTACAAATTCACATTACAATATACAAGAGTGACATTCTTACCTGCCATGAATCATATGCTGTGTTGACAAGGAAAAGTGGAGTCTTCACATTGTTGATGATGTTCTGCGGGAAGAAGCACTAGGACAAAAAATTACAGAATTAAAGGTGAGTTTTGAGGATTACAGAATTACTTGGTATCTACAAAAAAGGCAGGCAACCCGTCCATCCTCTCCCACCCCCAAAGGAAAAAGAAAAGGAAAAGAAAATAAAGAGAAAGAAGTAAACAAGATTACAGAAGTTGGATCAAGGTGGCTAGTGCACAACCGAGGCAGGTTATTTTGTACACCCTGAGACAAATGTAGCAATTTCCATAAGCATGTAGTATAAACGTAATTCTCAATTTACCCTGTAAAATTACCAAAAGTTCTCACATCTATAGTTTACCTGCAAAGCCACGACACCTCCATATATGTTCCTTAAAGTGCGGCCACCACCAACATCAACTCTAAAATCCAAAACAAGGGCTAATTGCTAATGCGTGGGACAATATGCTCTTCAGAAGATATTAATACACAAGAGTGTAGGAAGCAAGTGTAAAGAGTAATGAGAAATTACGCATCAAGGAATAAACCAGCATCACTCAAGCATTTCACTTTGGTCATTCTAGGAAACAGGCCTTTGAACTCATCACAGTGTAGAATGGAAGCTAGACCCCCAGCAGAGCAGCCAGAAAGAAGAGCCTGGGGCAGAAATAAAGAAAGTTATTGCCAGAAGGATTAAGGTGGAAAGATTGAGAAAAGAGACCAAATTCAAGCATAAAACCTGATGGGCATAACGCATTCCCTTTGACATCAAATCCTCCATAGCAGCTAACCAAATGCGTTGCCCTCTAAATTGCAATTGTGCAGCCTAAAAAAAAAACAATTCATAATATTTGATATGAAGTTAACAATTAAATAATACAGAAGGAAAGATGACTAATCAAGATAAGATTATAGCAATTATAAATGTTAGGACGCCAACCCTATTTTCACTGTCTCCGGTAAAAGAGGCACCATCACAATATCGCAACTTTACTCTGTTCCAGTTGAAAAAATCTGATGCACCGCATAAAGTAAAATAAGAAAGGCATTCCATATGCATAAATTGACAGAAATATAAAGGAAATATATAAAAACAACAGATCAGGAAATTTCTGCAAAAATTGAGGTTTGAGACGATACCAGGGTTTTCTTGAGGTTTATTACTCAATATTCCAGTAAATGCCAACTGCCTTTCCATGTATCTGGACGAACCACGGCGAGTTGTTTTGCGATAGACACAATTTCGAATGTTGTTGCACCAACCTCCTCCCTGCAGATGATGTTTGACAAGTCAAGTTTTCTATCTGAAATGCTGTGAAATTAAGGGTCTGTGAGACTTATGAAACAAATTAAGTTTAGCACTACGGCATTACATCTAACAGGTAAACCGAAAGTATCCTAACCTTCATATACACCAAAATTCTGTATAACACAGGTATTTATACTTTATTTTGGGCAATATCATATGCAACAGGAAAGTATGAGTCATCATTCCTCGAGCATATGACCATTTTTTTCCTATTTATTTTGTGCTGCACACTAACATGCAGTTTAGAGAACACCAGAATAGTACAAATAAGACTATTTGTGCGAAACACCGCATTATCAATGACAACTAGCAGAAGAGATGCTTAATTTTGCAAGAAGAAAGCATTAGGTGGTTATGGTACTTATCTCAGCCAGTTGAAGAATTGAACAGTTAAAACTGAGCCAGAAGAGAGGAAGATATCAAAGCATATAACTCAGAATCATGTCAGAAAGAAACACGAACGCTAAAGAAAAAATAAATAAATAAACAATTTCATCGTCAGTAATATATGGACTATACAAACCTCCAACTGAATAAGCCAACTATTTGCTCCTGAACCATATCCACGATGCAAATGATATCCAGGTAAAGTTCCATCAAGACAAACTGCAGAATTAGAAGAAACAACGATAAGTAAGAAACCTTGATTGCATTCATATTAAATACAATGTGTACCCATATGAAATAGGTAAGCTTTGCCACATGCTGAGGAGATTAAAATACTAACTAGGAAGGTTAAATTCCTAATCGGCATTTAACACAATACAAAGTGAGGTGTAAAATAAGCAGTCGTCCTCGAACCCGCATGCACAGAGAGAGAGAGACAGAGATGGATCTAAACCCTCTCAGATCGGAAACGCAACGTCATATTTCATTAATAAGCTTAAAGAAGAACAGATACAATTTTAGATCAAGCAACATTATTATCCCTTCATTGTCTGGAAAACAGCCACATCAAACCAAGAAGAAGAAAACAGGAAACGAAGATGTGAACGGTAGAGAATGGAATCAAAAGTCTCGTTACAGAAGCAAAATGTGTGAACAGTCATAGTATGTTCCTAGATAATAAAGCAAAATATAGAGAAAAAGAAACCAGGGTGGTTTTATCTTCTTTTACATTTTTGCTAATAATATGTGAGGAAAGAGAACCAGGAACCAAAAGCGACTCCATTAGCATCCTCATTAATCAAAGAATCATAAAAGGAACAGGGGCTAGTGAACAAGAGCTGAATGAAGAAATGTGTATGATAGAGGAAAGGATGGAATCAATTTGATAGGTAAATGAAAGATGAACAGTAGGAAAAAAGTAGAGATATTGAGTAACCTGCTCCTTTTGCAGCAGCTCCTTGAATGAGAGTAAGTCCTACCCAGAGAGCGTTGAGAACCGGCTTAGATTCATTATAATAAGAAAATGCTTGAGTGTAAAGAAATTCCGTTTCATTAAAATCCATAAATCCATCAACCCGAATTCTGGAAAACAAAACCAAAACGATCCAAACCCACAAAAGCTTCATGCTTTGAGCAACAGAAGTTAAGCCTTGAAAATGAAAGAAGAGAGCAACTCAAAAAGCTTCAAGTTAAAAGCAAGCCCTCATAAGGAATGAGCTCAAGGCTTGGCCTCTTATTTATTTAATGAATATCCGTACTTTTCATAGAAGCTAAAATGTGGAAGAAAATCTAACTCTAACCAGAATGTACGAGAGAGAGAACATGACTACATGAGCTGTTTCCCAAAGAACAAAGTTTGCCGGGCTTTTCTCCAAAGTTGCACGTTTCGAATCCAGGCAAAACATACATCAACTATACAAAGAAGGATGGTTAAAAATTTTAATTTTTAATTACAAAAATCTTGGTCGTTTATTTTTTTAATTTTAACTTTTTAATTCAATTTATTTAAATAATTCTTTTTTTATTAAAATTTGATAAATTTTATTGATTAATTAATTACTTTTGTAAAGTAATAAATTTTTATAATTTAAAATAAATTAATCAATGTTCTTTTAATAATCTTTTTTTAATTAAATTTTAAATTTTCTATAAACAAAGAAAAAAATTTAAATCATATTTTAAATTTTAAAATTTTATTCAATTTTTAATTAATTTTATAACGGTCTAATATCAATTAAATCTTTAAAACTTTAAACTTCTTATATTACTGGTTTAACTTTCAATACAGTGTTTAAAATATTAATACAAATACTTAATATTTGTAATTTATAATTTAATTGTAAAATTTTAATAATAAATAAGTAAAAATCTTTAACTGCAGTTAAGTCATTGACTAATTTTCTCAAGTGGACTCCGGACACTTACTTGTTACTAATTTTAATAACCGCCTGCGTGTTACACTTCACAAGTCATACGCATATTTGTTACGGTCAGTCAGTCATACTTAAAATTGCATATAATAATGTAGATATAAGGTTCTGATCGAATCTTGTACGAAGTATATAATATGTCAAGTTATTAACATTCCATACTCTGTAGAATTACACAAAAGTCCGATAGGAATAAACGGAGTGTAAATAGCGGACCGAACTAGCCGGTTCGACCGGTGACCAGTCAGCTATCTGGTCCGGTTCACTCTTAAAAATCGGCTCTTAATTGAACTAGTAAAAACCGGTCAATTGATCTGTCGAACCGGTCCGGTTCAACCGGATCGACCACTGGTTCAATAAATTTTTTATTTTTTATTTTTTATTATTTGGTATTTTTGTATTTTTTAAATATTATTAATATTATACTCCCTCTGATTCATAATAAGTGTCGTTTTAGATACATTTTAATTATTCAAAATAAATGTTATTCTTGACTTTGTATGCATGTTTATAATTTTACTTCCAAAATTAACCTTTAATTTCTCTTTCATCTTAATTACACA
>JANIPN010000007.1:56250059-56264716 GCA_027478595.1 Erythroxylum anguifugum | reverse complement strand
GTTAAAAATTATTCTTTAATTGTTTGTATATATTTCTATTTAAATAAAAATATAAATAAATTATTTTTAAATATAAATCACATAGAATAAAATAAAATAAAATATATTAAATATTAATAATAATATTTTATATAATTAATAATAAATTGTATATAATTAATAAAAATAAAAATAAAACATTTTTATTAATGAAAAATAGAAAATATATTTAAAATTATTCTTTAATTGTTTGTATATATTTCTATATAAATAAAAATATAAATAAATCATTTTTATATATAAATCACATAGAATAAATAAAATAAAATTTATTAAATTATTAATAATAATATTTTATATAATTAATAATAAATTGTATATATTTAATAATAAAATTTTTATTAATGAAAATAGAAAATAAAAATTATTCTTTAATTTTTTGTATATATTTTATAAATAAAAATATAAATAAATTATTTTTAAATATAAATAACATAAAATAAAATAAAATATATTAAATAATTAATGATAATATTTTTTATGTAATTAATAATAAATTGTATATAATTAATAATAAACCTCCTGCAACAACTATTTTAATATAAGGGATATGATAGTCATTTATTATACATTACTTTCCTTTCCATCTATCTTCCAAATAATATTTCACTACATTACATTATAAACGCTTTCATCCCTCCCAAATAACTTTTTATTATATTATATTCCATTCTATTATAAGCTGTTCCGTTCTGTTCGATCACATTACATTTCATTTCATTAATTAACATGCAATCAAATAGACATTAAATGTTAGATATTTTTGAAAAGTCTATTTTTTATAACATTAAGATTTTTGGTTTTTTCAATCTAAACATACTCTAAAACTATATGCATCAGAATATGTTAAGTGCCAATCCTATTTTTAAGATTTAGTGTGTCAGATTGAATCGAGTTTGAAGTTTGCAATCTTAGAAATGTGAAAGAGTGCGCATGAAATTCAGCAAGTTAGGCCACCAATCTGAAGCTCAAGAACATGTCGTCTTCTGGGCCTGAACCTGAACTCAAACCTATGCGGGCTGCTCAGAAACTAGGAGTTGGAGTTCCAAAGCGATCATTACCATTAATGATTTTCCTTTTCAGAGTCCAGCAACCCTACTTCTATTAAGCTGAAGGCGTTAGTTGTACGGTTGGTTTGTCACAGTAAGGAAGCAACCATGAACCAACTAGATATTAAGGTTTTGCTTTATCAAATGCATCCAAAAAAAAAAAAAACCAAACATGTTGGTGTAAATGATTCAGCACTCTCATCTCTTAACCAGAGGTCTTAAGTTCAAGTTTTAAGAATGGAGAAATTTATTTGGCCAATACTTTACTCCTTACGGGCTAACCCGATACGAGCAGGGATTAATTTAAAAGTGGATGACTTAAGACACCTCGTCAGCTAACCCAAAAAAGAAAAAAGCATCAAAAAACGAAATGAGGACTCTGGGACTCTGACTCTACCTTCTCTTGCATAATTTTTGTACTGAGTCCTGTGATAGCCTGTAGGCTCTACTCTTATCAATCTGTTATTCTCGTCCGGTAACACAGTGGCCAACTCCCTCGGAAATTTAGAAGCATATGTACATGTCAAGACAACACAGCCTGACCCTACTAAAACGCTCCCCTGCTCCTAGGCCCCTTCTATTATTAGTATTAATTTTGTTATTTTAAATTACTGTAAAATAATATATGATATTATAATTGTTATTTTAAATTAATTTGTTCTTATAATTGATATTTCAATAAAAATCTTCTTATTTCTAACATCATAAAAAATATTTTTAATAATTTATTACTCAGTTAGAAACCCAAATTAGAGATAATGAAAGAGTCCAGATCCTCTGTCTAATATTATGGTGTCTTATTGTGTCCAATAAATTTCAACCATTTATTTATGAAGGTTTCGCATAGGTCCCGTAAAATAAATAGCTAAGATTTTATGAGACAGAATAAAACAGAGTAATATTGGACAAAAAATCTGGATTCGGAATGAAAAGAGTGAGAGGGTTGTATTGTATAACAAAATTAATTAAATATCAAATGTACAGTACACACACCTGACAATGTCTACATAAAGGCATTTAAAAACAATAGGATTTGGAGCAGTCTCTGAAATTAACCATATGCTACGCACAGAAGTACCCCACTGTTCTTCTCCATTGAGTATTATTCGGTCCCTGCAAGCTGGACCACTTTGAATTTGAAAACCTTTGTGTATCTTATCTTCTTCTGCTTCTTCTCCTGAGAGATTAGATGTAATTGATTTATTAGAGTAAGTGAAAGTGGTCAGGATTATTATGTAAGTGGGGAGGGAATCTGCTAAGTTTTGCTCAAAAACTGAATCTGAAGAGTGGCCTCAGGAGTCAGGCCTCAGCTCGCAGGTTGTACCCTCAATATTGAGTAAGAAAATTATTTAAAACAGGACAACTGAGGAGATACAGACAAGTGAAAAGCTCAGGTTCTTCCCATGCAATGCAAGTTGTTGCTTCTTCTTTTAGTTTCGATGCGTGATTCAGGGTTTCCTGTTGTTCGAGATCTAAACTTGGACCACACCAACTCCCTCAAGGTCTATTCTCCAAGTAGCTAGGTCACACTAATAATTTAGGTAAAAGGTATATAAAAATCAAACTTTAGTTAAAAATAATAAAGAAATAAAACATTATATGTTGATTAATCTTAAATTTAACTTGAATTAATTAAATTAGACTTAAATTAATTATAATAAATTATTAGTTTGAGTTTAGATTTATTTATTTATTTCGAATTTAAGAGTTTGACTCAATCGTTATACAAGTAATATTTTATTAATTTAACAAATTCTAAAAATTTGAAAATTAAAAAAAAACATTCTAGCTTATATTATATTAGTCTAAATACATCTTTTCATCTTAATTATTTTTTTCCTCATGATCGTTTTTGAGAGACCTAATGTGCTTAGTCGATCTACAAGGCTTGAGCTTAACAAAATCCCAAACATGTTCAGTGAAGACACGTAATTTAAAATTTAAACAACTTAATATTAATAAATGACTTTATTAAGACTATAATTAGGAAATTTTATCTAATTAAAGACTTGGAAGCAGCCCTTTTGAATAATACATCAAATCTTCTGTTCTAGTTACTATGTTTCAACTTTATTCTATTAAATCTCATTCATATATTTATGTGGGATCTACATAAATATGTAAATAAGATTTAATAAAACGTAATAAAAACACATAACTAAAACAAGAGATTTGATCTTTTTTTTTTTTGTTAGCCCACGAGGTGTCCTAAAAAAATCCCAACTGTAAAAACACACCTTTAAGCTATCCACTCCTAACTAAATCTCGCTTGCATCGGGTCAGCAGTAAATTACTGTATGGGCGGTGGTTGGTTGGTTTCTCGGGTTTCATTGGGCATGCAACCAACATGCTAGCTGAACTTCGTGCTATATATCATGGTTTATCTATTGCTTGGGATCGTGATCACCGTAAGTTGATTGTGGAGTCTGACTCACTTGAAGCGATTAATCTTATCAAGAGCGCATGCCCTTTATCTCATCCTTATTTGGCCATTGCTGCTTACATTCGACGACTTCTTGGGAGAGCGTGATGTTGCTCTCTTCAACATACATTCAGAGAGGGGAATCAGAGTGCGGATTTTCTAGCTAAACAAGAGTCCTCTGACTTTTCACGTTGGACTCTTTGAAATTTTCCTGGGTCACGTCTGGGTTTGCTTCTCTAGTACGATGCTAGATCGGTTGCGTTCTCGAGGAATTAATTTCTCTCTGAATTACCAAAAAAAAAAACAGTATATTACTGTTCCTTTGACTAAGCCACGGTAGAACTCCAAATCTGGGCATCAATGCCTATCTGGGCTATAAATTCCTTACACAAATAAACCTTTACAAGTAGTTAGCAGCCTTGAATTGCATGTCTAGAGACCCTATACATTAATGGAGCCTTTGTCACATCACATTTAATATACCATAAAATCTCGCCTCCAAAAGTGGTGATCACTATTGGTACAACGTACTTCACAAGCTTAGTTCACACGCACCATTAATATTAAATAGTTAAATTTTTTTAATTTAATAATTAATTTTTAAAAATTCGTATAAATCATATTAAAATAATTTTTAGTGTAACTAATAGATGTAAGTTTACATAATATTTAGTAAATACGTAATATTAACAAAAATAATATTTTGACTTAATTTATACAAGTTTTAAATTTTTAGTTATTAAATTAAAAAAATTAAAAGTGTTAAAAAGTTTAAATTATATTATTATAATGCTTAAACTAGCAAATATATGTGTATATTAATTAAATTTGTCAATTATATATAATTATTTATAAATTACATATTCAAATAAAATATTTAATAATTTAAAATTAAATAACAGAGTTGACTTAAAAAATACTTGCAAATGTCAACATATTTCACTGACATTTATTATATTCTCACACTAATTTTTAATCTCTTAAATTAAAAACTCTTAAAAATATTTAATTTCATCACTTAAAACCCTTTTGAGGGTAAAGTAAACCATCTTAACTAAGAATTCAGTTCCAACTTCCAACATCATTTAATGGAGAGGGTCAACCATATGAAGCAACCATCACATTCAGATCTGCTCATCATTACAATACAGGCTATCAATAATTAACCCTCACATGTTCAACCAAAACCCACATGCAGTCTCTCTTGAGGATAAACTCTGAACTTGCGTTTGCATATTTGCATAGGTCATTGCTGCTGTTTGAAATTTCCCGCTTAGTTCATGGTCAGCATTCATTTACAGGATTTGCCCTACTGTGTACTGCTGCTTGACAGCTTCTGTAAGAGATTATAACGCCCGGTCAGTAAGGAACTATACATATATATATATATAATGGAGGCCGCTGAAAGCTGAAACTGACTAGCTGAGACATGGCAGCTAATCCTGATAATGCATGATCATCAACTACATACCAACTTTTATCCTTCAAAGGACAAAAGTTGGGTCTCCTCCTCTTCCAAAGGACTCTAATGGGGAAGTCAAGTGAATTCCTTAAGTTTGTTTGGTTCTTACAAGACAAAAGAGGTTTTGATAATGAGAAAAATACGGAAACCCTTTTTCATGTAAAATTTATAATCCTGAGATGTTTGTCATTTTTTTTTTGGTATCCTAAGAGGATCATAACTATGAGAAGGCACGTTTAAGCCATCCACTCTCAGACTAATCCCGCTCAAGCCAGGTAAATTTCTTCCGGGAGGCAAAGCTCTGATCCCAAGTTTTATTCAGTGATAGGGTTGGCACAAATAAGAAAAAGAATTCATTCTTTTTGAATGATGGTGGGGTTTTCTAATATTTGATTGCTATATGTTAGTACGTTATTTTGTCGACACGTACTATTTTTAATATATTTTGAATTTATAACCTCATTTTTTGTTTTTAATCTTATTATAACCTTATTTTGTTTATAGGGGTCTTATTTGAATAAAAAAGGATAAATTTTAAGATTCTATCTTTTTCTCTTTGGATATATTTCTTAAATTTTTACTTATTATTATTACTAATAATTTTACTAAAAGATATTCCATCATATTTTCTTAAGCATATATTTCAAAGCAATCAAAGAACATAACATGTAGTTTTGTACAAATTTGTAATATTTTTAACTGGATCGAAAGTTAAACCGGTAAGACAAAAGGTTTAAGATTTAAAAGATTCGATCGATATTAGACCGTCATAAAACTAATTAAAAATTGAATAAAATTAAATAATTTGAAATATGATTGAAAGATATTGTCCTTATGTATCAAAGAATTTGAAGTTAAATTGAAAAAATATTATTAAATGAAAATTAATTGATTTATTTTAGCTTATAAGAACTTATTAATTTCTAAAAATTGATCAATTAATTAATAAATTGATCAGATTTTAACAACAAGAGTTATTAAAATAAATTGAACTATAAAGTTAAAAATTGAACTGAAAAGTTGGACGGTTAGAGGATTTTGTGTTGAATAGGTCAAACCAATTAGGTTTTTTCTCTTCGGATATATTTCTTAAATTTTTACTTATTATTATTACTAATAATTTTACTAAAAGATATTCCATCATATTTTTTAAGCATATATTTCAAAGAACATAATATGTAGTTTTGTACAAATTTGTAATATTTTTAGCCGGAAAGTTATACCGGTGAGACAAGAGGTTTATGATTTAAAAGATTCAATCGATATTAAACCGTCATAAAACTAGCTAAAAATTGAATAAAATTAAATAATTTAAAATATGATTAAAAGAGATTATCCTTACGTATCAAAGAATTTGAAGTTAAATTGAAAAAATATTATTAAATAAAAATTAATTGAATTATTTTAGTTTATAAGAACTTATTAATTAATATAAATTGATCAGTTTTTAATAACAAGAGTTATTAAAATAAATTGAACTAAAAAGTCAAAAATCGAATCGAAAAGTTGGACGGTTAGAGGCTTTTATGTTGAATAAGTCAAACCGATTAGGTTTTTTAATCATTGCATTTTTCTCAATTAAATTATTTTTGTTGGAGAAAAGTATTTAGAAAAAAACATATTCTTTCACAATATTGCAATTGTGATTCATATTTTAGACCAAATTTTAGAATTCAACGTCATTGGTCTTGCTGAGCATTGGAAAATCAGCATTCATCTCCCTCTTCACTCTACTTCAATGCATGAGTTAAGCATAACAAGAGGATAAGAAGACAATGGATTCTGTGCCAATTCGAAAATTGATTTAACCTAAAAGAAATATAGGAAAAAACAAAACAAGTTAACTAGAGTTGCTTTCTTCTTAATTTAAGTGAAACATTGCCAGTGAAAAGATTCCTGAATGGGATTCTCTCTTTTAAGGTCATGGATTCCCATTTGGCTTCGGACAAGTTGTCCTTATTACAGTCTCAAGTGCTGTCCTGAAGCTTTCAGTTCACGTACATGTGTTGGGTCCATGCAAAACATCTTTTCTTCATGTACCCTTTATCACTTTGTTTTAAGTTCTCACAAGCTCAAACTTCCATGAAATGTTATGTATCGTCCCAAGTCTATCTTGAAAAAGCTAGCTCGGCATAATTAGCTATCCGCTCGATAACTTTAGTTAAAGTTTTCAATTCTTTTCTACTTTCTGGTCCGACCCCTCCATTAATTTGTTCGACATTTTCTCCTTTCAATCTCAACTTTACCAAACGTCCTTTTCTATTTCCATGTTTGGAACAGATACTCCACGAGTTATCAAGTTAGGGTGACGATATTTGGTAGAGAAAGTTGAAAGTTCTTTATTTTGAGTTCAAATTTTGATGGAAAGTTCATTTCTAATTCATAAAGAAAGAAAAGTCGTAAATAGTGTATGGCCACTAACATCGTAAATTACGACTTATCGTCGTGAATATTGTTAAAACAACCTTTCTATTAGTTAAGGAAAAGATGAATATTATTAGAGCTTCTTAAACTTTGTATTTCAACAAAATCTTTACTGGGTTATTGCTATTTTTGTTGTATGCATAATTAAAATTCATCTTAGTTTCTTTCGCTTAATTTGTATTCTCAAACTAAATTTTCATAATTGGCAGGGGAATTGATACGGCGGATTCTTACAGCAGTTAGGAGTCGGTCCTCCGGTCATGGCAGAATTTTATGGGATGTACTCCGGGTTGCTGTTGGCTTGAGAGTGGGGTTATCGATGTGTGATTCTCGAAGTCGATTCTCTCGAGGTCATTAATATTCTTTCATCTTCATTTCAGGCTCTGACTGAGATTTCTTCTTTGGTGGCAAGTATTCATGAATTATTTCAGCGAGAGTGGACCGTACATATTGAGCATACGCCTCGTGAAGGGAACCAATGTACGAATCACTTGGCATACCTAGCTTCGGTCATACCGCAAGGACTGCATATTCTTCGGGACCCCTCTTGGAGCCTTTTGGATGCACTACACCGCAACGTGCAAGGAACCCTTTACCATCGATCCCTTCGTCGAGAATTCGATACTATGAGCTAGTCTCTTTGTTTTTCTTTCATTTGTAACCAAAAAAACAAAAAAAGGTTGAGATGCGAAGGAAAAACAAATTAATCTTATTTGTCAAGTACAATAATTGATATTCTTAGTGAATCAAACAACTTTTATAGAATGAAGAATGAAATATGAGTTTTTAATTCAAAATTCTAAAATATTTGCAACAAATTTACATACATCATTTCGAGGTTGAGATCGGATTCTTTTAATCATAAATTGTATTCGCCTATTAGATTAAAAAAATAATCAGAGTGACTTAACTCCATCATAAGATATTGAAGTCATTAGGTGTTAGAGAAATCATAATATAATCAAAGCACAATCTTATTATCTTGAAGCTCTTCAATTATATAAAGATTACTACAAACTTAATTATATATATATATACGCTTAAGACATTGAATCCTCTGCCAATTGTTGTCTTTTAAGGAAAAAAAAAAGGGGGAGAATCTCCACGTGTAGACCTCACGCACTCACTCCCCTCTTTTACGAGTCACAAACTCGGTGGGACCCACTCAGGACCCCAACAAATAGCATCTCATCACGTGAAGGTGCCATGTGACTCTTCTGCTCTCTGTCTGTAGAGTCCACTGTAGAGCATTGGAACCGCATACACCAGATCACTGTAAGGGCATGCAGTTTCGACCCTATCCTAGCCATACAACAACATGGATGCCGTTTCGTGAAGTAACGTGTCTAACAAGTCCTTCTCTATCTCCCGTACAATTCCTTCTGCTTCGTGGTCAAACGCCATGTCGATTTGGAGCTTAAGTTGTGGCAAGTCTTTGTCTATTATGGCGTCAATGTCTTCAAGAACCTGACAATTGGCTTGAGGAACGCTTCCGACTTTCGAACACAGTTCATCAACTAAATGTGACCCTTTTGTCATTCGACCGTGATCATGCCTAACTGAGCTTGTCCAAGGCTTTAGGTTAATGTAAGGTCTCAAAATGTCCACCAGGATTTCGTCCACTAGATGAAACAGTAACTTTCTGTTGCAAAGTTGATCGAGTCGATCACAACTTGCCAGATGATTGGTGGTGGTGGTAAAACTTTCGAGATGGTCAAAAGTAGAAGGGTCTAATGGATGAGAGGGAGAGAACCATGTAAAAAAGGACAATGGAGTATCTTTGTCTATGCCTGTACATCTCACTATTTTTGTGATGTATTCACGATATTCTGATGCAACGATATCTCGGCCGCCGGTGGTGGAAGTTGAGTTGCCGGCACCATTATGATTATCACAGTTGGTAATGCCGTCTCGGGAGTCGAGCATTTGCGTCACTTGTTGCGGCTTGTACGAACGGCTCGAACAACTAGATAACTGTGAGCTACTTTTCGATTCCTGAGCATTTGATACCTGCCAAAGATAACGTTGTGTTACAGAAACTTCAAAACTCTTATTCTTCATCCTTATATGTTCAAAAGCTAAGAAACCAAAAACCACTCTTAAAACGAAAATGAGAAGAATAAAAGAGCATAATTAACCTGTTTTTGAGGAATTCGGTCTTTCTTGACTGGAAGCAAGTTGGAGACAGTTACAACGTTAAGGAGGTCGTTAGATAATGGAGTTCGCTTGCATTTTTTATCAGAAATGTTGGCTGTTGTCGGACGAACAAATGGTTCTTCTTGCTTGTTCCTCATATTGTGTGATGTCTGAGGATGTTTCCTGAGCTTTAATGGCGACTTACCAAACCTTTCTTCTGTCCCTTTCTTGCTTGCTCTTTGTTGCTTTGTTGAGGCATTCGTGTTCTTGTAAAGGGCATTGATCTCTACCTTGGTTTTGTGTTCAAGGACTTTGAGTTTCGGAGAGCAAGATATGGATTGCTTGCCTGAGCTTGACTCATCAGCGGCAACTTTGATCAGAGCTTTAGAAAGTTTCTTTGACTTCAATTGACTAACAAGCTCATCTCTGCTTCGTTTCTCTCTATTCTTCACTGTATTTGTAATGTCTGATCCAACTTTCCTTCCAACACTTTCTTTTAGCTGCTTCACTATCTGCCTCGCATAGTGGGCTGGACTTCTGTTCTCGTCATCAGCTTTCAGTTCTTTTCGGATACGAGACATCACAAGTTCTTCTTCACTTGCACTTAAGTTTTCCTTGTTGATTTGAAGCGACAAGCGGTGATGATGATCCACGTCTGATTTTCTAGCAGACGATATTCTAGGTGTCTCTGGCAAAGAACGACAACCTGTGAAATGATCACAACTCGTCCTGGGGCTAACTGATTTGTTCTGAAGAGGTTGTCGAGGTCGGAAATGGTGGTGCAAATCGGACTTGTTGCCTTCTGAATTTGCTGCTCCAAGGTTCGATGAAGAAGAAGACCTAGGAGAGTAGATATCAGGAAGAACATCTAGACCCATGAGTCTAGCAACCAAATTTGGAGTCTTGGCACTTGGAGATGAGCTGATATCTGAGTACGAACAATATTTTGATCTCGAATCCACATTGGTTCTAACTTGAATACCCATCTGGAATTTTCAGAAGAACAACTGAAGATTACTCTCTTTACAGGAACACATAAGCCGCAAAAACTACACACAAAATACAGGGAACTTGTCATTCTTACAGGAATAGCTAACTTGTCATGTTCGACAACTAATGGCAACGATTGAGTCTTCTCTAGTTCGAAGCTATTCCTTGGTGCTTTAATACCTGAAACTAAAAGCTACCTGTCAAGGTTTTTTCCCAAATCTTCCCTTCCAGGAAAATTACAAAGGACTTGCAAAGAAGTTACCTTTGGAGAGATCGACCTCTTCAGGAATGAAAGAGTTAGGCTTGAAAGAAGACTGTTGTTGTAAATGAGCAAATTGAAACTGATGAAAGTCAAACAATTGAAAAACAGCACACATGCAACCAGTAGCTACCGTGGTACCACCGTCATCGCCACCGCCACCGCCTCTTCCTCCGTCTCTTTTGGAAGATTTGCTCGAACCCCAATACCAGTCTCTTCCCATTTCTAGTAAAGCTTCACTGTTCTAGCTTTTACTTTCAACTGAGTTTGGTGCAGATAAAGAAAAGTTACGAAGAGAAAGTATCAGAGTGACAACGACAAAGACGAGAAGTAGCAGAAGTAGTTGGATGCTTTCAGAGTCTTGGAAGTGAATAAGTGAGTCTCTGTGTTAGTGAGGACGCTGAAAAGCTTACAGGACGCTGAAGTAGAAGCGAAAAAAGCGGATTCATGAAGCACAAATCAACCTCATTTGATTTCAGGAATTAAAAGTACAACGAAAAGGGTCTTGTTCCTTACTCATCTTTCTCTCTGGTTTTATCTGATACACTCACTTCCTACTGTTTATTTTCTTTTTAACCAGACCAATCTCCGGTCTCTTTCATTGGGAATTGAAATAGTAAAATAAAGAAAACAAAACAGAAAGATGACGATATGACCACGCACGGACCACCACCTTCTCTACGCTCTCTCCTCTCTCTCTATCTCCATCTCTGGAGCTCGATTTACAAGGTGATATATATTCACAAAACCTCTGGCCTGAGAATTTTAAATACTCGTTTGTCTATTTGGGATCTTCAATATGACCCATCCATTACATTAGCTTCTGTGTAATGACGCTTATCCTCTGAACATATAATTTCTTTATCAACTCCTTTCTTAGTACCATCGAACAGTAAACACCAACCATGGTTAGTGCTGCTTGAAAAAAAAAAAAAGACTGCTTTGAGTTTTTTCAAGAATCTCCCGAAGTTACGGTGTTAAATGTTGTGAAAGCTAAACCGTAAATTAAACCGATAATATAATATTTAAAAGTTTAATAAAAATGATTAAAAATTAAATAAAGTTTAAAAATTTATACTTATTTATTAAAAACTTTAAAATTGAATTAAAAAAGTATCTGTTAAATAAAAATTAGTCCGCTTATTTTAATTTATAAAAATTAATTATTTACAAAAATAATCAATTAATTAACAAACTAATCGATTTTTAGCAACGAAAATTATTAAACTAAATTAAACTGAAAAATTGACATCTTTAAAGTTTTTACTTTTAAACCAATACTTATAATATGGATGACGTTACTAAATAGAATTCACAAGGTTTAGTTTTATTACAATATTACGAGCAACCCACAAATTTAATTTTAAAATAATGCTCGAAAAAATTTTAAATACGGATAATAAATTTTAAATTATGTATTTTAAAATAGTATTATTAATTACATTATATTGTTTAAAAATCATTTAATTTTTATTAATAATTTTAAACTAATATCATAATATTTCTTCAAAAAAAACTAATATCATAATATTACATAATTTGATAGCAGACAAAATAAATAATAATAATTACCAATAAATTAAAATTAAAGGAATAAATATTGCATGTAAGCTTTATGAGTTATGACAGACGACGAAATGATTTTAGAGTTGTCTATTCAATATTTGGAATAATTACAGGCGAAAGAAGGCAAGACAAGTTCGCAGGAATCAAACAGTTCTTCGTGGACCTCATTTGTTAATGCTAACAGTGTCTTGTCCAGCCTTTCCTTTTCTTTTTATTTTTAAAATTTTCCTGTTCCATTGAATCTGGAGCAGTTCTTCCATTGATGAAACAAGATTAAAAGGAACAGTATGACAAAAGCGTTATTCAAACGTTCAATCAATGTTATGTTTGGTTCGGTTCTTCTAACGTTTTTGGTTAGTTTCGTTGGGATAATAACCAAGCTATCAAGACTTCTTCTGGTCCTTAGGTAGAATCCTACTTTGCGTAGATTTTTTCTTTTTATTTTTTTATTTGATACTATTTCAAATTTTTACTCTGTGTAAGATTTCTATCTTAGGATTATACTACTGTATAAACAACCTTTGGGGGTCCTTTAAAATATCATATTGGTATAATTTTTATTAGTCCTAAGGTTTGTGAAAGAGAGAAAATACTTGTAACTTTTCTTCTTGACATAGTGCATATTTTTGGGCTCTCTTCACCTATGGGTTTTTCTCCCGGTACTCAAGTTTTTCAAATAAAAATTCTTTGTATGCTTCTACTGTTTTTCCTGATTTACTTGATTGATTTCATTACTTCAGTGACTACTAACACAACAAATTGGTATCGAAGCAAGGTTCATTTTGATCAATCAAGTCTTGTAGCCATGTCTCTTTCAACCAAATGCGACACAGACAAGTTTAACGGAAAAATCAGTTTTGCTATTTGGAAGGTCCAGATACAAGTTGGTCTCACACAACATGGATTGAAGAAAGCTTAGTCTGACAAGATAAAGAAACCCACCAATATGTCAGACGAGGATTGGGAATGGTTGGATTAAAAACCCTTGTCCACTATTCAATCGTGCTTGACGCGTGAAGTGCTCCAGAAGTAGTCCATAAGACGATTATTTCAGGACTCTAGTTGAAATTGGAGTCCCTTTATATGACGAAGAGTCTAGCTAACAAACTTTGTCTCAAAGAACATCTCTTTACCCTCAAAATGTTCGAAGGTACACCTGTTCCATCTCATCTTGATAAGTTTAATTCCATTATTATTGATTTGGAAAATCTGAATAATAAAATTGATGATGAGGATCAAGCAGTGCTTCTTGTTATTTCACTACCTCCTTCATATATGCACTTTAATGAAATCATGCTTTATGGTAATCGTGAAACTCTCTCTTTAGAAGAAGCTAAATCTGCTTTGTTGTTTAAAGAAAAGTTTCCATAGGAAAAGATGCCAATATTACATGTAAATATTGCAAGAAACTCGGACACTGGGTCTCAGACTGTTATAAATTGAGAAATAAACTCAAAAAAGAAGGTAAAAACAAGGGTAGTCAATATGATTCTATCCCCGAGGCTGCTATAGTTGATTCTAATTCAAGAAGTGATGTTCTTTTGGTTGTTCAAGGCGAACAACGATCTAAAGATGAATAGATGCTAGACTACAATTATACTTGGTTGGGTCGGCCGTGCTAGGCCCAAGCCTGAACTTAGAAAGACGCATGGGTCGATCGACCCATTCCTCAACGTTGACCTAATCCCTACAGGTATTCACTATATAAATTCATTATCTCACCATGAAAAAGGTACGACTCCAGAACCCTATTTTTTTCTTCAGAGAAATACTAAAACCCTCACAGAAAAACTAACTTAAGCGTCGGAGAGGCCTCCCGGGAATCAACCCCCGACGTGCCTTTATTTGTTTTGCAGGTATTCCATAGCCAGAGTCGCGCAGATCATGGATCCAAACAACGACGTTCAACCTCAGCAAAATCTGGCTGAAACATTTGGCGCCCACCGTGGGGCCCGGCGTCAGGGCACCACGTCTAGAACCACTCAGATAAGTCAGGTGGTAGCAGCCAATCCTGCTATAGCCGCCGTTGTGGCACTTGCATTGCAACGAATAGGTTTGCGATTACCCGCTGCCCTTCCGTTAAAGCTGCCTCAACCTGTCACTCAAAACCCTAGTGTAGATGAGCTGCCGCCGCATAACTACACACAAGCTTCACATCCAGGTGATCAGCCACAACCTCAAAACCGAGATCAAGAAGCACAGAGCGCAGCCCTGGAGGACAACGCCAAAATCGCTCCGCCCCTTGCACCACAACAAGTCTCCCTTACCCAACGACAAATAGAAAAAGCGGCCGATCTATTGATCCGCCAA
>JANIPN010000007.1:56239845-56249959 GCA_027478595.1 Erythroxylum anguifugum | reverse complement strand
TTTTTTACGTTGATTTTAGCTACGGAAATAGGTTTTCCGTCGCTAATTTGCTACGCTTTACTTACCGTCCCTAAATTCTGTCGCTAATATTGGCGGGGCAAATTCCCTCCATTTTTAGTGACGGAAATTAGAACCGTCGCTAAACTAAAAAATTTTCACGTCGATTTTAGCAACGGAAATAGATGTTCCGTTGCTAATTTGCTACGCTTTATTTTTCGTCGCTAAATGAATTTGTTCACGTAGATTTTACCAACGGAAATCATAATTCCGTCGCTAATTTGCTACGTTTTCTGTTCCGTCGGTAATTTTCCGTCGCTAATTCCTAATTTTCTTGTAGTGTAAATTGAGAAAAATTTACAAAATTATTCTTGTATGCTTATTAATAATTTAAGAACAAAGAAAGATATTGCACTGTATTTGCAAGAGTGTAGCCTACATAAGAAAATACACATCCCTCCAAAACAAACTCACTACTTTCAATTAACATGCAGTGAATTGGTCATAAGCACCCATAAACTACTGTGCATATACATAGTTCTCATAGATAAATAAGCAAAAGAATCAATTTCCCAACACCCCCAAATAAAAATGGTAAATAAATCTTTACGTGAAAACAAGATATCTTAGGCACTATATTAACTGTCTGGAATGGTTTCCAATGTAGTACTACAATTAGCACATTGACTTCCACATTCCAAGATTTTCATTTACTAGGCCAAAAAGTTTTAAAAAAACTTTTCCAGGGCACGTTTCGTTCAAAAGATTCAATGTCCTTATGCTCTTAAAGCTTCATGTAAAGTAATTAGTTTTATTGTTTAACTTCTTAATTTCTTCCCATCAATCGGCTGTGACAATGTATTGGCATTTCATTCGCCAGAGTTTATTTGAAAAAATAGCTTACTTCAACAATGCACCACAATGGAGCAATTCCTAGATGTATAGATAATTGGATTTACCTCAATATGAAGGGAATTTTAAGTTTTGGAGGAAGATTATTGCCAAAAAGGCAGCTTCTTCGGCCATTCTTAGAAAAACTCCCCATACTATTTATCCCTGTTAGGATAATGACCTAAGCTTTCAAGATTTCTACTCTGTGTAGATTCCTACTTTGTGTAGATTCCTACTCTATATAGGTTTACTTTCCTTTTTTGACACTATTTCTAAATTCCTATTCTGTCTAGGTTTTCTACCATAGAGTTATACTACTATATAAACACCCTTTATGGGTCTATGTAACATCATATTGGTGTACTCTTCATTAGTCCTGAGGTTTGTGAGAGAGAAAAAAACTGTTGTAATTTTCTCCTTGACATAGTGCATATTTTCTGTTGGATCCCATAATTTTTCTTTATTTATGTGTTTATTCATTTTACTTTATTTTATTTGCTTAGAACTTAGTCTATGATTTTTGCAAGCATAAGGAGAAATTAAAATTAAGTTAGAGTATAATATGGTGTAAATTGAATTTAAGTAGTAAAAATACATAAAGGGCATTTTTGAAAGATCATTTAAGTTTTAAAAGACATAAAGCTTAAACGAAGGGCAAAATGGGAAGAAGGAATTTTTGTCTCACACTTGAGAAGAGAAAAACGTGAGTGAAGAGTGAAAGAAAATAGAAAATACAAAAATAAGGGAGAAAGAAGAGAAGAAGTGAGGTTTCAGTGGTTTGAAAGGAAAGAAGAGAGTTGAGCTAAGGTTTCATCTTTTCTAAGTTTTCTAGAGAGATTTTGAGGTTGTGCAAGAAAGGGAAAAAGGTAGAGAAAGATAAGAGCTTTCATTTGAGCTAACAATCTTTACATTTGGTGAAGATTCAAGGTAAGTTTGATTTTAATCCTTTGGATTTATGGAAGGGTTTTGGTTCATGAAGCTTAGGAAATACATGGGTTTAAGTATTCTAGGATTAATTTTATTGAATATGCTTTATGGGTTTTCAATTTTGCAACCCTATTGAAGTTGAGATTTTTGCCTATGAAAAGGGAATTAAGAAGAGGAGAGGCACATTTGAGCAAGTTATAAGCAATGAATTCAAGGTGAGTTACATTTTTATAATTAAGTAACAAGCCATTAATGTCTCTTTCAAGAAATGGAAATAAATAATTTCAACTACTTTTCAAATGTGCATTTATTGCTCTTTGAATGCTTTGAGAATGTGCTACATGTTTTGTATATGAATTGTGTTATTGATTTATGAAATGGAAAAATGGAAAATGATTTTGAAAGGATACCAAGTTTATGAAATCAAGTTTCAAAAAAGTGTCATTTTGGACAACATGTTTACAAGTTATGAAATACATGTTATGTGAATTTGGTTTGGTCCATTCTGTATGTCAAGTGCACTTCGACTAAAGGCTTCTCCCGCCCGCCTGCTAGTGGCATGGAGCTCCTTCATGGACTCCCTCACATTCGTGACTACACAAAACCATGATTTGGGAATGTGTTAGTTCGTTCTGTTTATGGACCTCGCAAACTATCTTGACGTGCTTATGTGCTTAAATGTGTTGACAAGTTTGTTGAATGAATGATTCATGTGACTTATAAATCACTGATTATAAAACTGTTATCTGCGAGTTTTAAGCTCACTCTCTCCTTTTACGTTCCATCTTCAGGAGAAGAGTAAGAAATCTAGTGAAAAAGGGTCAAGGCATCACTCCGATTAGGCATATTTTTTTACTTCAAGCTAGATTTTGTAAATGCAAGGTTTTAGACGCATTTCAAGTTTTCCTAATTCAAATGTATTTTGTAATTTTGGTTTATGAACTCAACTGATGTATTATGACTTGAAATGCCATTAAAGCTTTGTAAAACTCTTATATTTTGATGTTAATGAAATATGTTCCATTTTGCTCATGATTTTCCAAGTTTATACATTGCATTTTTTTCAAGTTTTCCATAGGGGTAAAGATTTGTGTGTTTTAACTTCAGGGGAAAAACTATAATGATCTAGGCTAAATTAGACAAAAGTTTCTTCATGAAAGTTGTACCTTATCGTCTTATCTTTCCAACAATATATAGTATGCAATTTTTGAAAGTCGGAGTTGAGAGATATGACTATTACAAGTTAGGATGTTGTAGAGGATGTGATATACACAGGACAACTTCTGTTACAATCACATATTCATCCTTGCAATCACACCAAGCACCCTTGCAATCGCACCACTCATCCTCGCAATTGCAACTTCCTTGTGATCGCACCTTTGCTCCTTGCGATCGCAACCTTGTTCCTTACGATCGCACCCGAAGGGTTTTCCAGCCTTGAACATGTTTGACTCTTTTGACCATAACTTTGTCATCCGACCTCCAAAGGACCTGATTTTTGAACTAATAGATTCCTAACACATTTCTATACCTCTCCATGAAAAGTTATAGATTTTGCTATTGAATTGAAAAAGATTGATTTAATCAAAGTAAGGATATCGGTTGTAGGAGTATGAATTGGATATTTTACTGATCATATCTTGATCTATAGAGCTTCGAATAAGATGATTATTGTTTCTAAATCAACTAGATACATAGGGATGCAATTTTTTTGAAGAAATAGAGTTCTAATTCAGTCTCTAAGAGTTTCAATTTCTAGATGGAAGTTGAGCACAGAATACTATTTCAGTATAAGAACGGTCTGGAAATGGGGCCAACACATATTGTGGTATCAGAGACTTACATTTCACGACTCCGATGTTAGGCTCCGAAAATAGGGTCTAATATTTTTGACCTTTCTTAACCCTGTGAGTTTTTCTCCTAGCACTTCGGTTTTCCACGTAAAAATTCTTTGTATCCTTCTACTATTTTTCTTTATTTACTTGATTGATTTTATTGCTTATGCGACTACTAACACAATAAACTGGTATCAGAGCGAGGTTTGCTTCAGTCAATCAAGTCATGTTGCCATGTCTCCTTCAAACAAATTTTTCATCGACAAGTTCGATGGAAAAATTAGTTTTTCTATTTGAAAGGTCCAGATGCAAGTCGTTCTCACACAACATGGATTGATGAAAACTTTGTCTAGCAAGACAAAGAAACTTGGCAATATATCAGACGAGGATTGGGAAGAGTTGGACAAAAAAGCCTTATCCACTATTCAGTTGTACTTTATGTGTGAAGTGCTCCAAAAAGTAGTCTATGAGACTACCGCTTAAAATTAGAGTCCCTTCACATGACAAAGAATCTGGCTAAAAAAATTTGTCTTAAATAACATCTCTTTACAATCAAGATGTCCGAAGGTACCCCCGTCCCATCTCTTCTTAATGAATTTAATTCCATTATTATTGATTTGGGAAATCTTGATGTTAAAATTGATAATGAGAATCAAGCAGTGCTTCTTATTATTTCACTACCTCACTCGTATAAGCACTTTAAAGAAATTATGTTTTATTGTAACCGTGAAACTCTCTGTTGAGAAGAAGTTAAATTTGCTTTATTGTCTAAAGAAAATTTTGATGCTTCCATTGAGAAGGAGGCTAAAGGTTTAACGGTTAAAGGTAGAACTTTTGAGAAATGAGAGAGCAATAAGAGCCATAAGAAGTCTAAATCTAAGTTAAGAGGTAGAAATGTCAATATTACATGTAAATATTGCAAGAAACTCAGACACAAGGTCTTAGACTATTATCAATTGAAACATAAACTCAAAAAATAAGGTAAAAATAAGGTAAATCATTCTGACTCTACCTCTAAGGATGATGTGGTTAATTCAGTTCAAGAAGTGATGTTCTTTTGGTTATTCAAGGAGAACAACAATACAAAGATGAATGGATCGTAGACTCCGGTTGTACTTTTCATATGTGTCCTCACAAGGATTGTTTTGCTACCTGTGAAACTACTAAGGGTGTTATCCTTATGGGTAACAATGCACAGTGTGATGTGGTGGGAAAAGGTACAACCAATATTAAAACTCATGATGTTGTTAAAACCCTAACTAATGTTTGTCACGTTCCTGATTTAAAATGTAACTTTATTTCACTTAGTACACTTGAGTCTCTTAGGTGTAGTTACTCCTTTAAAGGTGGAGTCATGAAGGTTTCTCGAGGTAATCTTGTAATCCTTATAGGGAAAAGACATGGTACTCTTTATGTGTTGTAGGGCTCTACTGTTATTGATACTGTTGATGTTGCCTCATCTAAGTCTCACCGAGATGCCACCAAGATGTGGCATTACTGCTTGAGCCATATGGGTGACAAAGGTTTGCAAATCTTGTGCAAGAGGGGTATAATTGACCTAGAGTTCTGTGAATATTATGTCAATGGTAAACAGACTAAAGTAAGTTTCTCTTCCCCTGGGATTTACAAGATCAAAGATACTCTACATTATATTCATTATGATCTATGGGGTCCCTCTAGCGTTACTTCTCGAGGCCATAAAAGATATATGTTGACCAAGTCACTACCTATTGCTAAGTTCAAGCATTGTCTGGACTTAGCTGGTATTCTTAATACTTGAGTGCCCTTCGGGGATTACGAAGAAGAGAGCTCCTACTTTCGGTCTTGTGTCAAGGTGGAGATTTGTTGGGATAATGACCCAAGCCTTCAAGATTCCTTATTGGTGTACCTACCTCCGGCTACTGTTCCAACTATGTCGTTTACCTAGTTCAACACTGTTAATTAGATATAGAAAAATACCAATACTCATATAAAATGTTTCTCTACACTCATACTGACATGAGAAAGCAGGACCATTATATATCAGAAGATTAGTAAAGGGAAATATGTTTGTCATTTCTGTGTAACTGCAAGAAATTTAAATTACCAAAGTCGAGCCAGTCATTTCAACACCTTGTCTCTCCATGACTTTTGTCAATTCCTTTACCACATCTTGGCCCACCTATTTTAGAAAAACAAGGTGGAATGTCCTTATCATGTTTATAATGGTCAGTCCATAATAATATATAGTCCTACCTACCTTTAACTTGATCAAAACCAATAAACATTATAAAATGAAAAAGTAAAAGAGAGATCAAGCATTAAGACATAATAACGTCACTTGTGGAGAAACCTTTCGTCTACCGGACAAAGGTCCTAGATGATATGGATAATTGTAAGACAGGAAATGAAAAGGTGAAACCTAATTCCCTCTTTCTACCAGGGGGGAGATGGAATTCTTTCCCTTCTTCAGCAACAAATTTTGCAAGTTTTGCTGTTATACAGTCAAACAATGCCTGATATGACGATTAAGTTTAAAAGTTGAGAGATCTTACACATAAACTGTTATGGATGGTCTCATCAATCATCTGAACATCACAACACTTACATCTGAAGAACTAGTCATTAAACTTAGAGGAATTGACACCTCAACAAATTCTTGATTAACAAGACTGACATCTATCCCCTAGTTGAACCCACAATACACAAAGTTTGTTCCACCAAGATGCAATGCATAAAAAAGTCCTTTCTCATCATTACAACGGTAACAATGTATTGCCTTAATCACAATTATTTCACATAAAACAAAAAGAGAGCTAATGAATGTTTTGCATACATTCTTGCTTCTTATCACATAAACACGTTGGATATGTTTGTAAGACATTTTTCATAAATTTGGACAAAAATTAATTGCATTTTATCGATTTTCAATGACTTATTAGTTAAGTTATATAATTTGATTCAAATAAAGATCATAAAGTAGCCCAATAAATGATTTAAGTTAATGGGATAAAGTCCAGGAGAAAAATAGATCTTGATTAGTGTGGACCAGACCCATATCGAGCCTATGATGGGGAAACCTGATATGGAAGTTATATAAATAGGTTAAGGTCTCCTGTAGTTGCTCATATCATTCGTAAGCATATGTATTTTCTGACCCATTAAGAGAACTTACATATTGAGAAAACTATAGAAAGGCGCTAACTACATGACGTGAAAAGTTCTCGTGAAGGTCCCGATGAATTCAAGTTCATTACGACCTCGAAAAGCTCTTGTAAACTTCTAATGGAACCAAAATTAGGTATTCTGCATTTATTTCATTTATTTCCCTTTCACGAACAATTCAGGACACGTAATAAGGTTCATGCTATGTGTTACAAGTGATATCAAAGTAGTAGTTACATGATCGGGTGGTGAAAAACAAAGTTTTTTCAATTTGCCATCAATAAGGGTTTTGGATGGTTTTAATCCTTTTTTTTAGTTTTTTCATACGTATGGATGCATGAAAGTTGGCTATATGTGCATAGAATTAGGAAACGGGTCGAAAAAGAGCCATAAAGTACGAAAAACTAGCAAAAATCTCGCTAGAAATTACCTTCAGTGTGTGCAGTGGCGGTGAAAGTTGGGCGCGTGACTCATGCACAGTACCACCACTAAGTTGGTTTGGAGGGCATGTATAGATGGGTGGAATGTGGAGAGACACCTGAAGGATGCAATACATGCACCATAATGGACTCATTTTTCAATCAACGGCGTCAGGTCTGGCTCATGTGACACACATACCCACCATTTATCCTAACACGTGGCAAGCATGTGTGATACACGTTCCATACAGGTTTAGCGCGTATAGGCGCATGAGCCACACTAGTCAACAGTGTCTTAGCGTGTCGGTGCGTGTGTGCATGTACCGAATGCATCCGGAAGTGCGTTGGGTGTACGCACGTACAGTGTATGCGCCACCGGCTCACTCACACGATAGCGTCACAATGATATCACACTAATGTTAGCACACAATAACATGCTAATATCAACGCTACAGTGACTGCTGACGTTAGTACAAAGAAAAAAAAGGGGAGAAATTTTCATAGTTCTCGTAAAGGTGCCCAGGGTCCTTTTAGGTCAATTTCTAGGCTGGAGGAATCTTTTAAAGTGATTTTTTAATTTTTCAGATTAATTACATTCTTAATTTCATTCCAGAAAAGGATTTAGACATTCTAAATTCGTTTTAAATGAATCTTTGTATTTTGAACTTCACATGAGGGAGACACTTAAGATTTTCATGTGTCGTGAGAGTAGTTCATTATTTGGTATTACATAATAGTGACTCTGATTGAGATTTTTCGCTACGAAAGTCTCAAATAAAGTTTTTAAAGAATGTCTTTAGCACGAGTATGTGATAATTCAACTGTGCATTTAGTTGTTGCAATTATTGATGTTACATTTTCACATACTGTATGCCCATATAGAGTGAGGATGACATAAAGATGTATCCCTTATATTTGTTGACCTTTCAAGTATTGATGAGAATGTAGTCATCAAAGTGACCTTTCAAGTCAGTATTTTGAATTATTCTGCTTACATGTTGGGGGATATCTCTGGTCTTATGTTTGGATATTTTACCCAAAGGTGTTGGTCTTACATAGATTTTGAAATGTGTATAAAGGCATAAGATAGAGGAAAGTCGTTGCCTAAATGATCTATTCGCTTAAAGGTGGTAGTGTCATGTGTAACATCCCATCACCGATGGGAAGGATAGAATAGTCATTTGGAACTGGTTATGAGTGTTTAAAATATTCTTGGCATGTCCATAAATTTTCATACATGTAAATAGTAATTTTTGCACATGTAAATGCCTTTACATGCATTCATGACATTTCCCGGTATAATTGATCGTAGATGAGATTATTATGAAAAATGTGATTTTTGTGTTTGAAAAATTGATTGGAGAGGGTCATTGAGGTTTTAGAATTTTTAGTGAATTTTTAAAAAAATTTCTGGAATTTTCGGGGTAATTTCTGGACTAGGAAAAATGTCAAGTGATAGACTGATTGTTTATCGATAGTAGAAATTACTATCCAATGGCACTGAAAATTAGATACATGATTTTAGGAATTATTGATTTGAGTCATTGGAATTTTGGGAAAAAAAATTGGGGTAGAAATCAGAATTGAATTGGAAAGAAATTAAGTGATCTTGTAAAATTGTGACATGTGGCAAGGGGCTGTCACTTGCCTAACATGCCACCAAGTTAGTTTTCTTTTAATTTAAGCCCCCCCTTTTTGGAGACATTCACGACACTTCTCTTTTCAAAGGGTCTTGGGTTATTTTTTGGCTCTCCTCCACCAATCTTCGTAGTCTTCTTTCTTCCTTGCTCCTTTTTCATTTTTGCTCATCTTTTCTATCTCTTTCACCTTACTTTCTCTCCCTTTGGTTCACTAAAGAATTCTAACCTAAACCCTACCCCCTCAAGATGATTATGATGAAGTCGTGTGGTGAGTGGAAGTTAGAGAGTTGGTGAAAAGCTTGAAGAGTTGAAGTTTTGGAAGTTAATAGGTAAGAAACATGTGTTATCTTATGGTTTTATAGTTAATTGAATTCTTTGTGATGTTTGTGCACTAAATTGCATGAAAATTGTGTGTGAAGAATATGGGTATGTAATTTGCTTGTTGCTTGATGTTTGCTTGAGGATTGATGAGGTGGGATTGGATGAATGTAAGAAGAAATGTTTTAGGTGTTTTGGAAGTGAAATTGTGTTTAGAATAGTGTAAAAAAGTGATGAATGAGTGAATATAGGTTGCTGCCATTTTATGGCTAATTGTTTAAGTGAAGGTCTTGATTAAATTGTGGGTGATTTATTGACTAAATTGGATGCTTATTGGTGTAGAAATGGTATTGGAATGATAGGATTTGGTTTAGGTGTAAAAGCTGGAAAAATTGAATTTGTACATGTTTCAATGTTTTTGCCATAACTTTTTATGTGGTTATGCAATTGAGATGAGGGTTGACTTGAATTAAACTTGAGGAGTTTGGCTACATTTCTTGTGAAGGAAGTGATGCTTAATTGTGGCTTGAAGAGTTCTAAATTTTAACTTGAAAGTATCAAAATGTGCAGTATGAACAGTAACTCGAGATTTGTGATCTGAAAATTTGGGAATTTTTCTAGGTTGATTTTGCTAACTTCGTCTTCATGAAAGTTGTAGCTTTTCTTGTTAGCTTTCTATCGCCACTAAGTATGACATTTTTCAATTTTGAGGTTGAAAGTTACGATCTGTTGATTGTTAGATGTTAATGTCCATTGTGCTGAAAAATGTCTCTAAGTGTAGGTTTTATGGTTACTATACTTTGAAGCCAATTCTAGACTGTTATGGTTTCAATTAGCTCAAATGGTCTTATGGAAAGTTGTATAGTAATGTCTTAGCTTTGTAATGATGTATAATATGCTATTTTTGGATGTAAGAATTGTAAGTTATGGATTTTTAAAGTAT
>JANIPN010000007.1:56226745-56239745 GCA_027478595.1 Erythroxylum anguifugum | reverse complement strand
ACATTATTAACAACCTTTAACAGAAACTATCGTCTAACTGCTACTAACGCCTTCTTGAATAATAGACGTCTAAGACACTAACAAGAAAAAAATGTAAGAAAATTAAGCGGTTGAGAACTGACAATGGTCTTAAGTTCTGTGAAGATGCTTTTGACGACCTATACAAGAAGAAAGGCATCGCTAGACACCACACTTTGGTTGGTAAGCCTTAGCAAAACGAAGTTGTTAAGCGTATGAACAGGACTCTATTGGAGAAAGTTTGATGCATGCTTTTTCATGCTAAGTTGGGACGTGAGTTTTGGACTGAGGCAGCTGCTACTGCATGCTATCTTGTCAATCATTCTCCACATCGTTCTCTCGATAGAAAAATCTCAGAAGTTTAGTCAGGTAACCATATTGATTATTCTAATCTTCATGCTTTTGGGTGTCCTGTTTATGTTCATGTTAATGAGGGCAAATTAGAGTCTCGTGCTGTTAAATGTGTCTTCTTAGGTTTCGGGGAAGGGGTTAAAGGTTATCGTGTTTATTCTCCTGATCCTAAATATCGTAAAATTTATCATAGTATGATGTAAAATTTCATAAAGATGTTATATTTTCTACTGGGCAAGATCTTATGTTATGTTCTCCTTATGCAAATGATCAAGCTAGTACAAGGGAGAAGTCAGAGTTCGTCATCCCTGCTACTCCCCTAAGGAGACAGTCTCACTTACTTCTGAGTCTTAGGAAACTCAAACCGATGTCATTGTATAAGTTGATACATTGCTAGTGCAACCTAATTATGTGTTGGCTCGAGATCGTTCTAAGAGACATAACTAGTTATCAGTGAGATTGAAGGGCTATGGTTGTGATCTCTTTGCTTATGCTTTAGTTGTTGCACAGGAAGTTGGCACTTATTCTGAGCCAAAGAATTATTATGAGGTTATTGACAGTGCAGATACTGGGAATTGGATTGGTGCTATGTAGTAAAAAATTGAAAGTCTTCATAAGAACGAAACTTGGGAATTAGTGAAGCTTCCTAAGGGTAAGCATGCTATTAGTTGCAAGTGAACTTATAAGCTTAAAGAGGACATCCCCAGTGTTGAAAGCAAGAGATATAAGGCTCGATTTGTTATACGTGGTTTTGATCAACGTGAAGGAGTTGATTTCAATGAGGTATTCTCTCTCGTTGTTTGTCATACCTCTATTCACGTACTATTATCTCTTACTACTCTTCATGACTTGGATCTTGAGCAAATGGATGTGAAAAATGCATTCCTGCATGGTAATCTTGAACAAGAAATTTACATCCATCAACCTAAGGGTTTTATGGTTCAAGGAAAGGAGGATCATGTTTTTCGTTTTAAGAGATCTTTGTATGGTCTCAAGCAATCTCCAAGAAAGTGGTATACGAGGTTTGACTCTTTGTGAATGGGCAAGGCCACTTTAGAAGTAGCTATAATAATTGTGAGTATTTTTTAAAGTTCCCTTATGGTTCCTTCATCTATCTTTTGCTTTATGTTGATGACATGTTGATTGACCTAGTAAGGCTCTTGTTGATAGTTTGAAGGCCTAACTTATCAGTGAATTTGACATGTAAGACTTGGATGCTGCTAAGAAGATTCTTGGGATGGAGATTATTTGGGATCATTAAGCAGGTGAATTTATGCTCTTTCAAAAGAAATATATTCAAAAGAAGCTTGACAAGTTCAATTTAGCTCACTATAAGCCTGGTACTACTCTATTGGGTGCACATTTTAAATTATCTATTGAACGATGCCAATTTACTAATGAAGCTAAGGAATGTATATCTCGTGTTCCATACTCCAATGTAGTTGGTAGCTTAATGTATGTTATGGTATGTACCTGGCCAGATTTGGCCTATGCTGTCAGTGTTGTATTTAGGTATATGCACAAGCTTAGTAAGGAGCACTAGGAAGGTGTGAAGTGGATCCTCGCTACTTGAAGTGTTTTAATGGGCTCAGTTTGGTTTTTGACAAAAGTCGTTCTGATCTTGGTGTTGTAGTTGGCTATGTTGATGTCGACTATAGTGCTTACTATGATCGGAGAAGGTCACTTTTATCATATTTTTACTCTTTATGGTTCAACTATCAGTTGGTGTCTTCTCTAGTCCATTGTGACATTATCAACCACTGAGGCGGAGTATATTGCTACTACTAAAGGGGTGAAAGAAGTTATTACTTCTTTGGCTTAGAGGTTTAGTGAAAGAGCTTAGTCTACATCAAGATGTCCTGGTTGTCTTTTGTGATAGTTAAAGTGTCGTGAACTTCACGAGAAATAGTAAGTATCACTTTAAGACTAAGCATATTGATGTTCAACACCACTTCGTTTGGGATATTATTGACTCAGGTAAAGTTATTGTTGAGAATGTTCACATCGCTAAGCACCCTGCTGACATGTTGACCAAGCCACTACCGATTGCTAAGTTCAAGCATTGCCTAGAGTTAGCCGATATTCTTGATACTTGAACACCTTTTGGGGTTTACGACGAAGAGAGTTCTTACTTTCAATCTTGTGTCAAGGAGGAGATTTGTTGGGATAATGACCCAAGCTATCAAGACTTCTACTCTATGTAGATTCCTATTTTGTGTAGATTTTTTCTTTCTTTATTTGACACTATTTCAAATTCCTATCTTATGTAAGATTTCTACCATAGGGTTATACTACTATATAAACACCCCTTGGGGGTTATTTGAAACATCATATTGGTGTACTCTTCATTAATCATAGGGCTTGTGTGAGAGAGAAAACACTTGTAATTTTTTTCTTGACATAGTGCATATTTTCAGACTCTCTTCGTCCCGTGGGTTTTTCTCCCGGCACTCGGGTTTCCCACATAAAAATTCTTTGTGTGGTTCTACTATTTTTCCTTATTTACTTGATTGATTTCATTGCTTCCACAATTACTAACATAACAAGTTTTTTACTTTACTCGTGTTTAATTAAATCCATCGAATAAAATTTTTAAATTATGAATAAAGTTTTGTTTAAAGAGACAGTTGAATTTTATTTAAAAGAAAAAAGTGAGACCAATTGTAAAATACTGACTTTTTTTAATTTGATAAATAATTTATGAATAATTATGAAAATTTATTGGGTAACTATCCCATAAATTATGAATTTATTAAGTAACAAACCCTAAATTCCATTTAAGTTAAAAGATGAAATTACACATTTATTTTGACATCGATGCATAAATTATTTAATAAAATTAAAAATAAAATTATTCGACAAATTTATTGTAAAATTTAACATATTTTTCACTCTTATTCAATTAATTTCTTGAAAGTTAATGTAAATCATAATTTTTTCTGTAATTCAAAATTACTGTTATAAATGATAATTTTGATTTGATTCGATCTAGATTAAAATTAACAAGCCAGAATTCGAATAAGTCAAGTTTAATTTTAATTAATTACATTAAAATGACATTATTTTGGAACAACTTAAACTCACACCACCTATAGAAAAAATCAAATTAAACCAAATTAACCATAAATTCAACTTGACCTAATTTATTATCATCCCTATCCATTAACCTAATTTATTATCAGACCGGACCTATATTGAGCCTTTCATTAGGAGGCTCAATATGGACGTTATATAAAGAATGTTAAGGTCTCTTGTAGTTGTTGTAGCAAATCGTGAACGTAAAGATACTCTGACTCATTCAGAGTTTCACGTTTTGAGAAAACTGTAGAAAAACTTTAACACATTCTGGTGAGCAGATCTCGTGAAGGCGGCAGTAGATTCACATTCGTTTCAGTTTCGAAAAGTTCGTTTGACGTTATGAAAGCAATAGCCAATTTATTGTTCTAACAAGAGAGGTCGAGGACTCCTTCTCCTTCCCCTTTTCCTGAAATCAGGAATTTTTCGTATTTTTTTGTTTATTTTCTTTTCACGTTCGATTTGAGATATGTAACTAAGGTCCGATTGCGTATTACACGTGTTTATATCTTTTTTTAACCGTATTTTTAATTTTTTGTGAGTTTATTAAAAACAGTTTCTTTATTAATTAATGGTTTTGATTGGCATGTTGTTATTATTATTATTATTATTATTTATATCTTTTAAATTAAAAAAAGTTTTAAAGAGACTAATTTCAAAGTCTAGACCGGTTTTTTTGGCTTTGTTAATTTCAAAATATTACCGTGAATTAAGGGGGGGACCCGATCTCTACTATGTCTTATGCGCAACATGTGACAGTAAAAAAAGCACAGGGCCCTCACAGCTACTGTTTAATAACATCTCACTCCACTGACATTGGGGCTTTGTCCTTATGCACCTAACCTAACAAACCCTTTCTTAGCACCAAGCCTACAGGACCTCAGAGCTCTTTGCTTTCTTCCTCTTCTTCTTCATCTTTTTTCTTTTCTTTTTTTTAATTCCTTAGACTCTCTCTTCTTCTACTGTGCTATCAATGCCCTAGGGCTTGTCAATTTCAAGAGCGTCCTTTTGAGGTATGCAGAAGAGACATCTTATTTATGAATATTAATTTGTGGTCCCAACTTCTTTTTTGTTAATTGTGTGACTCATGTGATCCCATTCTCCATTTTTCTTGGATCTTTTTTATAATTATGTTACCTATTTTGTAGCTCAAGATTATATTATAATTAAGTCCCTTAAATTAAGGAATATAAATAAATGCCCACTTGAGATCTTGCTCCCTACAATCCAGCGCCATAAAAAACTAGGGATTATAGATGTAAGACTTTAGTATGACATGTCTTAATAAGGTTTTAAGACTTTAGTATGGCATGTCTTATTTACATAGTGATTTAGCGTGCCAATTTTACTTACTTACTCTTTAACCTGCATCACTCTTTTATTATCACATCTGCATGTGGGTCTACCAGAAACAACTTCTTTACTATGTAGAGGTAAGGCTACATACTATCAGACCTCTCCAAATTTCACTTTATTGCGAAACTTCGGACTGAGTGTGACGATGAGTATGACATGTCTTAATAAGGTTTTAATTATACTCTAAAAAAATTAAGATTCATTTGTCAGAAGAAACTAATCCTTATCAATGTCAGGTTGGACTTGGAAGACAATTATATAAGAGGAGCTAATTAAGAGTTATCCAACCACCAAGACCAAATGCCAGAAAATGCACTGTTCAAGCCAGAATACTGAAATTTGGACAAAGACTATGTTACAATAAATTATAAAACCTCAAATTTTAAAATACGGAAGAACTGATTACTCTATGTCATCTTCCGTCACCTTTCTGAACGATGTTAATGGCAGAGAGGGTATTACAGGGTACAGACTCCACCTTCACTCCCGCTTCCTATGCCCTTTAAACGTAGAAGAAACTATAACGTAAACAGAGTCACCAACCTGTCGTTTCCGTTACCGACAAAGGCTTAGGTAATGGACTTAGTAAAACATAGGGTCTGGAGCCTAATAGGTTTCGAACATTCGGTGAGTGACTAGTTAGGGTCAGGGAAACTTTCATTACTCGTGGTCAGGGTCAGACCCTGATTGGTGTAATTAGGTGGAGGAGCTTAAATGTAAATGAAAAGGCATTTCAAATGATGGTCAGGAACAAGAAGCATTCAAGGCTGGTTTTTTGGTGTACCCAACCATTGATTAACTTGGCAATCTCTGAACTGCACGATCCATTCAACTTTTCTTTTTCTTGCAAGAAAGGATGAGAGGGTTGAAGAAAGTGAGCTTTTACTATACACCTTTAATGGTTACTTGAATTGGTGTTTCAGGAGGAAAACAGACCATAGCATGTTGAATTTGAAACAATAAATCCTCTGTTATTCCAATTTCTGAAACATAACTGGAGTAACAGTGATGAAGGAGTACATCAAGAACAGTTCTGTGCATCTTACAGGATATGGACAAACCAAAGTACATTGTTTGGAAGATTAGAGGGTGTTTTTGGATTATCGAATCTCCTAAACATCCCTAACTGCATTTGGATTGTCCCTGGAATGGCATTCATGAAACCAAATGATGGTTCTTTTGTTTGTGCGTGTGTGTGTATATATATATATACATGTCTGACATGAATGGTGGAGTTTTTCTGAACACAATAAAGCAAGAAACTCAGGAATCTAGAAAAGGTATTGAGACCCAGAAAATGGTAAGAGCTAAGTGGACGAGGAAAAGAAAAGAAGCATTTGGAAATGGAAACTGTGGATTCAGTGTCAAACAAGAATATAATTAAAGGGCAGTACATTCAAAAGGATGAATCCGGAAATGATTACGAAGACAGACAGTGATAAATCGTGAACCAGAACGAGGGCCAGGGCCCTCCTCTGTCAGAATACATAACATTTTTCAACAACTCCATCAACCTCTTCTCCATAATTCATCAAGACAACTAAAAGAAATTGTCAACATTCATCTAATGTTAATAACACAACTTGAATCAATGATTTCAAATTAAGCGACAAAATCGATTTAACTGGTGGATAATAAAGTTCAATCCTTTGAAATTTTATAAAGGAGAACTCAAACTTGTGAATTCTAACGCCTATTTAAGGAGTCAGATCCAATCATTACCTCTTGAGAATCTCCATTACTTGGCAAAATGAAACCTTGACTCAGACAAATTTAACACAAAGCTTCAAGTAGTCAAGAGTAGTCACCAATTAGATTTGGTAAATAAGGTGACTTTAGCTAAGCAATTAAGGAGACTATTTACCGATCATGAAGTTTCACGAATCATTTGAATAAAGAAGTCTGGAAGCTAAAGTATATCCTTGTATTTGCCTTATTAGGCTCTTTGGGATTTCATGCAACTCCTTTTTGGTATTAATACAATTCCTTAATTAAAACAAAAAAAGAAAAGAAAAACAAATGGAGCAAAAATTTTACCTTCTCCTACCTATGTAAGAATACAAAGAGCCTAACAGAAGAAATAACATGTATTAAGATTTTCCTGTCTGATTTTATCAAGCATTGATGTTCCTCAAGAGTTTCAGGACAGCTTCTTTCGTGGGTAGAGCAGGGATTGCACCTCTCTCTGTTACTGCCACAGCACCACAGGCATTAGCGAAAAGAAGAGCTTCTCTTAACCGCTTCTCGTCCTGCATAATCAAGGGAGACAATAAGAAGAACGAGGTTGTTAAACTACGTTTTGATTCAACTGGAATGTGAAAAACCTAGACTTCACACTAAAGGCTATTAAATTCAATTTTCTGTTCAACTATGCTTGTGAAGAACTTGATGCATTAAGGAGCTCGACGGCGGTTACATGGAAATTTTTTCCTGCCAGCTATACTTAGAAGCTTTTCCTGCTAACTAGGAAAACTTATATGAAAGAGGTCAAATTAAGTGATTTAAGTTGGTCATGGTTAAAAGTTCTATCTTGGTAAAAGATCATGGTTTAAAGTCCCATTCCCTATTCAAGAAACACGAGGATGTCATGTATTTGCCCACCCTCAAATTTTTTTTTTAAAAAATATATATATACATATAGAGGTTGCCCACCTTAAAAGAATGTCGTTGCCCATGGTGGATTGGATTAAAAAAAAACTATATATATATACATTGCCCCCCCTGAAATAAATTTCTGGCTTCGCCACTGTGTCCAAGGTCTTCATTATTACCACGAGAAGAAGAAGAGACTATTTGCATTCAACAATATGTACCTTGAAAAGGTCAAGATCAGAAGCTAGGTTGCTCAGTATTCCCCCGACAAAGGCATCACCTGCACCAGTCGTATCAACGGGGTTTACCTTAACACCAACAACCCTGCCCTTGAATTCCTGCAATCCTATTTCAGTGATTATAATTCCTTAATGCCACATCAACCAAGTTACAGAGATCAACCAATTGCAAATAGTAATCTCTCCCAAGTTACAAATCATGGATTTCTCCACCACTAGATACTTGCAACTATGAATCTTTGACATTAAAATATGTTCCTCATATAGTCAAAAGAACTATTTAAAATTCCAACTGTCAGAATGGTTCTTGTCATTACAAATAACAACTATGAAGATTGATACAAAAGATGTAGATAAGAAAGAATGTATTTCTTTGCAGGAAAAAAAGTTAAATTTACATCAACAACAATGACCATGGCATGTTATAGATACACTATAGCCAAGATTTTGACATCATCAATCGAACTAATTCATTAAAAATTGTAGTAACACCTTTTTTCCCAGACCATGAAATGGCAACTAGTTTCTGGTCTAGTTGACACACAGACAAATTGAGATTTAGGAGGCCAGTATACTGAGTGCTGCTATCTTTCTACACGGAAGTATGAAGCAAAAAGGGGTTTATGGCTTAAATGACAATCAAATCATAATATGTAAATATCTAGAAATGGAAACTGATAAACTTACCTTGGTGTAGTATCTACAACCTTCTGACCCTTCAGTTACAATCAAAAGCTTCAAGTTAGGATGATAAAGCTTCTCTAAGACTACATTATCATCAGTGTGATCTTCACCTTCGGTCAGGAATGTGATTTCCTCTTCACTTATCTGCCATTATGCAAGATCAACACAATGTTGTAAATAATTTCATGGTTCTGAAAAATAAGGGAAAGCATTAGATTTGGATAAAGTGGCAGTTTATAAAAGCACTGAGTGACTGCACCTTAATTATGTCAGCTTGATCCCATATACCCTTGATCTCTTTCCGAGCAGCCTCAGCTGATGGCCACAATGCTAACCTCAAATTTGGATCATAAGACAGGATACTGCCAGACCTTTTTGCAATTTTCATGGCAGCAAGGTGAGTTGATCTGCATGGTTCTGAGATCAAACTAATAGAACCATAATGGAATATCCTAGCCTGTGATCAGTATGATTTGCAAATGAGTTTCCTAAATGACACTGAACTTCAATTGGTAAATCTTGTGTGATTGTGACAAGAAATGAACCTTCTCTAGGAGATTTATATTCAATTCTGACTCACGAAGAAGCATGTCTGCACTTGGATGACGGAAAAACAAGAATTCACGTTCACCGTCAGCTCTAAGAGTTACAAATGCCAATGCAGTCCTTGCGCTAGAGTCAAACCGCAGTCCAGAACTGTCGACATTGTTTTTCTTTAAAATGTCAGCCAACATGTACCCAAATTCATCATCGCCAAGCTGAGATACAAATGAGAAATAATTTGAGTTGGAACCATATCTAAACACATTGTAGAGACAATGGGCATTTCAATTTGTCATGTACAAGGAAAAAAAAGAAAGAAAAGGCACATTTCGGGGGTGCTGATAGTTTGAAATAGAGTGCAACATGGTGGGATTACAGTATCCATTGGCTACAGAAAGTAATTGACTTAACATCGCCCAATTGTAAGAATGATACGAATGGTAAGCAGTAACCTCGATAGAAATGATGTTGAATGCTTATCACCAAGGAAAACAGCACACTTATTATCTTTGTTACAAAAGGTTGACATGCAAGACATCAAAATTCTGATGATGTAAAACAAATATTGCTGGCAATTAAATTAATCAAACACAAACATTTGATATTCAATGCCCAGAGATGTGGTAAAGGGTTGGCTACTCATACTTCTGATAAAAATTTAGCCTACTAGTTCTCTGTTTCAACATATCAAAGCAGAAAGCATCTTACTTGATAGTAACCAAGAGTTGGGACTATGTAACGATGAACCATTAGTAACTCCAAACAAGATTGAGATACACCTTGCCTATAAAAGCGGATGAACCACCGAGTCTTGAAATTCCAACAGCCACATTAGCAGGTGCGCCACCAGGAGCCTTCTTGAAAGCAGGTGCTTCAGCTAGTGAAACTCCACCAACTGTTGGTACAAAGTCGATCAACATTTCCCCAAAGCAAACAACTAGTGAACTGTTATCTCCACGCCCTCCTTCTGTATCAGAAACACGATTATTCCAATTACTTACACTTCCGTCTGTCTGAAGACATCATGAATACTAAAATAAAGGAAATAATAGATAATAGATTCATACTATAACAACGGTTAAGCCATATAAGTCACCTTATCCCCTTCAAATAAGATTGCTATTTACCACGAAAAGAATCACAACATTCCATACAGATAAAAAGTAGCATGGTGCATCGAAATTGCAATCGGACTTTCTGACCGACAAAAAATCTTTATTTTTTCGAAGGAAAATGAAATTGCAGTTATATAAAGCACTGTTAAAACACAACTACGGCAGCCATTTTCGGATCAAGAACAGGAACTTAATCTTTAGCTAAGTGTAGCAATGTCAAACTTATAGGCAACAAGAAACACAACCCTGTACGTAATAAGATCGTAAGCCAAGAATGGTAAATTTTATTCAAACAATCACATCTCGTAACAGTCTTGTTAATGCACACCCATCAGCTAAAGCGTCTCTTTTGCACCAGAAGACGCTCTAATAAATCATGAAACACGGCGTCTATATCCAACTTAGTAATTAAAAAGAGAGAGATCTGCGGAGAAAGATCCAATAAAGAATTCAGAGAAGACACATCAAACCAATGCTCAAAGAACGACACGACGAAAAGAAGAAGCAGAGACATAACACAAACCATGAAACCAGCTAAAACCCAGATAGCAAACCAATCTCAAGATGATAAAAAGAACATCAAAATCCTAGAAAAAGCTCACATAACCAGGAATGAAGCGAGCACAAAACCCAAGAAACAGAGCATAAAAATCGTACCTTGAGGGCTGACTTTAGCCATTTCAAAGCGTGCAACTTTGAGAAAATAGAACTGCAACAAGAATTGCTGGTGATGGTGGTATTATAAAAGGATAGAAATGTAAACAAGAGGAGGTGAATTCGGTGGTCGTTGTTGTATTAGTCTATGAAAGATTGTTCGAAGTTGACTGCGACAGAGAGAAAGAAGATAATAAAGTTGTAAATTTTTAATATCATATTAATTACAATATTTACCTTTCGCCCCTTGTATTATTAGAGTATTACTCTCTTCCTTTATTTTAATTTCATTGTCTTTCTTGAATCTTGAATTAAGGAATAATTAATCCAAAGTTAAACGATAAGACGAGATGTTTAAAGTTTAAAAGATTCAGCCAACAGTCATAAAATTAACTAAAAATTGAATAAAATTAAAGAATTTAAAATATAATTGAAAGAGATTGTCCTTACTATCAAAGAATTTAAAATTTAATTAAAAACAGATTATTAAATTAAAATTTATTTATTTATTTTAGTTCATAAGAACGTATTAATTTATTAAAATCGACCAATTAATAAACTAATCAATATTTAATAGCAATAATTATTAAAATAAATTAAACCGAAAAATTGTAAATCGAACCAAAAAATTGGTCAGCTCAAAATTTTTATGGTTAAACCGGACGAATCGGTTGAATTTTTCAAAAATTTAAAATAATTTGTTCAAAATTTAATTAGAACAAATTTAAATGAATTTATTAAAATATAAAAATAAAATAATTAAAATTTTAACAATTTAATCTTATAAATTAATTAATTTTAAATCAATTCTTACTTTAGACTTGGCATTTCCCTGAAAGGATTCGCTCATGACGTTGATGATTACGACACTTTTCCCGTGTGCCATAAAGTAATATCTAATTATGCGCTTTGGTATATACTATGGACCCATTTTAATTTTGGATTAATTAACTTTTTTTTGAGGGAAAGGATTAATTAACTTTTATTAATTGTTCTTTGCATCTCATTTATTTGGTATTTAATTAAATCTCTTGCAAATCAGCTCATTATTAAGAGGTTAATAGAATCACCTTTTTTTAAAAGCAATTTCCTTTTTAGTGATGAAAGTTTTTGGCTAATAAGTGGGCTACCATATTTATATACTTGGAATCCATTTAAAAGTACAAGATTGAAAACTACTAGAAGTGAATTTACAATATTCCAAAATTCTTCCCACCTCATTGATGTCTAGACGCGAACCATGGAATCTCTGCACTAACTGAAGACAGTCGGTTCCACCTCCACAGAAGTAAAGCCTGTATGAGTCAACCAGAATAAAGCTTCCTTGAAAGCCATAACTTCGGCTAAAAGTGGTGTATAGTTGGAGATCGAAAAGCCAGAGAGACAGTTTAGAAAGTGTCCATTCGCTCCTCATATTACTACACCATATGACGTGGTCCCCTGAGCCGTTTGAATCAAAGTTATGAATACCGTACCGGGCTAAGTATCAGATTGAGTTCTGAAACGAAATTATACCGGTATCGGTCAGTACCGGGTACAGTTTCGAGTAATTTTTTAAATTTATAAAATAGTCCCTAAAATTTTTAAATTTTACAAAATAGTCCATTAGTATATTGTACTGTTGTACTGTATACTTTACTAGTTTACTGTTTACATCAATCATTTTTTTAAAAATCTTAATAATGACAAATAATATGAAATAACAATAATTTTTTACATATAAATAATAACCATAATTAATATAAACAAAGATAATCATTATCATACAATTATAAAATTAAAAATAATACAAAGTATTAAAAATATTATAATAATACAATTTCATCATCTTAATAAATAATATTACATGAAAAGATTCAAAACATCCAATAAAAAAGAACAATAAATATTGTTAAACAATTTACAAATAGAGTTGATGACGAAGAAACAATCAAGTAGAAGTTAAACCTGAAACAAAAACGTTATAGTTACATTACATATATATAATTTAACATAAACATCAAATACAATTAAAATTGAAAGAAGAGGAAAAACAAAAACCTGGAATTCAATCGTCAATGGGAGGAAACCCGCTAGAACTGCACCAACCTCAGTGATCATTTGGTCCAAAATTCTCATCATTGAGAAGCGCGTCATCATCAGTATCATTCAAATTTAATGCATCAAATGACATGTCAATGCTTTTCAATCAAAGATTATCTTCCAAATTCAAATCATTCACATCAACCAAATTGAGTTCTTTAGATACCCAATCCGCCAAAACATTAATAATATCGATGACAATTAGATCATTTGAACTACCTGTGCTATTAAGACTCCTAATAAACAATTAAATTTAATTATTAGAAAATTATAAGAAATTATATCGAAATT
>JANIPN010000007.1:56172600-56196654 GCA_027478595.1 Erythroxylum anguifugum | reverse complement strand
TGGAAAGCAGCTTATTCTTCCAGCTAGAAATCCTTTGTAACTAAATATTATTGATTATTATCATCAAAATCATTAATTTAAAAAGCCTTTAGCTCATAATTATATTGTTTTTTAATATTTTAAAATAAAATTAATAATATTTTAAAATTTAATAGAATTATAATTATAATTTTAATAATTAAACTCATCAATTTAATTTAAATATTAACATAGCTAATCAATTTAGACTTACTAAACATTAAAATATTTTCTTCCAACATTGATTAAACATACAATTTACATCTCGCAGTTTTATAAAATGTCTACATTTTTTTAATTATTTTTACACATTATTTAAAATACAATAAGTATTGTTTTAGTAAAATGAGAAATATTTTATAAAATATTAAAATGTAAGTCATACATTCAATCTTCTGTTAATTAAATGACACAATACAATGCTTTTTTCACGAACTTTAATCATAACCCATTATTGCATTTAATTAGAATCTATCGCGTACTTGAAGCCAATATTTTTAAAATTAGATTAGAAATTAAATCAATTTAAGATTTAAAGGTTAAATTAATAATATATCATTATAAAATCAGTAGACAATAGATATGGAATAAAAATAAAGAATTTAAAAAGAGATTAAACAAGAAGAAGGAGTTGAAATTTAATAAAAGAAAAAGACTCTTATTTAAATTTTTTATTTATAAAAATCAATTAGTTTATAAAAATTAACTGATTAATTAATTTACTTATTTACTCTTTAACCTGCAACATTCTTTTATTGTCACATCTACATGTGGATCTATCAGAAATAACCCCTCTATTATATAGGAGTAAGGTTGCGTACTATCAGACCTTCTTAAAGTTTACTTTATTGCAGGACTTCAGACTGGGTGTGATGATGATGAACTAATTAATTAATAAATTTATATTTTTTTAAAAAATAAGAATTATTAAAATAAAATAAATGAAAAATTTATCAAGATTTGAGTGATTAAACTAACTAAACCAATCATTTGGATCAAGGTGTACTATAATCTAGGTAGTGGTGATCTAAATGGAAATTTACTAGTTCTTATAATGAAATTGTTTAATGGAAGCATAAAAATATCGTGTGAAGAAGAGATTGGAAAGCATAAAGTGGTGGCAAGTCACACGAACTAAGCGAAGATAAGACTTTGGACGTACTTGTGGGTTGTGGCACTCATTAGATTTCCTGAAATCAATAGTTTTTAACTCTAATCATCACATGTTATGCTGATCGAATACTCGCTCACTCGTAGACACGTTAGCGGTGAGAGCTAGAAATAGCTGTTGGCGATCAAAAGCCATTGAGCAGTGAAGATGGCGTTTTCTTCTTGTTATTATAGACTAGAGAACGTCTACAGCTCTACCCTTTTCACGCTCAAGCAATCTAATGCCAATGGCAGTGTTCTTTCTTCTCATCTCTCTTCTTTCTCTGCGCTTTCTTTTTCTCCTTCCGTCTTTGCTAAACTCTCTGTTTCGAAAACTTCCTTGTCCCGTTTACAGTCACCATTTGGGTCTATCAGAGCTTCCTCTTCGACTGCCATTGCTGAACCAGAAGGCATCAAGGTATAATCTTTCCAACCTCCCTATTACACTTTCTTGTATCTACGTTTATTTAAAGTAACGGGGATTTGATTGTTGTGTGTTGCAGATTAATTCGGTTCCAACGAAACCATTCGAGGGTCAAAAGACTGGGACAAGTGGGCTCAGAAAGAAGGTAGCTTTTATTTGTTTGTAGCTTTATTTCTGTGTCTTTTCGAATTTTCTCTTTCTTCGATTGATTATTGCTTCAGTTTCCTGGGAATGTGCTTATTCTCGGAAGATTATGTGTTTTCCAGGTTAAAGTTTTCATGCAAGACAATTACCTTGCTAATTGGATCCAGGTTTGATCCTTATACATGTTTCGTGGTGGAAAATTTATGATTTATTGTATGTGGGACACAGAACTTTGTCAAATTTTGAATCTTTATATGTGTAGGCTCTGTTTAATTCATTGCCTCCTGAGGATTACAAGAATGGATTGTTGGTTTTAGGAGGGGATGGTCGTTACTTCAATCGAGAGGCTGCACAGGTCATTTTCTAGTTAAATTTATATTGCGTTGCTCATGCTTGGTTATTGGGGTTCATCTGCCTGTCAACAGTTTTTCGGGTTGAAAATGTAGGTTATCATCAAAATTGCTGCCGGAAACGGTGTTAGCAAAATCCTTGTTGGCAAGTAAGTATTGCCATAACTTTTTATTCCAATTTTGGATGAAAAAGGTAGAGAAAGATGAGATGATGAGGGCTGAAAGGCTGAATTTTGCAACGGGGTTTGAGGCATGTCAAAAATTTCATGTGCTAGTTTTCATTGAAATTGTTTAGTGTTGAGTGGATGGCGAATTTGCTTTCCTTTGCATGACCTTTTCTTGTGAAAAATTTCATGATGTGGCATTTATTGGCTTTGATACTTTTTATCCAACATTCATCTTAGCTTGGTTGCTTATTGCGATTATTCATAAAGTTGGGTTCCTTCTCCCCAGGAGAGTGGGTTATAGAGTGATGTAGTTGACTAACTTCAAATTTTGATGCATCAATTTCCCTAAGTTCTGGGAGCTGAAATTCTGATTTTGTACCCATCTTCAGTTTGAATCACGAAGAACAATTTCTGGTTATCTGGGTATAAGCTTGACCATTAACAACCTATGATTGCAGGGAAGGTATTTTGTCCACCCCAGCAGTTTCTGCTGTAATTCGAAAGAGGAAGGCAAGAGCAGGCTTCTTAATCTGCAAGCAAAAGTTTTGAAATTTAAGTTAATAGTTTCCTGAGTTCTTTCCTTTTTCTGATTACTGAGAAAAATATTTCTGTATATTGATAGGCCAATGGTGGATTCATAATGAGTGCAAGCCATAATCCTGGAGGGCCCGAATATGATTGGGGTATCAAGGTGAATTGATTCTTATTAATTAACATGTCTAGATAATGCATATTGTTGCTGAGATCTGAGGTTTACGGGGTTTATGCACATAATATGCTATAATTTCATGCTAAACATCAGGCAATCACAACCTATTCTCTTGTCTTTACTATTCTTACTACTGTATGAGACTCCAACAATTGGGTTTTACAGCAGCAAGCATGCTTCAAAGCTATGCAATTCACCAACTTCTTTTACTCTTCTCCTGAAGCTTTTAGTTAGGCTTTTGAGCTATCAATGTATATTTGGTTGATTTTCAAGTTTTCAGCAGGTCCTAAATTTATTGTAGACCTATGTCAGAAGGGAAATCTCTGAGTTGTGTCTATGTCAAGTCGCATATGCTGTTAAAGTTTGACATACTAAGAGATATACTGTTTACATAATTGTGTGCTATTTGTGTTAATTTTCCAGTTTAATTATAGCAGTGGACAACCTGCACCTGAATCCATCACCGACAAGATCTATGGAAACACTCTTTCTGTAAGTAATTTTCTCTGTTATTATTATTACCTTTATCAAGTATTAATTCCTTATATTTAAATTTTCATTTTGTATGCCAATGAAAATCTGTTTACGACCTCAAAGCAGACACCAATTCTTTGTGGATCCATATGCTTCTAAATCATTCAACCGTATTATCTTTGTGGATTTGTACATGAACGAGTATTCAAAATATGTCAACTTGGTATATTTGAGAGACTGATTCCAGCTTTTCGTCTTTGGTTAACCATTCAACTTTCACATGTTAGGCTGAACTGCAGCTGATATTATAACATCATCTGATTTTTAGCTTTGTAATAATATTTCCATGCATGAATCTCAAGTTAGTGTGAATGTTTTGCAGATTTCTGAGATTAAAATGGCAGATATTTCTGATGTTGACCTTTCTAGTCTTGGAGAAACAAAGTATGGAAACTTCATTGTTGAAGTAATTGACCCGGTCTCTGACTATATGGAGCTGATGGAGGTTAGAAAATAGATTGTGCATCATGGTTTACATTCATGTGCATCATTGTTTTCATTTACAGAGATTGCATGTCAGTAATGACGTCGAATTCTCTTGCAGGATGTATTTGACTTTGAGCTGATTAAAAGTCTTTTATCACGGTCAGATTTCAGGTACAAATACCCTCAACTGAATGAAATAGCAAACTTCTGCAAAGTCCCCCTCCATTAAGAGAGAAAGAGGGAGAGTGAGAGTTTCCTAACTCAACTTGATATCTCTTCAGTGGACTAAGGCCAATCGAATTACCCCTTAGCTTTTCCTAATCATCTATGTTAGTCCTGCTTTGTAACCATTTTATTGTCAGCTTCATTGTTCTAACATTTACCAACAGCCTGTACCTAACTATTTTCTCATCAGTAAACTATCATATAATGTCTTAGTGCCTTCAGAATTTTGTGTTGGTTACTATCCGGGTAAACCTTAAGTGATATGATAGATACTGTCTTGAATTCCTGTTCGGCCAATTTGAAAGTTTTTTTTAATATAGTTTTTCTTATGGATTTTAACCTTTAGGTTTACATTTGATGCCATGCATGCTGTTACTGGTGCTTATGCAAAACCCATCTTTGTGGACAAGCTGGGAGCCACACCGGTATGCTCACATATCATATGAAATATTTTTCCTCTGTCATCTTATCTATTTTAATGATTTTTTTTCTGTAGGATTCAATAAAAAATGGAGTGCCTCTTGAGGATTTTGGCCATGGTCATCCAGATCCCAATCTTACGTAGGGCTACTAATACCCTTTCTAATCTGAGTTTATCTGTAATTATTCTAAAACATACTAATGTTCTCCCGTCCTGACCCAGATACGCCGAGGAATTGGTTGATGTTATGTATGCTGAAAATGGGCCTGATTTTGGAGCTGCAAGTGATGGTATGGAATGACTTTGTCTGATTTAAGTTGTATATTCATATGTATATTGCTGCTACTTTGAGCACATGAAATGAGCAGATACCTTTTGAAGACAAGAAACTTTGAAATTTTGATGTAATAGTACTGGAGTGCGTGAATGATTATAAATCCATGTATAGAGGAGCCGATTCTAGATGTACGTGAAATCTAATTCCATGTCTTCGGTATACATAATACAAAAGTCAGTGTCTGCATTATCAAGTTTGTTAGGTTATTTGTTTCCATAAGCTAAAATAGGAGCAAACTTAGCAGGAATTATGCGGATGACTTATTTCGATGTTTGAAAATTTATTCATCGTTTAAGAAATTTGCAGTCAAATTGAAGGTTTCCTTTGTCACTCTGCAGGAGATGGTGACAGGAACATGATTCTAGGAAGGCGTTTTTTTGTTACTCCTTCAGATTCTGTTGCTATTATAGCTGCCAGTGCTCAATTAGCAATACCATACTTCAAGAGTGGGCCTAAGGTAAGATAACGACCCACCATTTTTCTTCTTGATTTTACTTTCTGAATGACTTACATTTAGAATCTCTTAGGGGTTGGCTCGATCGATGCCGACAAGCGGTGCTCTTGATCGTGTGGCTGAAAAATTGGTTCTTCCCTTTTTTGAGGTCAAGCACTTCTTGAGCAGAATCTTTACTTCTATTGATAAAAGAACCAACAAGGTTAGTTTTCCTCAAAACAATTTAATTCATCTGTTTCAGGTCCCCACTGGATGGAAGTTTTTTGGGAATCTCATGGACGATGGAAAGCTATCAATCTGCGGCGAGGAAAGTTTTGGAACTGGTTCTGATCACGTTCGAGAGAAGGATGGCATATGGTAACTATCTATTCTCTTTTTTTTTTCAATGGTAAAGACCATTCCAAACTATAGACTGATACCATTCTATTATCATGCATTTACATCTTATATTCTTAGCTTTCTCTTTAACAGAATGTTATGTTTCATGTTTGTCCTTGTTGCAAAGAATGAAGTGGAAAGCCAAAACCTGTGCAATAGCTTTAAATTCCAGGAAACAAGGTCTGGTTATATGCATGAAGTATGGAATTTTGAACATCTCTAATGGATTATTAGATCAATATTGCATCAACGAAGTGCTGCAAATCCTTATGGCCATCAAGTTGCGGGGTTGATCAGATATATGCTTGTCCCTTTGAAAATATATGTCCCTTTTTATGGTTTTATTTGTTTTAAAAAAAAATCCTTGTCATTTTAAATTTTTCTAAAAACACCTTGTGGTATTAGAAATTCTAAAAGAAGACTTCTCATGGCATCTGAAACTTGGCAATAGACAAAGTCCGCATTTTGTTATTATGGTCCAATATGACTCATAATGTTCACTGTATTTCAGGGCTGTGTTAGCTTGGCTCTCAATAATTGCTTACAGAAACAAAAACAAGAAACCAGGGGAGAAATTAGTATCTGTTGCTGATATTGTGAAAGAGCATTGGGCAACATATGGAAGAAACTTCTTTTCTAGATACGACTATGAAGTAAGTGCCGAACTTTTGCGGTTACTAGTAAGCCTACCTTTCAGATTGATCGATTTTCCGAGGTAAATGGTAAATGCAACTACTTAAACATACAGTCGTTATTCAGGAATGTGAATCTGAAGGAGCTAATAAAATGATTGACTACCTTAGAGAAGTGATATCCAAGAGCAAACCAGGCGAAAAATATGGTAAGTTTGGTTCTTTCTTCTTCCGCGATCTTTTCCAACAACGTGTGACCAGTGTGTAATTTTCTGTTACAGGAAGTTATGCCCTTCAACTTGCTGATGACTTCTCATATACTGACCCTGTAAGTCAAAACTTATTCGTGTATGAGCTGTGATTAGCTACAACTTTCTTTACCATTGCAATTTGAAGCAGCCAGCATCATGTTTATCTCTATACAACTCCTCAGGTGGATGGAAGTGTAGCATCAAAACAAGGAATTCGGTTTGTATTTACTGATGGATCGCGGATCATATTTCGTCTATCTGTACGTACCATCCACTGATTCCTGTCAGAAATTTATAGCTACATAATGCTATTGGATCTGATATAACTTGCAAAGTACACATGATGTAGGGAACTGGATCAAGTGGTGCAACTGTGAGAATGTACATTGAGCAGTTCGAAACGGATGTCTCCAAACACGATACAGATGCTCAAACAGCCCTTAAACCCTTGATAGGTAACGTTAATCATAATTTGGGTAGCGTAAATCGACTGCTTCCCTATCTTTTAACAAGTTATTTATGATATGCTTGGTTTTGGTAGATCTGGCATTATCAATATCAAAGTTGAAGGACTTCACTGGGAGGGAGAGACCTACAGTGATTACATAAGAGTGATGGTTACTGGACACCAACCCGTGCTGATACATCATATGCCTTCCAAATTTTGCACTGTAGTTGAGCTATTATCTGTTGAATAAGTTGCTTCTTGTGAAGCACATTAAGCTTTAAAATATCTGAATAAAAAGCTCTTTAATGCATTAAAGTTTATGTTCTCTTCTTTGAAAAAAATAATAACATTGTTTTAATTAATATAAAGAGAAAATAAACAATTTTATGATGAGAAAATGATGAATTATATTATGAGGAAATTCACAAATAATGATTTTTATGAAACATTTAACGGATGAACCGCAAGGTTTATGAAATTCACAATCATCATCATCGTCAACACTCAGTTAAAGTCTTGATAAATCGTGAATTGTGGGGTTTGAGGAAGTTTGATAGTACGAAGTCTTATCTTTACTTAATAGAGAGACTATTTTTGATATACCCATATGTAATGTGTTATAAGCATACTCCGAAGTTATAAATGGATGTGCAAACAAATACAAAAAAAATAAAGAAATCAATTAATTAAATACACATACAAAAGGTATTAAAAATAATTGAATACATAAATACAAATAAATAATAAAGATACTGATGAATCATAACATTGAAAAAGTAGGCATGGCAACACATATTAACCCACATGATGGACATGCAAAAGCTTAAGAATAAAAGGCACGATGAGAATACATACCGGAAAAGCCCTGTACAATAGTAATGCCAATTAGGTCATAAGATAAAATATAAATATAAATAAAAAATACTTGTATAGTAGTAACTCCGACTAAACCAGAACGCGAATGTTCTCTTTAAAAGAGATCCTTTACCCGTATCTTATTAAGCCAAAGTTTCCTATTGTGGGTTAAATCTTTGGTAAGATCCAACCGAGCTATATCATTTTTTTGTCACTTCCCACTAGTTCATTTTAGACCTTCCCTTTTTCCTCTTACAATCCCTAAGTCTCCAAGTATTATTGTTTCACATCTTTTCACTGGGGCGTCTGGGTGTGTTCTCTTATCATGTCTAAACTACCGAAACTGGGTCTCTCACAATTTGTCATTGATACCAACCACCTTTAATTTGTCTCTCACCATTAAATTTTTGACGTTGTCTCTTTTGATAAAGTTACACATCCACTAGAGCATCCTCGTCTCCGTCATTAAAAACTTTTGATTGTGTATTTATTTGATGGGCCAATACTCTATCCAATATAACATGATTAACCTAATTGCTAAGTGATATAATTTACTTTTAAGCTTGATAGGTATCCTCTTTTCACATAAAACTTTTGACGCCTACCTCCATGTGAGCCACCCTGATCTAATACAATGAACTATATCGTCGTCTATTTCTTCATTGTTTTAGATGATAAACCCTAGGTACTTAAAACACTCATTTTGTGGTATAACTTTTGATCTAATCTTTACCTCCATATCGATATCCAAGTAATGGCTTGAAAAGTTATATTTTAAGTATTCAATCTTAGTCCTACTCACTTTAAAACCTTTCAACTCTATTAACCTCCAACATTTTAGCTTGATATTGACCTCCTCTCTTGTCTCATCTACTAAGACAATATCGTCAGCAAAAAACATACACCAAGGTACATCGTCTAGAATATTCTTGTTAAGCTCATCCATTACCACTGCGAATAAAAAATGGCTTAATGTGGAGCCTTGGTGTAACCCAATACCAATAGAAAATTTTTCATTTTCTCTTCTTATCGTCCTTACTCTAGTCCTTGTTCCTTCCTACATATCTCTAATCGTCCTTATATATGTTATAAGAACTCCTTTAACCTCTAAATACCTCCATAAAATTTTCCTAAGAGCCCTATCATATATCTTCTCTAAATCAATAAAAACCATGTGCAAATTTCTGGGTCTTTTCTTGTAATATTCTATTAATTTTCTAGGGAGATGTAAAGCTTTTGTTGTGAATTTTCCTGGCATAAAGCTAAATTGGTTTTCTGATATAGAAATCATCTTTCTTATGCATTTCTCAATTACCTTCTCTCATAACTTCATGGGATATATTTACTAAATATTACGTGAATATTTATTTGTTGATTATTTTAATAAAATATTATTTAATTTAAATTATATGAATTTTTGAAAGTTAATTATTAAATTAAAAAATTTTAAACATTGAAAACTAAATTTAGAAAATCTAAATTTAAAATTGTGTTATTCCAATGATTAAAAAACTCAATCAGTTCTATTGGTTCAACTGTAAAAATCTTAAACTGTCTAATTTTCTGTCTTAGTTTTGAACTTTCCGGTTCAAATTACTTTAATAACTATTGTTGTTAAAAACTGATTAGTTTATTAATTAACTTATCACTTTTAAAAATTAATAAGTTTTTATAAACTAAAATAATTTAATTAATTTTTATTAAACAATTTCTTTTTTAATCACACTTCAAATTTTTTGTTGACTGATAAAGATAGTTTCTTTCATTTATATCTTAAATTCTTTAATTTTATTTAATTTTTAAACAGTTTAATACTAACTTAATTTATCTTATTAATTTAACTTTCGATTTTTTTTTTTCAAAACAAATTAGTTTGTTGAATGATACTGTGCGTTTGTGGCGATTTTGAGTTCCCACTTTCGAAGTCTACTTCACAAGCTCCACCTTCCCTGAAATGTCCATTCGACAGGTGGTGGTGGTAAAAGTTACCAATAGAATCAAAGTGGAAACTGAAAATGCCAAACCTTAAAAGCAGCAACCGAGTTCCAGACTCCCTTTATCACTTTCAGTTCAGTTTCATCCATTCATATGACGACACGATATAGGACACAACAGAGTAGAAGAACAGTCCAAAAGACAACACCAGCATAGTACACTAAACATTATCTGGACTTTTGTTCCTCAAGAAGATGAGCAATCCCACAAACAAAAGTGTCCCCATGTCCATGCAATGTTTAGACTCTACAAGTACCAATAAAGTAGGTTTTTACGAGGCATTCTTGTCATTGGAATTTTTAATATGTGTAAAATGTAAAGCCCGTTAAGAAGAATTAAGTTTTAATTAATTATTGTCAAAATGACTAAAAATAGTCATTTAGATAAGTGATCCTTACCACTTATAAATCCTTTAATATTTTCATGTTTAGTCAATATAATATACTTTAACACTTTCCCTCAAACGCAATTGAGCCTGGACATTCAGTTGTCACTTGAAGTAAGCACAGCGATAATCGAACCGAGTCGTTAAGACTGGACATTCAAACGAACAACCGAAAAACTAATAATCCAAACCAAACCTACTCTGAGGCTATATTAAATTTTCAATGGGTCTATGGGCCTACAATAGGAGGAAAGATAGACCATACATAAAACTAAGTGAGGTTCTATCTTAAAATTAATTAGCAATAGATGGAGCAACCCACTAGACTTATATGTTAGTCTTCTTTTTTTGATGTAAGATACTGATTTGTGAGTATTTTCGACGCTCTCCCTCACATTTGAGTCTCTTTTTATTTAGATAATTTAGAAAGGTACGTAAACAATTTTCATCATGGTTGAACTTCCGATTAAGGTCAAATAGGTTCTTTCTTGGGATAAACAATATTGTCGGGCACTTGCTCTATGTAGACTTCAAATCTTTCTCTAGTTGCTTAAATGATGGACTTCCTTTTGAGGCAATAGTAGGCTAAGATTTTTGACGACTCTAGTACCGTATTAGAATTTTTAATATTGGTAACATATTGAACCCATTAATAAAAATTGAACTTAACTATTATTAAAATGACTGGAAATAGTATTATCTAACATCTATTACAGACTCCGAAAACTACAGAGCTTGATGAGATCCAAAAACATGCAAGTTGCAGCTCCCGACCGCCATTTGTGGGAGCTGAGTGTGCAACTAGACAGGCATGACCATCCAAAAAGCTATAATGGGTTAGAAGTATTGCTCTTAAATTACATCTCTAGTCTCAAGTCTTCTTTGAAATATGCAAGCCCCATTAAGTCTGTTCTTGCAGACCCATCGTGTATATAATGGCACAGAGAAGCATTAAACGTGTGAGGACATGTTGGGACACTACTTTTTGATCACTCTCTCCATCTTTGCAGGCTTTTTATTCATTTTGTTAAGGTACGACGTTGTCTAAGCTACATTGCCTCCACTGGGGAAACATAAGGAACAAAATCTACTGTTCTCATATCCCATTTCCTTCTGTCCGTAAAGTCTCATCCATTCACTTTTAATATACTCATTACAATGGACGAATAAAATTTAGATCAACAGGAGAAACAGATTCCCATAAATAAAAATTCATCTCCTGAAATTGCTGCTTTTTTTTAAAAAAAATCAAGTTAGAATAATAGGCAGAATGATTATAATTGCCTAATTTTTTGGAAGTTTATTAATTTAGTCTCATTTTTTAAAATTTTAATTTAGTAATAAATCTTTCAAATTTTGTATAAATCAAATCAAAATATTGTTTTTGTTGATATAACTAATAAAAAGATATTTACAAAACATTTAACATTTTGTGGACATGCTGTATCAATAAAAACAACCTTTTGACTTGATTTATACTAATTTAAAAAATTTAATTACTAAATTGAAAATTTAAAAAAATTGACCCTAAATTAAACATTTTTAAAAGGCTAAATATTTTTAAATTAATTATCCCAAACATAAAAGGGTTTACAAAGTTAATGCTCTAATTTGCAATTTTGAAGGAATACAGATAAATTGATGTTAATCTTGGAAAAAAAGCTAAAATAGTTAGACCAAAGGATAGCAATTGGGATTTAATGGTTTATAAGTTTGTAGATATGATTATAAATCAACTCTTTATTATTATTATTATTTTTTTTTTACTTATCTTTTTATAGAATTTAAGAATGAGATTCTTAGCGAGTCAATTAAGACTTAAATAGTTATAAATAATTGGACAAAAGATAAAAAAGTATAGGTTAAGGCATTTAAAAAATAATTTTAAAAATTTATCAATTTATTTTAATTTTTAAAATTTAATTTTTAAAGAATTTCTTCTGTGAGACCTCTTTTATAAAAAATTAATGATAAAAACTACTAAATACATGCCATGTAATGGCAACATGGATCAATTAAAAAGTGATAACATGATGACTCAACTCTCTAGCTTCTCAAAGGAATAAGATTTTCTGTTCGGGTTAATGAATTTCTCCTCTATTCTATTAAATCTTATCAACATATTTATGAAAAGTCCATACAAATATGTGAACAAGATTAAATAACATAAGATTGGAACATCTTAACAGAAAGAGGTTACTCTAACCCCCTTCTTAAACTCAACTTGAACAATATACATGGATTTCACTTTCACAATTTTTTTAATGATGGAATCAAGTTTAAATTATTGGGGTCGGACTTAAAAATAGGTTGAGTTTTCATATCAACAATTTTTAATTAATTCACTTGTACTGTTACATGATATATGTGTTTCGTTATTAAATTTTTAACAGAAATCTCGTATAATAAATTTTTCTATAAAATTGAAAGTTACCAAGCTTTTTAAATAATTTTAAAGATTAAAAGATTTTTTAAATAAATTAAACTATAGAGAAACTTTTTAATCTTTTATTGTAAATAATATCATAATTTACCTTTATAAGTATAATAAATGAGCCAGAACTATTAACAAATGGGAGTTGCACTAATTACTACTATCAGTTGACATGAATGCACTTTCCTGTTCCTGAAATGAGAAACATAAAGTTTCTCCAAAACTAGACCATATTCAATAGAGTTTCATTTGACAAGGAGAAGATACTTTTTTAAGGGGTTCAAATCCTCTGTACCCAATACTCTATTCAAATCCTGTTTCGCGCAAAATATAATGTTGTTTTTATATCTATTTATACCTAAAATGATTTCATTTTTGGCGTGAAGATAGAATTAGAACAAGATCTTAGGTATAGAACATCTGATGCCACTTTTGAGACCTTAGCAATGGAATCTCAACCTTTTTCTTCAAAGATCAATCCTGATTTCTGCTCCCTATTCATTAATGTGACTTAAAATCCTCCACCAGAACCACCAACAAATAATTGATCTGACAAACCAAAAGGAAGCAAAACTTCTAGTGCAAAATAAAGAGGGTGGAACTGTGTCTTGTCCTAACTGATACACACACTTTGTCTGTAGTTATGAATAGATCCAACCTTGTTGTGTTATCAATTTCATGAGATTTGACCTTAGAACAAAAGCAAAAAAGATACTAACATTGAAAATAATCAAAAAAGGGTAAAAAAAAGTCTTATTTGGTAAATGACTGATCAACTACTTTTTTGCATATTGAGAGATATTTACCTGTTTGATCATGTCAAACCATTGATAATCATGTTTGGTAATCAACTAATTGAGTTGGAGGATTGAACCCAATTTGTTGTTTTAAAAAATGCTCCTATGAGGAGCGTTTTGTTCCATCGGCCGAGAAATTATGAGACGAAACGACGATTGTGGCCAAAAGTTATTACAAATTACTCAAGCTGCCATCTTTTTTCTTCACCAAACACTGGTACCCTAAACTTCAACTTGATTAATAAGTTAATATATTCGAAAAATGAACTTTAACTTGATTAATACGGAGAAGTAGTAGTAGTAGTAATAATAATAATAATTGTTGTTATTATTATTAGTAATAGTAGTAGTATATTTTTTGTACTTTTTATTAGAGTTATGAACTTAATTTTTGTGAAATTAAATATCCAAAATCCAAATTCTTACAAAAATATTTAAAGAAATACTAAGATATAATACTAATATCCTAATAAATTCTTTTTTTCTAATTCATTATATAAACAGCTAACATTAAATAACCAATTTTACCAAACATCTTTAAATAAACAATTGATGTCATCTATTAGTCAAATCAGCTGTTATAACCCGTCTTCAGCTAATAGCTAATGCAATCCACTGATAGTCAAACAGAGTCATAGACCCCCTTTATATTTTTGGGAAAAATCTTTAATTTTTAAAAAATCTTTTTTTAGATTTCGGTTAAAAAAATAACACGAAATTTATATGATATAAACATCACACTTGTACTAATTAAATATTGCTTATACTAGGAATCAATCTAACTAACTCTTAAAGTTGAACTAAATTAATTAAATCTAACTCAATATGATAATTTATTATAATTGTCTAAATTATTAATTTAAGTCTACTTTAATTGGTTAGTTTGAGTTTACGAGTTAGAGTTGAGTTACTATATTAGTAACATTTGATTAGTACATGTTTGATATTCATACACATGTGTTTTGTCGTTATTTTTTAATTGAAATTTAAGAGAAGAGATTTTTCTAAAAAATTGAAAAATAAAAGGAAATTTTTAGAAAAACTTGAAGATTAAGTTCTTAGCATAGAGCATAGAGGAGATGTTTTATGTTTAGAGAAAAAAGCAAAATGAAAGAACTCCACCTTTTCATGCATGACATTGAAAGTTGTGTGACAACTCCACCATCAAGTTAGTCGCCTCTAGTGATGGTACCCTTTGCGTCTCCAACCCTCCTCCACCTACTTTATATCCACTTATGAGATATATCAGATTTTGGAAAGTTCCCAATTTAAGGTAAATTTATCTATCATCTAAACTGATATAGACTGCCAGTTTTTGAGAAATCGACACTTAAATGACTAAAAATTGATAGTAGTATCATCAAGAACCTGCAGCTCCAATTCATTCTGCTTGTATAACCCTTGTATTACACTATATAATCACAAGTTATTACGATAATTTCAGACGATACAAACAAGATTACGAGTAATGCAGACACATTGGCAAAGGAGGATACGTATGGATAGAGTACTAGATCATGAAAAGTTGCACTAGATAAGATGTTATTTCTGGAGAGTAAAGAAAAAGTCAAGAACGTTATACCATGATAGTGGTAAGCACCATAATTACTTGTCACATAGCTGGGGAAGCATTTTAATGTACATGTGTAAAGTTCGTACTAGGTCCTGCATATACATTACCTAACTCCTTTAATATGTGATCCTATTTTTGAAACCCATTTTGTTCGTTATAATTACTTCAACGAAAGTGACAGTTCAAAAATTATATATATAGAGACAGAATGATAAAAGTGTCTAAATTTTAATTTTTTAATTTTTTGTCAAAATTTTTAAAAATTCCAAGTTAATGACTAATCTTTTACATTTGATATCGGAGGATTGCTGCACTCTCAGGGCACTGACCAGGGAAGACGCATAGCACAAATAGCAACGAGAAAAGCTGATCTTAACAAAGCAAAAGATAACAGCAGATTATGATCATCGTCAAGTATTTATATGAATGTACCACCATTCTTTATGTATTAATTCCTTGTAACCTATATCTCTATTATCATGTCGCATATGCATGTGGACCTACTGGAAACAACCTCTCTACAATGTAGGGGCAAGGCTGCGTACTATCAGACTTTCCCAGACTCTGCTTCATTGCGGGATATCGGGATATGACGATGATAATGACGATGATAGATAAAGTTAAAATATTATTTTTAACTTCTTGCTGATGCTATTAACAGATAGACGTTCATGGGACATTTAGAAAACACGCAATATGGTAAAAATAATCTTTTGATCTTTTCGTAAGTTTTACCAAAAGAAGTTAGTTTGAAAAGATTGATGTTAGTATATTCTCCACAAGACATTGTATGTGTTACTTAAAAATCTCGAATTGGGATTACTATATGCATCACAGTTCTATAATTTCGAGTAAGGAAAACGGTTCTCTTAAGCCTTTTAAGTTGAATACATTACTTTATTCTATCTCTCCTTCACGCATGAAAAGGGCTTCTCATCCATGCCTAATCTCTCCCTAATACATGTGCTTTACCTTGTTAGTATGTAGTGAGTTCTTTATTACGTACCCCAGGGTCCTGTGAAAGGAATTAAAAACGAAAGTAATGTGGAATACTTGGATTCAGTTCCATCTTTGATTCTGATGCCGATTACAAACTCCAGACGTTTCCGAATCTTCCGGGGCCTTTAATGGAAAGTGCTCACCGACTCATGGGCAAGGCCTTTCTACAGTTTCTTCATGTTCCGAGCTTCCCTAACGGGTCAGGAAACCTTATGCTCGTGAACATTCTCTGAGCAACTGCAGGAGACCTTACCTTTATATAGCTTCCATATCGGGCTTTCCCATCACAAGGCCGATATGGACCCGGTCTATACTAATCGGGACCTATTTTTCACCCAGACTTTGACCCATTAATCTATATCATTTATTGAGCCACTTTAATATCTTTATCAGGATCAAATGACATCACTTAACCGATAATTTATTTAAAAACCAAATTATAATTAATGTTGGTCCAACTTAATGAGACATGGACAAAAATGCCCCTAAGGACAAAAATGTCTTACATACCTTACTAAGTTACTCCTGTTATTCAGTTCCACAATCAGTCGCTAAAAGCATGAAATACCATATATATTTCATGCTTCGTTTCTAGTTTCCTTAGTTCCTCAATGAACAACGCCGAATCGGGTTCAAATTATTTTTCAAGTCCAATCAAAAGTGAATAAGCGGATAACTTACCTAAAATAATTTGATATCGTTTGTCAGGTTAAGTAAAGAATCTTTCAACTTGAGTTTAATCTAAAACCTTAAGAAAAATTCAAAAAAAATTAAATAAAAAATTCAGATCGAATTTGATTTGAGCTCGAGATTAGAGGTAGTGTTTTGTTGTAATTTTCAACAAGAATGTACATCGATCATGTATTAATTTATATATAGTTTAATGAAATTATATATGATTTGTAAAACCTATATATTATACGTGACTCGTTAATAATTATGATTTTAATAATATTGGGTGCAATCGTTTAATGAAAACGATTATAGATACCTATTTACTAGAAACTGGTCATCTCTCTCGCCTCTCTTTACGTTCTCACTGTCAGAAAGCAGGATTATTGAGGGATATAAGAGAGAAATCAAGTTTCTCTATATTCAATCACTTTGAGAGATTTTTCTAAATTAACATTAAACAAATCTCATAGATCAAGATATGTAATTCCTATTTTATATTTTAGTGAAAATCATAAAGTTCTAAGATCTGGGTTAAAGGACTATTACAATTATGTCTATGCAGTAAATTATGCTTACATGTTGTATCAAAGCAAAGTTTCAAATTCTATGATTTTTTTCATTAAAAATATTGTGCGTTCATCTTATTTCCGCATAATTGCTTGTTGAATCTACTGAGTTATTAAAAATTTATTCGTAATCCTGTTTTGTTTGTCGCATGGCTCAAGTATTTATGGCATTAATTGTCTCATTCTTTTCGACTTAAAAAAAACAAAATACTATGTTTTGCTTGACTATCATGCATATATATATTGTTTATTTAATTGGTCTCCCGTGTTCTTACTGCTTACTTGTGAAAGAAGATGCGTTTGTATGCATTGAATAATAAATGGATCAAATCATATAACCTTAATATTAAAGGTGATAATTGAATTGTTGTATGAAAGTTGTCTAACCCATATGTGCATTACTGATATTAATGAATCATACTTTAATGCACATATTTTAATGAATATTAATTTGATGATGAAAGTCACCAAAATGGTCGAGCTTTGATGTTTAATGAATATTAATTTAGGAAATATTTTAATTCATTTACCCATGATTTATGGATGCTTATTAAAAAAATGATATAATAAATTTATGGTTATCTGAAGTTCACGAATTATAAAATATTTCAAGATTACCCAAAGGTTAATTAATTAATTTTATAGTTTTTGGACAAGAAGTGTTAATTTATATGCTTAGAATGATTGTGTTTACTATATCTAAAGATAACTAGCATGTTTGTTTGAGGTATATTTAATTAACAACTAAGTCATATAAAATTAGCATCATTATTATAATTATGGTATGTCTTAGAACCGCCCAAAGGAGATCTTAGATATACACTAAATGCTTGATGTAGAATAATTGTTTTGAATCTGATTTAAGTGTTAAGTTTTATGAATCAAAGATTTATTGTGTGAGCATTCTATCATGTTTTGCAGTTTCTATTTCTGTTAACTTTAATTTGGTTGCTTCATTTGTTCCATCTTTTAAAGGATTAGATTACTCTGACCGATATGAAGAAGTCCAATCTCATCTTGATGTATTGGATCTTGATTTGACACTCTAAGTTGAGAAACTAGCTGCTATTACTGATGCAAGCACTACCAATGAGAAATCTTTCTATAAAGCTTAGGACAGATTGAACAAGTTGAGTTTAAGGTTATGTGAATGACTGTTGCTAACAATATTAAGGCAACTATTCCCAACACCGAAGTTGCTAAAGAATTTATGATACTTGTGGAACGGCATTCCCAAACTGCTGATAAGCCACTTGCGGGGACATTAATGGCTAAGTTGATCACTACAAGGATTGATGATTCACAAAGCATGCATGAACATGTCATTGAAATGACAAATATAGCAGCAAGATTAAAGACATTGAGAATGAAAGTTGATGAATTTTTCCTAGTACAATTCATTTTTAATTCTTTGCCCCCTGAGCAGTATGGGTCATTCCAAATGAATTATAACACTATAAAGGATAAGTGGAATGTGAATGAATTGACTAGTATGCTTGTTCTAGAGGAGACAAGACTTAAGAATCAGGGAACCCATACCATTAATTTGGTATGTCATCAACGAGTTGGAAAGAAGCCCAGAAGGAATTATGGCAAAGGAAAGGGCAAGCAAGGACCACTTAAAGTTAATGATTCCTCTAGTCAAGTTCAAAATAAGGAACATAAAGGTGATATATTTCATCTTTGTAAGAAACTTGGGCCTTATCAGAAAGATTGCCGAAAACATAAAGGCTAGTTCAAAAAGAAAGGTAAGTTTAGTGCTTTATTATGTTTCGAATCTAATTTGGTTGAAGTTCCGTATAATACTTGGTAATTTGATTTTGGTTGTATCATTCATGTTTCAAATACCTTGGAGGGATTCCTTACAATCCAAACCACAAACCTAACTGAAAAGTTTGTTTGATGGGGAATTGTGTCAAAGCTCCAGTTGAAGCCATAGGAACTCATCATTTGATTTTAGATACTGGACATCATGTAGATTCATTTCAGACACTTTATGTACCTTCTGTTTCCCCTTAATTTGGTGTGTGTGTAGATTGCATTAAGGGAAAGCAAGCCAAATACAAAAAGAAATGAGCCACAAAAAGCACACAGCTTCTAGAAGTTATACACATTGATATATGTAGGCCTTTTGATGTTCTATTTTTTAGTGGAGAAAGGTGTTTCATCACATTTATTGTTGACTTTTAATGTTATGAATATGTCTATTTATCGCATGAAAAGACTCAAGCAATAAATGCATCAGAGGTGTTTGTTCATGAGATGGAAAGACAATTAGCTAGAAAGGTGAAAATTGTCATATCTAACCAGAGTGGTGAACTTTACGACAAATATAATGAGTCAGGATAATGTCCAGGTCCATTCTCCAAATTTCTTAAAAAGCAAGGTATATGTGTTCAGTACACAATGCTAGGTACATCACAACAAAATTGTGTAGCAGAAAGGCGTAATCGTACATTAATGGATATGATTAGGAGTATGTTAAGTAATTCATCTTTACCCTTCATTGTGGATGCATGTATTGAGGACCATTATTTACTTGTTAAATAGGGTTCCTAGTAAGGCAGTTCAAAAGACTCCTTTTGAGCTGTGGACTGAAAGAAATCCTAATTTAAGGCACTTGCATGTTTGGGGTTGTCCAGTGGAAGGAAGAATTTATATTTCACATGAAAAGAAATTGGATGTAAATGATTAGTGGATTTTTTTATTGGTTATCCTAAATGGTATAGATTTTATTATCCTAATCATACAACAAAGATTGTTGAAACTAGAAATGTCAGGTTCATTGAGAATGGTGAAACCAATGGGAGTGTTGCAAAACCATGTAATCTAGTTATTGAAGAAATAGAAGTTCAAGTTCCCCTACCGACTTCTTCAATACATGTTACTCCTATAGTTACAGAACAATTTGACAATTTACATGAGCAACAAATAAATGATCAAACATTTCATGAATAGCATGTAGTTAATGAACTTATTGAACCTGTAATTAATGTTCCAATTGTAAAATAACCACAAGAAATAACATTAAGAAGGTCTCAAAGACTTAGAAAACTAGTTGGTTTTAATGATTATGTGGTATATCTACAAGAGTTAGAATTTGACTTAGGAAATAATGATAATCTAGTTTCGTTTTCACAAGCCGTTGAAAGTGTTAATTCTACTAAATGAATTGATGCTATAAAAGAAGACTTGAATTCTATAAAGCAAAATGAAATTTGGGATTTAGTCAAACTGCCTGAAGGTTGTAAGAGAGTCGAATGTAAGTGAGTTTTTAAGACCAAACGTGGCTCTTATGGAAATATTGAAAGACATAAAGCGAGACTTGTTGCCAAAGGTTATACTCTGAAAGATGACATTGATTATAAGGAGATTTTTTTTACCTATTTCAAAGAAAGACTCCTTTAGAATTATTATGACACTAATAACTCATTATGATTTAGAGTTACATCAAATGGATGTAAAAATAGTCTTTCTTAATGGTAATTTAGAGAAAGAAGTGTATATGGATCAACCTGAAGATTTTTCAATTGCAGGAAAGGAAGACATGGTGTGTAAACTTAAGAAGTCGATATATGGACTTAAGTAAGCCTCCCGACAATGATATCTTAAGTTCAATGATACTATTACCTCCTTTGGATTTAAGGAAAACATCGTTGATCGATGTATATATCTAAAAATCAGTGGGAGTAAGTTCATATTTTTTGGTACTTTATGTTGATGATATCTTGTTAGCTACTAATGATTTTGGTTTAATGCACAACACCAAGAAATCTCTCTATGATAATTTTGAAATGAAAGATATGGGAGAAACTAGTTATGAAATAGGAATTGAAATATTCTGTGATAGATTATAAGTATATTTAGACTTATCTCATAAAGCTTATATTAAAAAGGTCTTGGAGAGATTTGGCATGAAAAATTATTCTGCAAGTGTAGTTTCGATTCAGGGAGACAAGTTTAGTCTTAATCAATGTCCAAAGAATGAATTGGAATAAAAGCAAATGACAAATATTCCTTATGCATCAATTGTTGGCAGCCTAATGTATGTTCTCAAACTTGCACTAGACCAGACATTGTGCTGTCAATATGCTAGGCAGGTATCAAAGTAATTGGATCATTGGAAAGCTGCAAAAAATGTTTTGGGATATCTACAAGATACTAAAGATCATATGCTCACATATAGGAGATTCATTTATCTGGAAGTGATTGGATATTTAGATTCAAATTATGCCGGTTGAATTGATACTAGAAAGTACACTTTTGGCTAACTTTTTCTATTAGCTGGAGAGGTTATTTATTGGAAAAGTGTGAAGTAGTATATCATTGTTGCGTCCATTATAGAAGCTGAATTTGTAGCATGTTTTGAACCTACAATTTAAGGATTATGGTTGTAGGACTTAATTTCGGGACTTGGAGTTGCCAAGCCATTGAAAATTTATTGTGATAATTCTGCAACAGTTTTCTTTTCAAATAACGACAAGTATTCTAAAGGTGTTAACTATATAGAATTAAAATACTTGTCTGTTAAAGAAGAAGTTCATAAACAAACAGTGTCAATTCAACATATTAGCACTAATTATATGATTGCATATCCTTTGATGAAAGGATTGAAACTGAAAGTCTTTAAAGAACATGTTAAAAGAATGGGTATTATAGGATACCATTATTGAGATTTATGATGTTTGTATTTTGACACTATGAGCTCACTTATGTTTATGTTTCTATCAATCCTATTTTATAGTATTCATTTATGAATAAATTATGTTGATATGATTTGTTTTCAAATAAGACATTACCATTGGACCATTAATGTGTTTCTTATTTATGAATTATATTGAATAAGGCTCTAATATTGGAGTACGTGGAAGGAATTATGTCGTTTGTTAAGATGTAAAACTGCTACGACTCTTATTAGTATCTTTGTTTGATTGTGATTTATGATGTGATTAACATTAAAGAATTTAGTAAAGTTTGTGTGTAAAATGTTTATTTATTACACCATGAAATAATGTTTTTCGATTAAGGAACCAAGTGGAAGAATATAAGACCTATATATTATATATGGCTCATTAATAATTATGGTTTTTAATAATATTGGTTGCAACTATTTGATGGGAACGATTTATATATACCTATTTAATAGAAACCGGCCCTCTCTCTCGCCCTACATGCTTCTCTTTACATTTTCACCATCAGAAAGCAAAATTATTGAGGGATAGAGGAGAGAAATCAAGTTTCTTCATTTTCAATCACTTTGAGGGTTTTTTTTTAAATTAAGATTAAACGAATCTCATATATTAAGGTCCGTAATTCCTATTTTATACTTTAGTGAAAAAAATAGAATTCTAAGATCTGGGTTGAAGGACTATTGCAATTACATCTATGCAACAAATTATGCTTACATGATTAACACAAATTAATATTTCTAATTTAACATTGTTATATCTGATTGTTGTCTACACTCGGAATCATGATGGTTAGGATGCTGATCTTTTGATTGTATAAGAAGTGCAGCTTGTTGATTGATTGAAATTTATCCTTTATTTCTCTTCCTGTCTAGATGAATATGGATTCACTTTTAATTTATTTAAAAATCAAATAAATCGATAACTTTTATTTATAAATTAATCCTTTACATTTGTATATTTTAATTTGTATAGTATCTCTTATTTGAACAGAACTAATGACAATATTAGATTTTATCCAATAATTAGAATAATGTATTTAAATTGCAGAAGTAACTTGAATATTAAATAATATTAAAGTCCAATATTCAAAAGTATAAAAAATTTATCTATACTTTTCGTCAATTTTAGTCGTCACCCACATGCCCACCTATTAAACTTTGTTTCACCATTAATGATGTCTAACGGTATTTCTCATTACTCAAATCTGAGGGTTAGTTTAGTGGTAAAGAAGGTTTAACAAATTCAAATTCTTTGATAGATTATTTCTTTTGTATGTATCGAAAAGATGATTGAAGGGACATGACAATGTCAAGAAATAAGAGATTATTATTAAGTATACTTAATAATTAAACAACCGGTTTAATCAAATTTGACCTTCTCGTGGAATTCCAACATATACCAAAAAAGCTTGCCTTTTTTCGTATCATTGGACCTCATGGAGTTTATATGAGCTTAGAACTAGTAATAATCAAGCTATTAGGTTCAGGTTTGACTGTAATTAATCTCACTCAGCATTGTCTTGTCCTACTCTGGAGTCTCCATCCTGCTTATTGACCTATTCTAAGAAAATGGTCAACTTAGGAGCTCGTAGATTTGGAGACTTTCAATTCAGATTACACCAAACCAATCCTGCCCGATAAGCTTCTATCATATGCTTGGAAATATTGTCATAATCCTAAAGAGACCTATAGGATATAACAACAATCGGGATCGGCAACATGATTGTTTTAGTAAGCAATCGGGATTGGATCGTTATTGTAATATTATGATTGATTTCATATCCATTTTCTCATAAAAGAATAAATGACAGAATCAAGTAAAGATCAATTGTCCCTTATTGAAGGTGAATCTCTTGGAGTTTGACTTTGCACATATATATATATGGTTGGGTCGGATATACCGGGCCCAAGTCCAATCTCACGGGCCGATCGATCAGTCTTACTCCATAGATTGATTTGGGCTTAATCCACACATTCACAGCCCATTAGCATGAGGCAGCCTCCCATGCACGAACGTA
>JANIPN010000007.1:56160029-56172500 GCA_027478595.1 Erythroxylum anguifugum | reverse complement strand
GAAGATCATCACAGGAGGTTGCCAATCGATGGATCCAAACGGCAACGCACCGTTCGGCCAGAATCCGGCTGAACCAATATATATATAAAGGAAGACATCACGAGCTTGAGGCTAAATTCTTTCCCAGTCAGTTGATATACATACAAGAAAGAAGTGCTTGGTTAGTGCTTTTTACGTATAAACTACACAAAGTCAACTCCCAGAACATAGATGCCTATGGCTGTTTTTATAGTTTGAAACAGTTGGTGCCATGACAAGAGTGTCCAAAAAATGCTTCCATTCTTCTGTCTTGGCTAGTTAACTTCAAATAGCTATCAACAATTTGCTAGGTTTAACAACAAATGTTGAAGACCTATATATATATATATATAAAACAATTTTTCATTAAGGGTAATGAGTCATAAATTCATCGGTAAAGTTTCTTTTTACATTAATTTTGAACTTTTAAAAGTTTTTAATCGAATTCTAAACTTTTTTAGAATAAATAAAAATTATTTCGATAGGAAATGAGGGGATAAATGAAAATATAAATTTTAAAAGGGAGAAATGTTTTCTGCTCCTAAATTTTGGGAAAAAAAAGTTTGAACTTGATTGAAAAAACTATAAATTTTGATAGTAATATAAAAATTAAAATGATTAAACATTGAATAAATCATTTTCATTGCTATGAGCATTTCAAAAACCGAATCGGTTCAACCGGTTTAACGGTGAAAATTTTGAACCAGCTAACTTTTCGATTCAATTTTTAATTTTTTGGTTTGATTTAGTTTAATAATTTTTGTTGTTAAAAATAATTAAATTATTAATTAATCGGCAATTTGCGAGAACTAACTAATTTTTATAAACTAAAATAAACCAATTAATTTTTATTTAGTAGTCTCTTTTTAAATTAAACTTTAAAATTTTAATAAATAAGGACAATTTTATTAAAATTGTCCAAATCGGTTTTATTTGGTTTAATAATTTTTAATAACAAAAATTATTAAACCAAATCGGTTCCACCAGTTTAACAGTGAAAATTTTGAACCGGCTAACTTTTCGACTAACTTTTCGATTCAATTTTTAAATTTTTTTGTTTGATTTAGTTTAATAATTTTTGTTATTAAAAATGATCAAATTATTAATTAACCGGTCAATTTGTGTAAACTAACTAATTTTTATAAACTAAAATAAACCAATTAATTTTTATTTAGTAGTCTCTTTTTAAATTAAACTTTAAAATTTTAATAAATAAGGACAATTTTTCAATCATTTTTTAAATTTATTCAATTTTTAATCAATTTTATGATATTTTAATACCGATTAAACCTTTTAAAATTTAAACTTCTTATTTTACCGGTTTAACTTATGATTCGGCTTTGAAACATTGCAAATTAATTAGTCATCCAAAAGGGCTTTTTTATTTGGCAATAATGAAGAAGGTTTAAGTCATTAGTTTATGATGACCTTACCGGGTAGGGTTTTTGTTGAAAAATGTGGAGAACATGTTCCTAACACAAGTACCAACTGTTCAAATTATCATGTTTAAGGAGCAACAGTTGTTTTAAGAAACAAAACATTACGGAGTGCATAAATCACTCTTCGATGGAAATTATGCATTATACAGGTTAAATATGAGATTGTTATATCAAAATTCTATACAAGTTGTAAGTAAATTTTTACTGATATCAATTAGCAACACCTATTTTATAAAATATTAAGGTGTAATTTCATTTTTAACCATTTGAAGGAATTATTTTCAAAACTATAACCATATTTGGTTAATCTGGATTCCTCAACCATTTAAAATTGATGACTTAATTACTAAAAATTGAAAGAAATATAGTTTTATTAAGATTTTAGATCCTATTTGTTCTAAGCGTGTAGTTATGAATAAAATCAATAAATGAAAAATTCAATCGGTTAGTTCGGACGGTTTAATTGTAAAAATTTTGAACTTTTAATTTTCGGTCCAATTTTAACTTTTCAATTCGATTTATTTTAATAAATCTTTTTGTCAAAAATTGATCAGTTAATTAATTAATTGGTCAATTTTCATAAATTAATAAGTTTTATAAATTAAAATAAATCAATTAATTTTCTTTTAACAATATTTTTTTAATTAAATTTTAAATTCATCGATGAATAAGAATAGTTTCTTTTAATCATAATTTAAATTCTTTAATTTTAATCAAATTTTAATCGATTTTATGACAGTCGTATACTGATTAAATCTTTAAATTTTCAATCTCTTGTTTTACTAGTGTAATTTTTGATTTAATTAGTTTTTAAAACATTAAGTAAAATTAAAGTGGTAGATAATTATTTGTGTTATATAAATCTTTCAAAAGTTTTTATGCTACAAAATTAGTAATATTTAATCAAATACTCCAAACTAACACTTTCTATTTTTCTCTAAGCTTAACTTTTCAATAGATAAATCTATACACCTAAAAGCTTATGTAAAGACCTACTACTACATGTCACACACAAACAAAAACCATTTCTCTTTATTTCAGTTTATATTTTTCTATAATTAACTAGTTTTTAATATGTACTGAAATGAATAGACATCCTTTTTATTTATTAACCATGTAGAATTAGGTTTTTACATCATAATTTTTAGGTGGGCTATTTCCTTTTTAATAGCCCTAATTTAATTTTTAAAGATTGACTCATAATGCCAACGTTATAGTAATATTTATTAGGATAACATTTTTAAGATATAAAAAATTGAATTTGAATAAAATTAATCATTGATTTAAATTTTATTTTATTCTTTAATTTTTAAACAAAAAAAAAGAGGTAATTTTTTTTAAAACTTAAATTATTATCTGTTAACTTTTGTGTTAAAATGTTAGCTCTCTCTCTCAAATCATTCTACTAGATTAAATTGTTTAAATGATGAAGATTATGAAACTTATCTTGTATGACAATTTACCCCCCTCTTCACAATAACAAAAGAGGAAAGGCAATAAAAAAACATCAAAATAGAAAAAAAAGTTGGAAAAAAGAGGGAATAAAAGAAATTATACTTCTTAAATATTATTTTTAATTAGGATATATTTAGTCATTTTTATTCAATGTCTAATTTAAATATAAATTAATCACATTTCTTTATTATATTATTTCCTTGTTATCTTTTGTTTATATAATTTTATTTATACGTTATGAATATAAATAATTAATATGTTTGAAATAGGTGTGATAAATAAAAAACAAGCAATGATGATTTTTCTAGTGTATATGTTTAGTATATTATATTCTACCAATGTATTAACCCTTGTTTATTTCTCAAAGTATAAAGTCAACAAGTCAACGAACCTCAATGCACAAGGCTCCCCTCTTTGCGAGGATCGGAGAAGGAACATCAATTGTACACAACTTTCCCTTTGTATTTTTACAAATAAGTTGTTTCCACGACTCGAACAATATTTACAATCTTTTTCCAAAAAACAAATTTACATTTAGAAGAGTGAGGACCTTATTTGTTTTAAGTAAGAATAAACTCTTTTTCCTATTAAATACATTTATTAATTAAAATTAATAACTAATGTATTTCATCTTATATAAAATCCCAACAAGAAGCATATAGACTTTGTATACTTTGATAGTTTAATTCTTAATGGGAACAATATAGTAGAATTTATACAAGTTAAAAATCCTTTATAGTAATAAATGAAGACTTCTAAACATATGCAACAACTACATAAACTATTTAAAGCAAACAAGTTGGCATGAACATATTCTCTTGATATATCCTATATGCATGACATAATTGCTTATGCAAACTTAATTTTGTCCTTGGATTTATCTTAAAATGAATAATTATAAAAACTTTAAGAATTACAACAACAACAATAATAACAACAAGGTCTGAGAAAGTTTAGTAGTACGCAGCCTTTCTCTTAATTAGTAGAGACGCTATAAGAGTTAATTATGTTAAATCTTTATGTAATTAGACTTTTTTCTATTTCAATCCTTATATTTTGAAAACTATAGTATTATTTAACTAGCATATAAGTTCCTTCATCACATTTTAAACCAAACCTTAAACTACATTTTTCTTAGCATAGGATCCCATTATATTAGAGGTTGAAACTATTCCCAACTTCCATAGGAAATAAAAGCTTTTTTGGTTTTTTGTATATTTTATCTGTCTTTTAGGAAGCAAAATGAAGAATACAACTGTGCCATAGATAATGCTTTGTCCCTTCTCTTGTACATGACATGGTAAAGCTTCATCTGGCAGGTGGTACGCTGTATGCATTTCCTTGTCCTTTCGCTTTTGAGCTCAGGAGTTTCAGAAATTCCATCCTTTATAAATGACCAGTCTTTCTGGATTTATCTTTGTTGGCTTACGATGCATCAACACATTTGAGATTTGAAAAAAGAACAGAAGAATTAAAATATTATAATTTTAAAATTTAAATTTTCACTTAATATTATAAGATTAATTAAAGTTTGAGATTTTTTTTTAACAGTTACCATCTTATAAATTATCACGAACCCTAGTATCGAATAGGGAAAAGTGTATGCAGGCATTAGAGTTAGGCTACCAATTACATTGAGAAAAGTTGAAGAGAAGCGATATGTGTAAGTCCTTACGATAGTAACAACAAATTTGGTTGACAAGCCTATGAACATTAGAAGTACTCTGTTAGCTTTTTCCTCTTCAACAACAGCAGAAGTAGATAGAACTCGGCAACATTGACAGGGAACAGAGAAGACGGGTCTGAGTTACGAACCTCGTGCCAAACATTGCCGTATCAAACAGTATTTTCTTGCAATAATGGCGCAGAAAAGTCAATGAAACATAACAATTGAGTGTTGTTAAAAGAACCATATGGTCATTTTTTCAACGTTCCGTATGCATTCCAAGTTTTGCTTTTGTACAGATTATGATGGAAGTAATAATAAGTGAGACAAGTTAATGCAAACAAGCTTAGGAGTTGTCGTTGGTAACATGTAATAATCAATAATAAATTCTTTGGAAAACGAAATCTCAAAGAGTTAAGAAGATTCAAACTCAAAATCTCTAATTTCTCGCTTGGTTTCGGTTAGGTCCCAGATTCGATTTCATGTTAGCCTCTCTCGTAAGAATCTGGGCAGCCGGGGTTTTACCTGTACGTAGAGAACTAGTTGAGCCCTCGATGATGAGATGCGCCCGCTTGGCCCGCCTGTGAGGTGGTGCGCCAGTTGGGCCTCGGAGAGGTGTGCTCGCTTGACCCACCTACGGGGTTTCTTCGAATCCAAAAAAAAAACCGAAGGAATATGTGTGTGTGTATATATATATATATATAAGAATAAGAGTGGAAAGTGAAAATGAAGATAGAATTTATGATTATACGTGTTTAATGTAAAATTACTAAAAATATGTGTTTAATGTAAAATCACTAAAAATATGTCATAGAACATTAGGAATAGTAATGAATGAATGAATTAAAATATATTTTATATTGCATTTTATAGATAATTAATCAAAATTATTTGTCAGTGATTCAATAAATTATTAATTTTTAAATAATTTTGAATAATTTTACGATAGGAATAAAATTAAAAAACAAAAAAATTTGCTTTACTTGAAATATCATCAATGAAATAAAATAAAATAATTTTTAATTAATTAATTAATTATATAATATCTTGATAATGTTATATTAATATCTTTATTATTTATTATTCCTGATATTTGATTTTCAATTATACTTACACCCCCTAAAAAATAAAATTTATGATTATTTTAATTTTATCGTTCCTTATTTTATAATTTATACATTTATAATAATCAAATAAGTAAAAGTTAAAGAATCAAATCTATGTTCACATTCTTACATCTTCATTATCAAACAAAAATAAAGTATTACAAAAATAATCTAACTAAAAAAGATTCTATTCATTGGAAGTTCTTATATCTACAAATTTCATTGAACCTTAATAAATTAATTATTTTGTTAAATCTAGAGATATATATGAATTCGACCACCTTATTATTAGAAGAAAAGAGAACATCAAACTGGTGATGACACAGTTCTTGTAACCTAAACTCCAAGACATTGCTTGAATTGTATATATCAAGCACCACCAACTTGAGGGCATTTCTTAGTGGCACGCAATTTCTTTGAAGCCATCGTGTCCTTTTGAAAGAAAGTCTTATAGCTCTTTAGTTTCTATCATTTCTGTGTAATTTCAAGAAACTCTCGCATGTTGTACTAAACAAATCATTTCTAAGTTAGCCACACAAAACACTCCTTATCAGAAACTGTTCTCAAAACCCTTAAACATTTTAATTGAAGATTAGTTTCACATACCATTTTGAGTTTCTCTTTTAGAACCAATACAAAACAAACACGAGGAGGAGGCAAATTCAAGTTTGTTTTATCGAAATGCGGTGTGTTTCTTCCAAGAAAAAGGTGCATAGGACCCTCCAGTACCCTTTCAGGTGGGCTTTGGCCTTATCAGGAACAGAACATGAAGAAGTCATGGGTCCTATGAAATAGGAGACATCGAAGAGTTCAACAAACATAGGTTTACGTTAGCTGATTAGCCTCTCTTTCCCTGAAGAACTATAAATAAAAGGAACACCACTCCCAAAAATTGAACCACAACCCAATTTTCCCAATCACAAACACCTTCTTGTTCAATTCTACCCCACATTAAGTACTTGTGTTTGTGAAAAACAAAAGCTATAAGAGATTCCAAGTATTGGGTTTTTCTTCTATCCCAAATCTTGGAAACTTACAGAGACTTTCCTGATTTCTGCAACTTGTAAATGCAATGGCAATAGACTGCTTCAGAAACATGCCATCTTCAGTACATCATCAAAACCATGAAGCCAAAGATGAACAGAGTTCGCTAGTTTTTGACGCCAGAAAGCTTATGCACCAGTCTAATATACCTCAACAGTTCATTTGGCCGGACGATGAAAAACCATGCGTCAATGCACCAGAGCTCCAAGTCCCTCTCATCGACTTGGAAGGCTTTCTCTCAGATGATCCTGTTGCTGCAATGGAAGCTTCAAGGCTAGTTGGTGAAGCCTGTCGAAAACATGGTTTTTTCCTCGTCGTTAATCATGGGGTCGATAAGAAACTCATCTCTGATGCTCATCGATATATGGCCAGCTTCTTTGAGTTATCACTCTGCGAGAAGCAAAAGGCTCAGAGGAAAACCGGCGAGCACTGTGGATATGCCAGTAGTTTCACCGGCAGGTTTTCGTCCAAACTTCCGTGGAAAGAAACTCTCTCTTTTCGATTCTCTGCTGAGAAGAACTCGGCAGAGATTGTGCAGAACTATTTGCTCGAGAAACTGGGTCAGGAATCTGAAGAATTCGGGTACAGTACAATCTACCCTTTACAATTTTCTTTGTTTGCAACTGATTAAATTACCAAAGTTGAGTTCTTTTTCTTTCTGGTTTTCTTCAGGAGGGTGTATCAGGATTACTGTGAAGCCATGAGCACACTGTCATTAGGAATCATGGAGCTACTGGGAATGAGTCTTGGTGTAAGCAGAGCCCATTTCAGGGAATTTTTCGAAGAAAACGATTCGATAATGAGGCTTAATTACTATCCGCCATGCAGAAAACCTGATCTTACATTAGGAACAGGACCTCATTGTGATCCGACATCACTAACCATCCTTCATCAAGACCAAGTTGGCGGTCTTCAAGTGTTTGTAGACGATGAATGGCATTCCATTAGCCCAAATTTTGAAGCTTTTGTCGTCAACATTGGGGACACCTTCATGGTAAGAGCATTACTCTGAACCAATCAGATTTGATATCAGATTGAACAATGTAGTGACTTTCTTGTTTTTTTTGAGTTCTTTAGGCTCTTTCCAACGGAAGATACAAGAGTTGTTTGCATCGAGCAGTTGTTAACAGTGAAACACCAAGGAAATCTCTTGCTTTCTTTCTCTGTCCCAGGAATGACAAGCTAATAACTCCACCATCTGAATTGGTCGATTCCTGCAATCCCAGAATATATCCAGATTTCACATGGCCAACATTCCTGGAATTCACACAGAAGCATTACAGAGCTGACATGAAGACTCTTGAGATGTTCACGAATTGGGTTCGTTCGAAGTAGCTGAAACAAAGTTATGTAGAATTTTTCTCGTAAAAGAACAGACAGCCAGGCTCGTTGGTCTTTTCCTGATGAACCCAAAAGAAGAAAGTGAAGAAAGGAAAAGCCACATAGGTCCAAAAAAGAGAGAGAGAGATTGAATAGCTTTGGTCAAGAACAAAAAGAGCAGATTAAGAGAGATATATGGAACAAATAAAATGCTGAATATCAGCTAAAATTTTTGTACCTTTTTTTTCCTATTTCTTCTTATTATGATTTAGAAAAGGTTTTTAGTTTCTTTCCTCTTCAATCTTCATGCATGGAAAATTCAAACAGAGCATGCTCTGTTCTCCAACAGAGTCGGCATATTTTTTATATACCAAGTTATTATTAAATATTTTATAAATATAATTTCGAGAAATTATTGGAATTGCCCTTTTCCCGACTAACGTATTCGTATTGTCCATGTTGGGTTCTAAAGAGGAGAAAAATTAACGATCACTGAATAAAATACGGAGGGAAGGAAATAACATATGAACATTTTCAACGAATCATCCGCTACTCATAAATTTCATTATTTTATTCAACGTTATTTTTACTTATTTTTATAAATTTTATTTCTTATTTATTATATATCAATTTTATGGCGGTTTATTACCGGTTGAACCTCTAAATCTTAAACCTTTCTTTTGACCGGTTCAATGTTCGGTCTAATTTTAAAACATTAAATATAATAACTTTATTATTTTTGACATTGATAGCCCACCAATCCGTCAATCAGGGAACTTTTATGAAAATATTAACCCATCACCTTTTATGTAACCAGGTCGTGATTCACAATTGAATGACATAGTCAATTTAATTAGCATCAATCCAATAATCCACATTTGATATTTTTATGCCTGCATTATTCATAATTATCCAAAGGCTAAGACTTAGCAAGTAATATGATAACATTATAATTAGTTTTCAATGGCGATTCTGACTTAAATTTATTTTTGTAAAATCCTTTAATTGCTATTTTTTTATGAGTATGAGACGTTGGAAATTTGACAGTGCAACAATTGTTTTTGTTGAAATATAAGAGTGGGAGTTTGTCCCACGTTGAAAAAAGAGAGGAAAGAAGACCAATATATAAATCTAGCGGGCTACTCCACCTATCACCAATTGGTTTTAGGATGGAACCTCACTTGGGCTTGTATGTGGTCTAGCTTTCCTTTTCGTGCAGCCTTATAGGCATCACAATACAACAGTAACACACCTGAAAGAAACAACTTAGCCTAAACAATGTGAACTGATTCAACATAAACAAGCTAGAGAATAGAAAGCATAACAACTAGAATAGCTTTAGGATTTATTTTTTTTTTGGTAATTCAGAAAAAATTAATTAATGAGCTAAATATATACAAAAAGGTCTATATCCCAGATAACACAGATAACATAACAAGGATCAAAACAACAAGCCACACTTTTAACCAAAGCCTACGCTTAATATTGCATTCTTAAATAAATTGCAAGCAAACTCAAACTAGAGAGGAATATATGGGACGACGAAACTAGCTGAGTCTCAATCCACAGAGACCTCCCAATGACTTCATCGGTTTTGCAACTTTCCAACTTGACTTCTTCTTTGGCTATTAACTCCCTTATAAAATGATGCTTGATCTCTATGTGTTTTATTCTCCTGAGATGCATTGGATTCTTGGCGAGCATGATTGTAGACTTATTGTCAAACATTATTTCTATAGCTTCCTTTTAATCTTTACCTGGATCACATAAAACTCTTCGTAACCAGACTGTTTGACAAACTGCTACTATTGCAGCTACAAACTTAGCCTTTCTAGATGAAAGAGCTACTGTAGCTTGCATTTTCGAGTTCTAAGATACAGCGGTTGTTCTAAGAATAAAACAACTTCTTGATGTACTCCATCTATCTTCGACAGAACCCGTACGTCCAATCATTGTCGTTGAATCCCTTAAGACTGAAGTCATCTGCCTTTCAAAACCATATTCCATACTCAGTTGTTCCTGCTAGATACCAAAGTATCCTTTTGGCTGCTCTGTAGTGATGCTTGGTTGGCTCATGCACAAATTGAGACACTACTAATTTGTAACATAAATTAGTCGTCTAACCAAACTCTTGTACATCGTTGCATCTGTCATCCCTGTATCATCACATGAGCTTAACCTTTCATTAATATCCATGGGAGTTGCAACCATTTTGCATCTCATTATTTTGAACTTCTTTACAGTGTCTTCTACGTATATCTTTTGGTACATGAAAATTCTACTAACTGTTTGAACAATTTCTAGCCCCAAGAAATAATGCAACTCACCCAGATCTATCATTTTGAACATGCTCTTCATGGATTCTTGAAACTCAAATATCAAATGCATTGATGAGTTTGTATATATCATGTCATCAATTTTAGATACTAACAATCACAAGATCATTAATACCTTGTCTCTTCAATTATAACGTTGGTTCATGCTTTCTTCTCTCAAACCCATTTTCATGGAAAAGTTTGTCAATCTTATTGTACCAAGCTTAAGGTGCCTTCTTAAGCCCATATAGAGCTTTTCTCAGCTGCTTCCTTCAGAGTTTCAAATCCTAGTGGCTGACTTACATATACTTCTTCCTCCATGTAAAAAGCTAGATTTAACATCAAATTAAAATACCTTCCATCGTTTTTGTGCTATGAGTACAAGTATAAGTCTAACTGTCTCAAAGCATGCCACAGGAGAGAAAGTATTAGATATACGTAACAATGTATAAATTAACAATCAATATTTCATGTTTAAACGAAATTATATTAGTCATCCATTTCATGAATCTATAGTCTACAGCTAATGATGTCTCTATATTTTCTGTAACTTTGTATTATTCATAATTATCGTAGTAATAATCTGTAATTATAATATAAAAAGGCTATTTACGGAAATTGGATATTTTTTAAACAGTAACAGCTAAAGTTACAAAACCTATCTTAACCTGACTTTTCATGGAATCGAAGAAACATTCTAAGAAGTGCCTTCCAATGCTGAACTTGACCTCTGTCCTGATTCGATCAAGAACCAAAAACGGCTCAAAACATATGCCAGACCATGTGGGTTCTAGAGTTGGAACAGCTGGGTCAAGTTCGTAGAAAAAGTAAGAATTTATCAGAGGAAAAAATAAAATAAAAAAAGAGAAGCTATTAATTAGCACCTCTAGGTTTTGTATAAGACAAACCAAACCGAATCCTTTTTGTTTTGGTGTCTTTATTCTGAATATAAACTGACCCTCGTCTTGAAATGCTAATCTGATACTTTCTATTTATATAAAGTATATATGTAAATTCATATCATGCAATGCAAAGAGGTAATGTTTTGTATTTATGCACACAATAAAGTCATATTCGATGTCTCGTGATTCCATGGTTATTTGAATGATTGAATCTAAAGATATCTCCTCATTTCAACAAATGATAATCTTTTAAGTAAAAGATGTAGAACTCAATTCAACAAATAATATTCGTTTAATTAAAGCTCTTATGTATTTTAATAAATTTTAAATAATTTTTAATTTTTCAGAAAAGTATTTTTTAATTTCAATTAAAAGCAACAATTAAATAATATGCGATAATAAAACATTTTCTTAAAATTTGATATTTGATTAATTTATTTATAATATTTATTATATTTATATATATTATCATTAATTTTAAAGAAAGCCTAAGGGGAAAACTTTTTTATTAAAAATTTGATAATTTTAAATATTAAAACATTCTTTTAAAATTTTTAAATTAAAAAATCTGTATCTTTTACCTTATTCTTTTTCTTATTATCTCTTAAAAACATAATAACAGTAACCTAATTTAAACATTTTAACTTGTAAAAATTAAAATGTTACATAAAAATTTTGAAAACTGGACTGGACCAATCGATTTGACCGAAATAGATATAAATCGGCTTGATTTTTTATTTGGTTTAAGTTTATTCTATGCAGAAGTTTTCACTTTTCAATCATTTGTTTTTCTTTTCAATTATCTTATACAATTTAATTAATAAATTATATTTTTATTTATCTCTTTATATTTTAATAACTTTTTATTTTTAATTATTTATAACAAATAAATTACTATTTTATTTATTTAATGTCACTAATAAATTATATTTATCAAAATTTAGGTTCTTTATTTATCTCTTTATACTTTAATTAAAAAATTTAAAATTACTATTATTAAAAACTAATTATTTAAATTGAATTATCAATTAATATACATAAGTAATTTTGCTTAACATAATTTAAGAGTGTGTTAAAATATAATATTTTAACTATAAAGAAGTATATTTAAAGAATATTAAAAAAAGTTAAAATAAAGTTAGAGTCTTTTTATTAACTTTCTTTAAACATGTTTCAACTTTTATTAATCTTTAAATAAATAATAAT
>JANIPN010000007.1:56052376-56066669 GCA_027478595.1 Erythroxylum anguifugum | reverse complement strand
TATTGAAAACACATAGATTTAGAACTATACGTCAGCTCGTTATCGTCCTTGTAAAATATGTACTATAAGATAAATATTAGTATTTTTAAAATTGAAAATTAGAGTATTTTAATATTATTTTTTAAAATTTGAATTATTATTATAAAATTAATTAAAATCTAAGATTTTTTTTTTCAAAATTGACCCTTCACCAAGCCTGATCTGAATCGTACCAACCTATTTGAATAATTTACCGAGTCATGGTGGTCCACAAAGAAGAAAAAGAGGCACTCGTATGAGTGGTTTGACTAATTGCTTAGGCGTGTATCTGACACGAAGCGTGCTTTTCCATCTGGTCAAGCGTGCTTTCTAGAAGACGATGACACGAGCTTAGACTTTTGAAAACCTTAACACGAGGCTGAGAACGTGTTGAAGTGTTCCTTAACGAATTTCTGACTAATCGGTGATATCCTGGCCGTAGAACTAGAATCCGACGAAACCTGATAATATCAAGCACCAATTTCTGACTAATCGGTGATATCCTGGCTTGTAGCTTGAGGCTTGAAAGGTCTTGACTTGGACACCATAGTATGACAAGCTCATAAGCTTCCCAAACTTCATATGACAATATGGTCACAGAAAAACCAAGGTGACGACATAGACTCAGGAAACTACTTCTACTTCGATAAAGATCGTATCAATGATTGATCAGTAATTTCCAGTTAAAAATGTTCATTCAATGATTTTGTATTTGGGGTAATAATGTAATGGTGCCTTGGTAAAATCCACCTGTGTAGAATAATGAGGTCGGAAACAACTACCGGACCAAATGCATCTTGCATGTCAATCCCCTCCTGACATCAGCTCCTCTTCAGATCCACCACAATGACACTGATGTTATCCAGACTTTCGCGGCCGAGGGCGAGACGAGTGAGTAGCGCGGCAGCTAATATACTTCGAGATGGATCATACACAGAACCTGCACTGATAGGACTTGCCTCTCGGAGGCATCCAACAGCAACTTCACAAGCTACTTCCATTGACATCACATCCCACAGACCATCACTTGCAATGATTAAGCATTCATCTTCAGGATCTCTTCTCCTGAAGGTGATCTCAGGTTCTGATATCACCACTGGCTTCAAGAACTTATCCCCTGTTGAGCATCAAAAACCAGTATAAAACCATATGTCGTTCATGTTCATCCAAAACACATATTGCAACTTAAACAGATAAAAGCAGCTGCAAATTGATGTAGAAAATCTAGCTATGCTTGGCATGAATCGCTTAATGAGTATTCTAAGTATATGTGTTTCAGATTTTCCTTGGACAGCTATGAAGAACAAAGGTACAAGGAACCAAAACAAGTAATAATAAATGCACATTTTTAGTTGTTTCCTTCACGAATATATGATCAAAGAACAAAATTTATGGTTCTGAAACACTTGAGTACTACCAAAAGTGCTACCAAAATTTTATTCCGTCAAACATTCTCTCCTCCTTTACCGACGTGAGTTTTCTACCGTTGCTATTTTTCGCTGGAAATTTTGCAACAGAAACATTTCTGTCGGTAAACTCAAAACTTTTTTATTCCGCCCATCATTCCCGCCTCTTTTACCAACGGGTGTCTTCTATCGTCGCTATATTCCGTTAGAAAGTTTGCTAAGATAATTTCCCTCCATTTTGCCGACGGATAATTTTACTGTAACAAAATGTAATCTTTCCCGACAATATTACCTACGAAAAGTCATTTTCCGTCGGTAATTTGGTTCAACTTCTCTTCCGTCGATAACTTTCTGTCGGTAATTACTAATTTTCTTGTACTGTACCTCAGTATCCTACAAAGAAATTGTCATGTAAAATAGAGCTATTGAAAATAAGTTATTAGCTTTTAGATATTGACCTAACAATCATCAAATTTATGATTAAAACGAGGTCGTTTCTTGTTCATTAAACTAATTTCACTTTTTCTAGCAAGCTATATTTTTGAAATGTCATAAAGTTATTTTTTTATCGTCTATGCATCTATAATCAAAAGATTAGGGTATTAATCCTAACAAATCAATGTTGCGCCTTCCATCAACAAAATGACATCATAGCAAATGATTTTTTCAATTTCTATCTACCTTAATTTGATATTTATGTAGTCTCAATATAGAAAGCAGTTAGATGGACTTTCTCAAGTGATCAGATCAACCTTCTTAAATCTGATGCATAATACTATAGGAGGAAGGTGTTTTCCTTTTAGATATTTATTAGTGTTCATAAAAAGTTGATTGCCCTTGTTAAATTCAATGCATAATACTATAGGAGGAAGATTTCTTCCTTTTAGATATTTATTAGTGTTCATAAAAAGGGATTGTGGAGAAGGGGGAGTTAATTAAATTCTAATTGATATTTAAAGATATGATTATGAAAAGGCCTAATTGCCATCTTTGTTAGGAAGCAATGATTTTGTTGAAGGCCATATGCTTGTTCACCTTTCATACAAGTCATAATAATGAGATTCATATGCTTAAGAGTTTGATCTTTTCACCTTAGCTAACAAGCATAAATTTTATATCCATCTCATCAAGCTCAACAACTAAACAAGAAAGGTTGATTCATGCAATACTCTTTATTTCCCGTGGTTTTCTTAGAAATGGATTACTCAAAAGGGTAAGGCACGTTAATTAAATTCAAATCAACATTTAGAGAGTTTATGTTGAGAATTTCTAATTACCTTCTGAAAAGCAATGATGGTCATAAAGCTTATTTCTCTTAGGGATTAGTTGAAGGTCTCAAGCTAGTTCATTCTTCAAGACTTGAATCAATGAGATCCATTTGCTTAATCTTAGTATTCGTCTACCATGCCTAAATATATTGATTAGGTCGCATTGCACTAATAAATTCTAATTACCTTCCGAAAAGCAATGATGATCATAAAGCTTATTTCTCTTAGGGATTAATTAAAGGTCTCAAGCTAGGTCATTCTTCAAGACTTGAATCAATGAGATCCATTCGCTTAATCTTAGTATTCATCTACCACCTAAATATATCGGTTAGGTTGCATTGCACTAATAAACATGATCTTTATATCTATCTCTTTGAGATTGATGATTGAACGTGGACAATTGATTCGGAAAGGTGAGTTAATTAAAATTTAATAAGTATTCAAAGAATTTATTCCAAGAAGCTTTACTTGCAAAACTTTCTTCATAAAAAGCCAATAATGATCAAGAGGCTTATTGCTTGCTTGTTCATTCTTTTGGAGTCAAATCAATGAGATGAATGCTTAACACCTTAGTATTCATCTATCACCCCCAAATTTATTGGTCAGGTTTGATCACCTTAGATAACAAGTGTGATCTTGACATCCATTTAACCTTGATGATTTTAGTTCCTTGTTGCCCTTGGTTTATTCTAAGTAGGTTTTAATATTTGTAAGGAAAAGAAGGAAAGGAACATTGTTTTCCTATCATCAATTATTTTATAAGGAAGGTTATAATTTATACTAAGTATGAATCATTATATATTAAAAGTCCATTCATTCAAAAATGGCAAACAAACAATGAAGTTCAAATCTCAATTACAATTGTAGTTGTAGAACAACTAAATTGTAGGCTTCTTTGCATCCCATCCTCCGATGTAATGTCGTCTCCTTTATGTTCGTTTGAGGCACGAGCTCTAATCAAGTTTTCCCAGAGATAACAAGCATGATCTTGACATCTATTTGACCTTGATGGTTGTAGTTCCTTGTTGCTCTTGGTTTATTCTAAGTAGGTTTTAATATTTGTAAGAAAAAGAAGGAAAGGAGCATTGCTTTCCTGTCATCAATTATTTTATAAGGAAGGGTATAATTTATACCAAGTATGAATCATTATCAATTAAAACTCCATTCATTCAATAATGGAAAACAACAATGAAATTCAAATCTCAATTACAACCATAGTTGTAGAACAACTAAATTGTAGGCTTGTTTGCATCCCATCTTTCGATGTAATGTCGTCTCCTCTATGTTCGTTTGAGGCACAAGCTTTGCTCAAACTTTCCTAGAGAAAGGATTGCATTTGAACTTCAACACGACTATTTGAAATTTTTTCCAAAGGAATAAAGAATAATGATGAGAAATGTCCTAAATCATTCAAATTTTAGGACCATACGATTGAAAAAAGTCGAATCATGTTTGTTCGGAGTGCCTTCCCTTTAGAAGGCAAATGGTAGGGTATGTCTTTCTTTTAGAGATTGACCACTTCAACATCGGTAGGCTTGTTTAGAAATTCATCTCTTGAAAACCTTGCTTTCCATGTCATGAGAGCTAAGAGCCAACCATGCACTAAGTTCAATCTTATATCATAAAGCATGTGTTGGACTTAACCAAATGAGACTATCTATCAAGACTATTCCATAGCTAGACTCATTAGATGCCTATTGGGACTTTAGTGTTTCCAAATCTAGAAAGAAAAAAAAGAAGAAATTGTAAAGAGGTTATATAAGATCAACTAATTTAGAGGATAATAAATGCTTCTAGAAGATAAAAAGTCACCAACCAACTTGATCTTAGAGGTAAACTCAAAATCCCAATCCTGTCTAGAGAGTGACTATCTTTTCATAGCCTTTGCTAATCATTGCCATTATAAAGAGTAACCTCATTGGATGATCATATGAAGTTTGTATCACATAAGAGGACTTGAATCACAAGACTCGATGGAATCAATACGTTTCAATTCCTACCCTCACAATGACCATAAAATAGCCATGGGACTCGAAATACTAGTTTGGTAATATGTTCAGTAAATATATGAACTACAAGGTCATCTATAGCTTTCAACTTGCCAAGATTTAAAGTGCTATGGTACCCTTTGGTACCACATTGCAGTTAATACCAATGGATATTTACTTTCTTTGTTTTAATTCCAGAACCAACCTTGACTTGAGCAGCCAAGAAATTGGTTAATCCTATATAACCTTCACTGCACCTAATTATGTATATTCATGCTTACTGCATGAAATTTCAGTGCACTAAAAGTCCACATATGAAATTGTTCTTTAGAATAAAGAACCACCAGAAGAAAGCTTGAAAGCTAATACCACTTCTCAGATGAACTGAACTATATATTTTCCTTTTTGGTACGTCGAAAAGCAATTCAAGAAATCAAGAAACTAAGTACATTGCCGTTACATCTAAACATCATATAAGATCAGTAGGTCTAAGTAACTTAACCAAGAACAAGCTAGCACCAAACCAAGAACGGGATGGTAATTAGAATACCTATGGCGCGGGACATCGCTAAGATGCCCTCCACTCTCGCCGAGTCTTGGTATGTCACTCGGCCACCAGCAGCTGTGATCCTTGCAAGCTCGTCTGGTCTGTCCGGCTGCAACATAAATCAGATAAACCCATTTTAATAACCTAAACAAACTAAGTTTTAAAAGATAAAAAGAACACAAACAACGTAAATGCTACCACCTGCGAACATGTCCTGTCTTCTGCAACATAATCGCATCAACTACTACAGTTGCTTAAGTTGCAGTAATGGAGTTTTACCGATTTAACCTATATGAAACTGTTACTTTGAACACTGACATAAGAAAGCTGTTCAAAGTAAATAAAGTTCCAGAGTCATTACAAGACAGAATCAGTTTGATGTGAAGACAAAGTTTTCATGCAAAAAGACACGAGTTTATCCGTAAAAGAACCAAGCCACGTGTCCGAAGCCACGTGTCCCTCTTATCCAACACGTGGCTTATTGACATGGAAGCTTGACCGTCAAAAGTCCATTAGGTGTAAAAGACCCACCACCTGCCGCCGGTCAACGGTGAAAAGTCAAGAGAAAAAAGAACCGAGGTCGGAAACTAAAAACTAACCTTGTGATCGAAGCTTAGGGCAATGGGTCTACCGCGGCGGCAGAGGACAGCCCGTGAGTCACCGCAGTTGGCGACGATGATGTGTTCGGGGGTTAAAATGGAGAGAACGGCGGTGGAGCCCTCAAACGCCGTCTCCATAGGGTGGCACCTACAACCCTTGCCCATGGCTCCACATGGGCACATGCTTAGGGCTACTTGGTCCACCCTATGGAAGATTCTCTTCAGGACCTGTGTCCACGTCAGCTTCCACTCCTCGCCGCCTAAACCAAGTCCTTTGACCCAACCCACGGGCTGCTGTCCGTTCTGGTCGGTTTCCCGACTCCTCTCCCTAGCCGCGCTGTCCACACGCGCAAGTTCTTCTCCTAGGACCACGTGCACCTTTTGTCTACACATTCTCGCCACCTGCGCGGAAAGAGCTGCCTTTTTATTATCATATACGAAATGACGAAACTACCCATAGTGAGCGAAAGCTTACGTGAGACCCTCCATGTCCGTCGAACACACCGAACACGTGCACAGGTCGGCGAGCGTTTATCTCCGGTTCGCAGAGATTACCCAACGTGAGAACAGCATCCTCCATTTCACGTGACCTTCCGGCTACGGACATGCTTCCGAAGACAGGCGCGAGAACTGCTCGCGCTGGCATCGTTACTACCGACTGTTGTGGCGGCGGCGGCGGTGAAGGTGAAGGAGCAGGAATCTCCTCCCTGTTTTCATCTACACGAACCCGTTTCCCGCTACTGGAGGCCCCACAAGAACTGCCAGACTCCGTTGGCGGTACCTGAGTCTGAGTTGTCTGTGGAGCCGAACCATTATTTGTGGTGTTGTTTCCCAATTGCCGTCTCATCATGATTCTTCTTTGACGACGCTCTCTGCATCTCTCCGGAGTATCTTCCTCGCCAACGAAGCGATTGTTCTGCATTCTGCGGTTGGTGTTAGCCATACCTGAACGGAGTAGTCAAGCTTCAAGTTCAAAAAACTATCGGGTGATATTGAAATGACTGAGATAGATATTGAGTCTAGAGAGTTATAGTATTTTGGTTTCTTCTTCGGTTACTGAAACGCACAAGTGAACAAACGCAACGCGTTGTATTTTCTCTGTTAATGGTGTAACATTCGAGGGCAAAGCAAATACCACGCACTGCCCCTTCCTCTCCTCTCGACACGTTTCTTCCCTTGCACAGCCACTCCTCCTTCTTCTTCTTCTTTCATCTTCATCTACTTGCCTTCTTTGACTCTATACACCGAGGTGGTCTTCTTCCAGTAAGGTATCTGCCAGATGGACAATCAGAATATCCCACGTATGTTATCGGACTCAGCATGTCCCACAAGTGTAAGCTTCTTTTTACTCACTAGTCACTGCCCGGAAATTACGAGGTTTGACTTCGCTGGCTATGGAACAGAACACAACCTGTACCGGGAGTCACCGTTCGGTCGAGGTTAAATCGGAGACGGACCTAATTAGAAGTAATGTACAAAATAAGTAAAATGACCCATTTAGATTGATTATAAATTTTATTTTTATTTATAATAATAACTTTAATCACTAGAAAACGATTATAAGAGTTAAAAATTTTAAATAAATATATAAAGTTTAGAATTGAAGACAAATGTTAATAATAAAAAAAATTAAATTGGTCTAATCGATTTAACCCAAACATATTAAATTCATCAAATTTTTTAGTAACATTTATTATAAAAAATTAGTTAGTTTATTAATTAATCGACTAATTTTATAAATTAATTTATTTTTATAAATTAGTATAAACTATTAATATTCATTTAATTCAACTTTTTTATGGATAAAAGCGCTTTCCTTTTCAATCTGATTTTAACATTTCCACTTTTACTCAATTTGTGTTATACATCATTTTTATAATAATTTAATATTGATTGCACATTTAAACATTGAATGTCTCATCTTACAATTTTAATTTTTAGTCTAATTTTAAAAAAAATTAATGATTGTCACATTCTTATAATATTTGGTTTGAACTCTTTCATGTTAGATGTAATTTTTAAAAAATTAATGATTGTCACATTCTTATAATGTTTGCTTTGAACTCTTTCATGTTAAATGTAATTCAATACGTGTTGTCACATATCTAATAATCATCTGTCTGGTAGTTTGTATTAAGGCAAATGCATAAGTTTGGTTATGTTTTTTTATTATAAATATAGTGAATTGGTTTTGTGATGCTTCTTTTAGATAAGAATGATTGTGAATTGAAATGATTTCCTGTATATGCATTATGCAGTCAGATATGCTCATTGTGTGAATTTAAAGCATCTGTGGATTTTCCTATTCTGTTGAATTAAATTTGGACTCCTCCTCTGTAACTAATTTAAAAGAAGTATATACATATGTACAATACTTATTGGTTAAACAAAAGAAAAGGATAAGGGCATGAGTTATTTATGGAGATGTACAAAAAGGATTTATAATAGGACAGTTACTATTATCTATTTAAAATTAAATAATAGGCTCAATTTAAATATTTGATAATAAAATCTAAAATAAAGTTAATATGTGTCTTTAACAAGAAATATTTGAGAATTTAAAAATGTACGAAATAAAATTTATAAATATTAATTTTTTTAAAAAAATTATTGAAAATATTTACATGCGAGTGTCTTACGTCAAAAAAAGGGGGAAAGAAGATTAAATATAAGCTGCCTAATGGATTACTTCACCTATTGTCAATTAATTTTATGATAGAACCTCACTCGAGCTTGTATAAAGTCTAACTTTCTTCCTCATATGGACTTGTAAATTTATTGCAAATTTAATAAAATTATCTGATTCTAATTGAGCCACTTTTAAGGTATTTTTACTTATATTTCACTACAAGAAAATTACTGATTTCCTACAAAAAAATTACTAAAGAAAACAACACCGTTAAAAATTAGTGACGGAAAATCACATACCGATGGCGAAATTGTCGTAATATATGGTAATTTGCGATAGACGAAATGTCCCTCGGTAAAGATGGATATATAGCGACAGAATAGAAATCATCGTCGGTAACAAAGGAGCGAATGATAGGTGGCAAAATAAGCGTCGTCATTTGCGTTTTTGCTTCAACTGCGACGTATTTAATAAAACATAATCGAATCAGGGTGTATTGACGGAACTGGATTCCGTCTGTGATTTAGCGATGAAAGGGTTATTTCGTCGATAAATATAAAATTTAAACAACACCGTTAACTTTGTCTTCAACATTTTTATAAATCGAAAACGACGTTGTTACCATACAACGTCATTTTTGTTAACGTTTGTTGCTTAACCCCCCGTCCGTCGATGTTTAGTTTCTCCTAGCTGTCTTTTTCTCTATGTCGTTGTCCCGTCCATCTTCTTCCTTCTGCATTTTCATTATGTGCCTTCGTCGTGCTTCGGTTCCCTTCATTCGGTCGGTGCTTTTGTTCCCTTCTTCCTTCTGAGTCTTCGTTTGTTCATTGATTAAGGTAAGTGGATTTTGTTATATACTGAATTTTGTGGTTTCTGAACTGTGTTTGTGGTTTGATTTTATGGGTAATTATCAGTTTGTGGTTTCGTCATTTCCGAACTGCGTTTTGTAAAGTGGATGTCTTACAGATATGATTAAACAGTGGTTTGTGGTTTATGGTTACAGAACTGTGTTTCGTGGTTTCCATTTATGATGATCATTTTCCTTAAGCTAATATGTACCAACGGTGTAGCTAGAAATAGACTTGACATCTTTCCTGTATTCCTATCTTTACTTCAAATTAGTCATAAGTTTCTTGTTAGACTGGGTTACAAATTTATGGAACCAGGCCTTTATCTGCTAATGTGGTAGATGGGAGCTCCTTGGTTACTATGGTTGAATGCAAAGAATTGAAGTGGAAATTACATAACATTAACTTTCAAAGGGACTTTAGGATTTTACCACTGGCTTGCTATAATATGTTGTTTAGAGTTCAATGGTTACAAACAATAGGAAGGATTGGTCTGGATTTTATAAACTTGTCCATAGAGTTTGATTATCAAAAGAAGAAATATATGTTAAGAGGATCCTACAAACTTGTGGCTAAGCAAATAAGGGGAAAGCAAATGAAAAGGGCTCTAACTAATAACCCACAGTTGTAACTACTACATGTGTGCCACACTTTAGAGAATCTGGAGTCATTGATCTCTTCCTTTTTTGTCATCCGTATTGAGACTATTAGAGACCTCCATGATGCAATTAAACCATTGCTAATATAGAATGCAAATTTATTTGAGCAGCCCCACAAATTGTCATATTTGAGGTTGGGATTTAACCATAAAATTCCTTTATTGGAGGGGTCTCAAATTATCAACAACAAAACTTATAGGTAACCTTCACTTCAGAAGAACTTTATTGAAAAACAAGTATAAGAGATGCTAGAAAAGAAATAATCCAAACTAGTACCATCCCTTATAGAGCCTTTATTGTTTTGGTTGGTAAGAAATATGGTAGTTAGAGATTACGTATGGATTCTAGGAACTTAAACAACTAGATGGTGAAGGACAAGTTTCCCATACTCATAGTGGAAGACCTATCGAATGAGTTAGGGGGTGCTTAGTTGTTTTCTAAGCTTGACTAGAGGGTTGGTTATCAATAGCTAAGAATGGATCCGAGTAATGTTTTCAAAATAGCCTTTAGGTTCTCTTTACGGCACTATAAATATCTAGTTATGCCTTTTGGCTTAACTAATGTACCATTTTCCTTCCAATATATTATGAATGCAGTTAGTGAAAGTTAGTGAGCTTATAACATTTAAAGACAATATTGATTTCGTTAGTAAGCCTTGCCATTTCCCAGTTATGTCAACATAGAACCACTTAACTCACCTCATCTTATATGAAAAAGTGGAGCAGACAACTTACCTAGCCTCTAACCGCTTAACTCACCTCATCCTACATGAAAAAGTGGAGCAGACAACTTACCTAGCCTCTTGCCCGTTGGATGAGGGAAATGCTTACTTTGTATATCGATGAGTGCAAAAAAGGTTACAATGTGTGAATTAAGCCAGTTGTAGTTGAAAAACGTTACGAGAAATAGGGGAAATTCCATGTATGCTACGAACTGAGAAATTGGAGAACTGTATGTGCTAGTTCGCATTTGATTAAATGTTGAACTGCATTTAGTTAGGGGATGTGTTCTTAGTTTATTGTCTTAAAGATAAAGGGGTCTTTGGTTGTAAGAAGAAAGTATTTTCCATTACACTTGGCCACATATTCAGTCCAACTCTCAATAGTTTTTTTTTCTATGGAATCAGTAAAAAGTAAGTGATATCGGCGATTATGTACTAGAGGTGCGATGTCTGTGTAAAAATTAAAAGACATTTGGAATCAACGTGATAAGGGAGGATCTGTGGGATTTGCCTTAGATGGTTGTTTAATAAAAGATTGACATCATCATACAGACTTGAATGAAGCAGCCAAAAATCAATCTCAAGCCTTGGCCTTTCCAAAAATTGGATTGTGACGGGTGAAGCACTGTTAGCCCCCGAATTTTTTTCTTGATCAATAAGCATGATTTAAATTTATTATAAGGTTTGATAGATTAATTTTGTAGTAATTAGCATGTCAATGTTTAGGAGGATTTATTGCATGGATTAATGGAATTGAAGTATAAATGTTGTAAGATTGTATAAGGGCATTTTTTAAAGATCACTTAAGTTTAAATAGACATAAAGCATACATGAAAGGGCAAAAGGGACATCTTACAACCATTAAGGGTATAAAAAGAAGAAGAAATTGTTGTCTTGCTTTAAATTGAATAAAGAAACATGAGTGAGGGAGAAGAAAGGAGAGAAAGAAGAGAAAACAAGCTAGGATTTTGGAGATTCTTGAAGAGTTTGAAGGCATTGAAGCTAAACAAGTAAGTATAAGCATTAACCCATCTTGATTTGTTGGATGAAGCATATTTAGTGATATTAGAAGTGGAAATGAAGTTGAATATTTGTAGGAAGTTGTTGATGAATGGTATATGTAAATGTTTTATTTTTGGTTAATGATCAAATATAGATTATATATGGATTGTGAATGATATTGGGTTGGAATGAAGTTGATAATGAAGTAGAAGAGATGGTTTAGGTTTAAGATGGGTTATAGGTGAAATATGGGAAGTTAAAACATGGAAAATGTAGAAAACATGTTCTCGGCGTACATTTCTGTGAAAATTTGTGGCGGCGAACTTTTGGCTTCGCCGCAGCGAAGTTGAACTTTCCTACACAGAACATACTTCATTATTTTGAGCATAACTTTTTCTGTAGATGTCCAAATGGAATGATTTTTTATTTTGAGTAATCTAGAGACATAGGAGTACAAATTGTATGAAGAAATTAAGTCTTAATTCAGTCTCTAAGAATTTCAATTTTTGGATGGAAGTTGAGCACATAATTTTTGTTTCAGTATAAGAACAACCTAAATTATTGAGATATAACTTTCCGATTACTAAACCAAATTGAATGATTTTGGTGTAATTAAAAACTTAAGACAATGGAGAACATTGTTCTAGAATTAAGTGTTATCAATTTCTTCATTTACTTGATCAGAATGATCATGGAGAAATGGACCCGAAGGTTTGGATTTATGGAAGGGTTTTGGTACATGAAGCTTAGGAAATGCATGGGTTTAAGTACTCTAAGATCTTTTTAGTGAATGTATTTTCTTAGCGTTCTCTAATTAGAATTTCTATTGAATTAGGATTTTTCATTGTTAAAGGAAATCAAGAAAGGGATCAAGAGAGGCAAGAGGAGCAAGAGGAAAGACATCCTTAAGCCAATTTCTTAAGCAAGAAATTCAAGGTGGGTACATGTTTATAATAGAGTAAATAAGCCACTAAATGTTTTCTTTGAATCAAGGAAGTTTAATGATTTCAATTGCATCATAAATGTTGCATTTATTTTTCTTGAATTAAGCGTGAAATTCTAATATGTTTGATATATGAATTGTGTTGATGATTTATGAAAAGACTTTCAAAATGTTTCTTTTTGAAAAGATACAATTTTATGAAATCAGGTTTTCGAAAATGGTTTTCGAAATATCTCATGTTCATAAAAAACAAGTTTATAAAATGTGCCATTTGGGTAAACTGTTTTCAATTCATGAATTACATGTTATGTGAGTTTGGTGTAGTCCATTTAAGAATGTCACATGCACGTTTACCAAGTTAAAGGCTTCTCCTACCTGCCCGTTAGTGGCGCGGAGCTCCTTCATAGACTCCCTCATGTTTACGTATACGCAAAATCACTATGTGGGATTGTGATAGTCAAGTTTACGGCTACACAGGACTATTATGTGGAAATGTGTAGTTCGTCATATTTATGGATCTACCCAAACCATCTGATGTGCTTATATGCTTATGACATGTTAAAAAGTCTGATGCATACATGATTTATAGTTTGTGAATTTTGGTTAAGAATTTGAGAACGATACGTTTATGAATTCAATTAGAACTTTGTATTTACAAATGAACATTTCAAAGGTTTTGCTTATTATTCCGTTATAAACTGTTACCCACGAGTTTCAAGCTCACCCCCTTCATTTTCGTCCCATCTTCAAGTGAAGAGCATGTGATTGAGTAACCAAGAGTCGAGGCATCACTTCACTTTTGAAATGTTTTGTATTTTAATCTAGTTTTGTAAAATCAAGGCTTTAGTTGCATTTTGAGCAATCCTAGTTTATGTAAACTTTGTATTTTTCTTGGATTATGATATATTATGGCTCAAAATGCCCATTAAAGCTTTGTAAAACTCTTACCTTTTGATATTAATAAGCAATATTCCGTTTTGCTTATGGTTTTTGTTCTTGCAAGGTATTTTGATTTAGAGAGGAAATTAAAGTTTTAAAAAGTTGTTTATGTTTATGTTTGTTTTTGTCTTTGGGATTAGGGATGGCAGTGGTTTTCAACCCGATTAATACCCGTATTAACTAACCCTAAAAAATGGATATGGAGGCTAAAAAATATACTTTAAATGGATTTTAAATGAATGTTGAAAAATAGATGTGGATATAGATTTGGATATGGGTATAGTAATAACCAGAACCAATGGATACCCATACCCGACCCATTTTTATTAATTCTTTTTTTTTATGTACATAACTTAATATCTCACTTTACTCTTATATAATTTACGAGCTAACATATTAATTAGTAAAACATTAATATATTCGTTGAGCCTTCAAAGCTTTTTGAAAATACAATCATACTGTCAAGAATGTTCCACGTGCAACGTGCAACGTGCTTTTAAGAATTCAACCACAAAATATTTCCTTTTTTTTGTGAACATCAAATTTATAATTTTAGGGGAAACTGGAAAGCTTTCCTTTCTTTTCCATCTCACAATCACACTATTGCGTAATTATTGAAGTTTCAAATAGCTGTTTGCATCTTGCCATCGTTACTATTTCTTACGCAATAGTAAAAGAAACGTAAGAAATCACTGAAGGGAATAAATCAATTAGATACAAAACCTA
>JANIPN010000007.1:56039739-56052276 GCA_027478595.1 Erythroxylum anguifugum | reverse complement strand
CTCTATTTGTTAACATATTTTATTTTCTTATAGGATGATAATAATGCAAATGATATGGAGATGGAGTTTTGAATGTTATGGAGTTCACGCAAAGACAGTTTGAAGTTTTGGATGTTTCAGCTTTTTTTAGTTATTGATTGTGAAAAATATATGTTGTCTACTTGTCTTTGCACTAAACAATATGATTTTTATTATTCCAATTTTATGATTTTTTAAGACATACAAATCAAAATCTTGACTTATTATTATTAAATTAATTTTGATTTAGAGCGTTCGTAAAAATTTGCCTTTTATATTTTCAATTTAGAAGTTATATTTTTATGTGCTATATAATCCGATAGATATCCAAAAATCCGAACAATCCAATGGATTTGGATATGGGTAGTAAATCGTAAAAATCGATGGATATAGGCTAAGTCACAAAAAATGGATATGGATATGGGTTGAGTATACCCGAACCGAACCCTACTCATTGCCATCCCTACTTAGGATTGAATGAATAAGGGTGGTTGAAAGAATTTAAGTTAGCATTAAATAAATAAGGTAGGTTGTGAAGGTTTTGGGTTCTATTTGTGGGTTTCGCCGCGGCGTAATCGACCCGAAGGTGTTTTACCTTTATGCAACCACTTCGTCATGGCGAAGCCAAATGGTTGCCACAACGAAGATAATTTCCAATGTTTGCGGGCGCTTCTGAAAAGTTTTTAACTTCCAAATGCAAAATCTTCCTCTAAGCCCAAATTTTAAGCTTCATGATCTCATATCCGTTGTTGGACTCCGGAAGCGGGTTCCAACAAGCACAATAGTCTTTAGCCATCAATTTCCATAGATGACCTTGTAAGCAACTAGATCAACTGTATCCAACTAACAATTATAACCATATGACATTATCATATTTCATTTAAAATCTCTCCCCATTCTCTCTCTCCCTGTGTTTAATATGTACCACCTTTAAATCAATATTGCTTACCATTGATCCTGACATGTTCGTTTTATATGATTGTTTTAATATATGTCGCTTTCTAAACACTACATCTTTAAAGGTCAACTTAAAATTTAACTAGGCATATAAAACTTACAAAAGTCTACATCCTTCAATATGGTCCTCTTACGAAGTTTTGTCACCCTTTGCTCATCGAGATAACCTAGCCGTATATGATATAATATAGTACTATCTTCCTTTAACTTTACTGCTATAACTTCTCTACCTAAAATTATGTTCATTATCATAAACTTTATCATTCCTCATTCAGATAATGGTAAAGTTGTCTAATGTATATGACATAAATCAATCCTTATTTTGTGTCATATAATGTGAGCATCATGTATCTAAAATTTATGAGTCCTAAAATTGACTAATTGAAACATAGATCATATCTTTATCATATCTTATAATTGATACATTTGTAGTATCGAACTATTGTTTACCTTTAGAGCATAGAGATGCCATAAAGGTTGATATTGAACTCCACGAGCTATAGAGTTAAAACCCAAACTTGGTTTCCAACGCTTAGATGCCTGATGACAACATACAATGTCCTATGATTAGCAACTAAATGGAGAGAAGATTATTGTTTTCCTGTAAACAAGTTTTAATAGTTCCATCACTTAAAAACAAGTAACCAAGTACATCTAAACTCTTTGTCACTGCAGAATTTTCACCAAGACAAATAACTTTAATATAAGATCAATAGAAAATATAAATAACAACCAACAACATGGATAACAATTCACGAGAGAAAAATTAGTATTGGCTTTTCCCACAGAAAACACAAATAAGTATTCGTAACTAAACAACTTCAGTTTCTGAAGATGGTCGCAAACCATAGGTTCATAAATGTTCAATGTTGGATTGCTTTGTTTGTGTGTTAATATCATAAAGATTTATGTTTTTCACATTGCAACTTATAGCATGGAATAAAAGTTGGGTCTTGTATGGGATAGATTTGTAATTTTACTGGCTAAGATCTTATTGATTATTGCTTGGTTGCAGGACCTCATTTGCTGGCAATATTTTTATTTTGAAGGGGATTGAAGAGAAGCTTTAGCAAGTATTCATTTTTGACATTCATTTCCTTTGCTTGTTGATAATGTCAACAATGATTTTTCACACATTTTAATTGAATTTGTATTTATTTCTATATTTTGCAGCGTAGTCATTTTGCATCTTTTTACTTCATTGAAAATAAAACTTTTATCATCCTTTTTAGGTTTTAAAAGGCAAACAATTGGATTTTCTTGCATGACATGGGGACAATCAAATGTTATAACTAAGAATTCTAAACATGAATTTATATCAATTTGTGTACTGCTTTGAAATTTATTGTCTTCTTTGCTTTGTTTTGGTTATCTTGTTTAGCCGTCAACTCATTCTAGCTTCGTCATCAGCTTCCTTCATGTACTTCAGGATGATCCTTTTGCATGTCGGTTGAGGTAAGTGATATTGTTATTTACTAGGTTTTTATGTACTTGGTTTAATTTGGGTATTTGTTTACGGTTTGAACTTCCCATTTAAACTTCCTGCATTTTTAATATAAATGGCCTGCACCAACTGAAACTTGTTTGTGGTATGAACTTCGGTTTATTAATAAATTAATATAGGATGGGTTTGACTTATAGTTCCAAATATCTTAATTATGTCAATCCGTTATTTCATTTATGCTCTCTGAAATGATTAGGTTTTCTTTACTTTTCATGTGCAAATCTTTACACGCATCTTTTTTAATATAATAATAATTTTCTTCTAAATATATTAGATAATTTGTATATGTTACAATAATTTATTAATCAAAGTATTCATATTTTTAGGAATACTTTGTATATTTGTTACTAGTACATATTTAATGCAAGTACGTCGGTAAAATGCATTATATTTACTGACGGAATCCAACAAATTATTGGTAAAATATATGATATTTACCGACGGAACAAAAAATCATCGTCGGTAATATTAAAAGCTCGTCGCCAACTTTACCGTCAATTTGCTGAACCGTTGGTATGCTCATTGACGGTAATTCATAACCGTTGGTAATGTTACTGACGGAATAATCAATACCGTCTGCAAATATTCTGATAGAAAGAAAATGACCGTAGGTAAATTTACCGATGGTCACAGCCAACCATCGGTGAGTATACCGACGATTACATAAGATTTCCGTCAGTAAATTTACCGATGGTCACAGCCAACCATTGGTGAGTATACCGACGATTACATAAGATTTCCGTCTGTAAATTTACCTACAGACGTTTTTACAACGCTTTTGTCCATCGGTTAATTCCGTCGCCAATTTCTATTTGTCGCTAAACGATATTTTTCTTGTAATATTTAGTGAATCGACTTAAGATTGAGCCCGACGATTCAAACGCATTGTGCTCTTATTACAAAATAATGTTATTTTAAAACAATTTTTTATTTTGATCTCATATTTTAAAATTTTAAGATTGGACTAACTTTAAGGATATGATAGACATATTTTCAACTAAACTTTCAATAGTTATTTCACCCTAAGATATAACCTAACCTGAATTTTGAAATTTTTTACAAAATGACATCATTTTTTTACTATTAATTCGAGCTAAAGTTACTCAATCCGAAATTTTATGATTAAATTTGAGAATTTTAGTTTGATTAAATTTTTTAAAACAACCCAGCCATTGCCACCTCTGTCTGCACAACACAAGCATCCTCTACAAAGCAGAGGGGTACAATCATAGGGCCTAATAGTACAAGTTATACGTAGAGAAAATGAAAGAAAAGACAAAGTAAATCCAAATCTTGTGTTGATCTCTATAAAGAACAGAACAGTTATGAGAGTCTTTTGCCTTCGTCTGGAAGTCTTAAACCAAGTCGATCTTTGAACAGCTATCTCATTCATGGTTGTCATCTTTGACCCGTCAGGTTTCATTTTCCGAGAAAAACATGAATTACGGTCGTCCTCTCAGTGTCATTAAGATTCAGTCAGTCTCAGCATTTGCTGCTACACTCAGTAGGAATTGGACTGGTTCGAGACATAAGTGTTTCTTAAGTGGTTGAACATACTCAACAAGTTCTTAAAACTCATTATTACCGATAATACGAAGATAGTTAAAACGAAACTGAGTTTGAGTAGACCTTGATCAATGTCAATAATGGGGATATCGATGGAGGCAATCAGCCCATGGTCCAAGCTTGGATTCTCCAACTATAGGTTTGAGACATTCCCACACCAAACTACAGCATTTGGGGCCAGATCCCATTCCAAGTTGCCACACTTTGTCACCTTTCCTCACTCTTTCTTTAGCTTCCATGTAAGCTAACTCGTACCACAGTGAAGATGATGATTGGTTTCCAAACCTATGCAACGTCATTAACGCACCTTCAACTTCTGTATCTTCAAGCTTTAACCCTTTTGCTATCTCTCTGATCACTCCTTTCCCTGAAGTTGGCAAGCAGAAGTGTTGCACCACCTTCTTGAAATCAGGCACGTAAGCACTCTTACCAGGTTTCTCTGCGAACCTGTGTTGGAGTATTGAAATGCAGTGCAAGAGTTTTTCGAGAGGTGGCAAGATTTGGGAACCTAGGATTGTTATGTTGGATTTTAAGGTTTGTCCAGCAACTTGGAGGAGGTTCTTTGTTAGTGTGACTCCTAGTTTTCCATTGGAGTCCTCTTCACGAAATGCAGAGAGATAAGCATCGTCTTGGAAAGCTCTCTGCGTTCTGACACTGCAAACAAGTTTGTATTTTGACGAGTTCTTAGCTTCTTTTCTGTTCGTGAGCAGGATCACTGCACTACCCATCCTGAAGAGGCAGTTGATGAGTAACTTGGCTCTCTCCTGGCCGGAATACCAACCATTCGACAAGATCTCAGTGCTAACAATAAGAGCAGAAGAGTTCTTGTGAATCTTCAGAAGACTGTGAGCCATGTCAATGGCAATACAACCTGCACTGCATCCCATACCAGAAAGATTGTAACTTTTGATGTCTTCTCTCATTGCGAATTTATTAATGACAATGGACGACAGTGAAGGTGATGGACAAAACCCACTGCAGTTTACGATAAGTATATCAATATCTAGTGGGCAGACTTTGGTTTTTGAGAGAAGGTCCTCTATTACAGGGAACAAGACCATCTCGACTTCATTAATGGAGTCGCGATGGTGTGTTTTCGGCGGAATATATTGCAGGCAAGGAGGCAGATACGTCTCCTGACTTTGTCCAGAGGACGTGAGTATTTTAGCCATGAAAGCTATGCTCTCACTATCAAAAGACTCGAATTTAGATACATGCTCCAGGAATGTCGAGAAAGGGACCCTGCAAAATCCTGGAGGTTTGAAGCATGAGAAGTCTACAAGGTAGGTTGGAGATGGCTTGAAAAGGTAAGGTCTAATGATCAAACGGTAAACAACATAAAGTAACAGGAAATGTGAAAGAAGCTTCAAGCTTTCGGGGCTGAAGATTGCAGAGATTGGAGAGGACAGCCTCAGGAGTCCCATGAATGTTGAGTGCAAAACCTGAGAGAGCAAGCTGGAGGGAGGAGACATTACCGATTTATGAAGAAGGAGGAGAGAAATGAAGTGTGGCTTTATGGAAATGGCTGCAGCTGTTTTCATGGGAGTTAGCAAGCTTTCTAAGTCTAAGAGTCAAAAAGCCTGCATTGCAGTTCAGAATACAGAGTCAAAAACACTGTAATCTCATAAATTGAGTTGGTTGGAGAGTTATCAGGAGTCATCCGACGAGTCAGGTCAGGGGTATGGAAAAACCGGATCCTCTTTTCAGTTTTACTCTGTCTTATTCTGGCTTATGAAATCTTAACTATTTATTTTACGGGCCTCATATAGGTCCTATGTGAACCTCACATAAATAAATGACTGAAATTTATTAGACACAATAAAACACTATAATATTAGACAAAAGATATGGACTCGGGTAAGAAAGCCCCATACCCTGCCATGACAGCCTTTCTCTGTTTTCCATAGTTTTTTTTTTCTTTTCCATGGCCATCACTTAATAGATGCTTTCTGATCAACTACAGTCCAATATAAAAAAGTCCACTGAAAATTTTCCTTTCCGAATTCTTATTAATGTTCAAGTTCACCAACTAAGCATTAATTTCTTGGTAAGAAATTTTCTTTTACAAGAAAATTGTGAATCTGCTATATATTTTTTAAAACTTTGTAAATAATTTGGCTGGTTTTAATTATAAAAATTTTCAATTGTCTAATTTTTTTAGTTCGATTTATTTTAACAACTCTTATTATTAAAAATCGTTAAATTTTTTAATCATTCAGTCAATTTTTATTAATTAATAAATTTAAAATAAATCAATTAATTTTTATTTAACAATATCTTTTTAATTAAACTTTAAATTTTTCGACAAGTAAGGATAATCTCTTTCAATCATATTTAAAATTATTTTATTTTATTTTATCTTTACCTAATTTTATAACTAAAATACAACTTTTTAAAAAGTTTAAATTTAGAGCTTCTTAAAAAAGCCTCTCAAATGACTTTTTTAAGCAAATTTTTTAGATCAATTAATGAGCCTTTTGCCCTTATATTTTACACATAATTCCCACAATACTCATAAAATTCATCTTCACATTTATCTTGCAAATTCATTTTACTATTTACTCAACTTGAATATTTATTTTGGGATTTATATAAAATTATTTGACTTTTTTATATGTTTTAATATTTATTTTTAATATTAGTTTTATTTATGTTATAATTCATATAAAAGATCTCATTAGATATATTTTCATTTATGTTTTATATGGTTTAAAATTATATAATAATTAATATATTGTGCTTTGCATATTTTTTAATATAATTTAAATAATTTTTATATGCATAAATAATTTTTATTACAAAATAAAATATAGCTAAAATTAAAAGTGCTTTTTATTTTTATGTTGTCAAACGGTTTATTACATGAAGCTCTTAAAAAAAAGCTCTTGTTAAAATGACAGCCAAACAATCAACTAACTTTTTAGAAAAATTCTTCACAAAAAAACTCTACTAATAAAAACTTTACAAATAAAAACGCTAATGATATAAGTCCAACCAAATAGATGTGAAGTCTGATTGAGCTTACTGTCGAGGTGAAGCTTATTGAAAGGAATTTGGGCTTATACCAAATGCAATTAATGTGAATTTGGATCAAACCCATGATTCTTGGCAATGGCAAACGTAGCCCAAAAAGATTTGGTACTGGCTGCGTTGAAATGAGCTTGTGACTGGATCTATCAGGTATTTTTACCTGACTACTTACTAATCTGGCCTTCATGTACAGTAGGTAAGCCCAACTCCTTTAAGTTCTTCGCATAAGACATATTTTAAAAATTAAACCACTTTGAGCGGGTGAAAATTTGGAAATGACTAATTTTTTTTCCATTAAATTTCTAATTTTATTTAGTTTAATAATTTTTGTTGTTAAAAATCGAACAGTTTCTTAATTAATTAGTTAGTTTTTATAGACAAAAATATTAGCTAATTTTTATTTAATAATATATTTTTTAATTAAATTTTAATTTTATTCAATCGTTAATCAATTTTTATTATAGTCTAATATTGATTGAACCTTTTAAATTTTAAACATTTTATTTTACCAGTTTAACTTTCATTATAGTTTTTAAAATATTGAAAATTTTAAAAAGAAAATTGATGCGAATTGCTAAACTTTGAGGTTCACACAAAGAATTAAAATTCTCTCTTTTTTATTTTAAAAAGAATTCATAATAATTTTTAAAATATGTATTGAAATTTTTATTTCAATAAATTACATCTTTTGAATAAATTATTTATTGAATTAAGTAATAGTAAGTACAATCTAATTAACCCCTTAGGGGGTTGTCAAATTGGTGGAATGTTGAGAATATGGGACCAAAAGGTCTTGTGTCGAATCCCTCTACTTATGCTCTATTGATCTAGTATGCCTAGTGCGAAGTACCTAATTGGCGAGATTTGCAAGTTATTACATCAATTCGGAGATTTACCCAGTGCACATCCAAACGATAGTAGCTGCGATTCTTCAGTTTCTATTAAAAGAAAGTACAATCTAATTATTAATAAAATCTCTCGAGATAATTTCGATTTAAGAAATAGTGTATATGCAATGACTATTTAAAACTATTAATGTATACCCTTAATTATGTTTTATTTTGGAGTGCTTGCAAACTTTCATGGAAAGCACCTAAATGATAAAACATTCCATACGATAATGAGTGATTTGATTCTTCAGCACTTATCGAACATTCCTTCGATTTTATTGTTTTAACAAATTAATTAAACATATCTTGAAAACTATGTTATTTCCAATCACATCATCTATTCCAAATGGAATATAAAAATAAAATTTCTTGATATATATTTATTTTTGTTTATAAGATTTAAGACACAATAAATATAAATTAAGAAATTAAATTTAATACACTCATTTTAATAACAATTAAGCAAAACAATTTAAATATATATCTCACAATTAATTGTAGTTTCCATTTTATAGACTCCAAACACGAGCTATTAAGTTCAGTTCTATTTACTTTAATAACTCTTGTCGTTAAAAACGAGTTTATTAATTAATCGATAAAATTTTGTAAATTAATAAATTATTATAAATCAAAATAAATCAATTATTTTATTTAAAAATCTTTTTTCAATTAAATTTTAAATTCTTTTATGAATAACAACAATTTCTTTTAGTCATTTTTAAATTATTTAATTTTATTCAATTTTTAGTCAGTCTTACAACAGTCTAATGTAGTTTGAATGTTTAAATTTTAAACCTTTTGTTTTACTATTTTTAGCTCTAGATTTGGTTTTTAAAATATTGACAAATACTTTAATTTGACCACAATAAATCACTAATTAATGCCTAACTTATTATGGTATTTTTCTAAATAATTACTCATATCTACTACCTACCATTATTTTTTTTCTAACGACATAATAATTAAAAAAAACTTTTAAAATGAATCGAACTTTATGGTTCTTGACTCTCACATGATAAGCAGACAGATGCCGAGAGAAGAAAGTCCACCGCAAGGTCCGCAACCCGTGAATGAGTGACGGTGACATGAAACCAACGCGAACCATAACAAAGAAAATAGCATCAAACAAAACTTGTAATCAAGTCCACACTCATGATTATGGACGTCGAATCTTTTCACACATTTATGAGTTTGGATTGTATTTCTAATATTACGTTGGCTTATTCTATTTCATAAATCTTAATCATTTATTTATGTGAATCTTGTGTGGATTTCGTATAAATGAACGCAAAATTTTTTATTAAGACATCGTAATATTAGACAGAAGATCCATCCTTTTCTTCCATGGCCTGCTCTATGCTTATTAGAATCTTTCCATGATCACTTTATCGCTTGTCGTTTTATACTTGTTCTTCACTTCAATTCTCATCGTGTGTACACGTACGAATAGGAGTGGTCCAAATTGATTGAACAATTCCTTCTAAGGATAGTATAGGGTCAAGATTGGATTTAAGCTATAAGTTCTAATGTACTACAGAAAGCAGCTTTCTTTCTTGGCACAGAAAGCAATAGAAAAAGAGATCAAAGCTTTGCTAAAAGCTCTACGCAGGACACAGCCATTGTCGTCATGGCCAAGCTTTTCCATTGTTTTATGTACGTTGTGACGTTGCTTCAGCTTTGGAAGCTTGCCATTTCGCAATCGGAGAAAACAACTACGCCGCCGTTGCCACTCTTACCACTACCGTCGTTTTCCCAGTTGAAATGGCAACAAAGAGAAGTGATCATGTTCCTTCACTTCGGAGTCAACACGTTCACTGACTCGGAGTGGGGCACAGGCAAAGAGAACCCCGCCATATTCAACCCCGTCGGTCTCAACGCCGACCAGTGGGTCAATACGGCGGCGGAGGCTGGAATATCCCTCGTGATACTCACGGCGAAACACCACGATGGTTTCTGCCTGTGGCCTTCCAGGTACACTGAGCATTCAGTGGTGAACAGTCCATGGAAGAGCGGCCATGGAGACGTTGTTCAAGAACTTGTATCGGCGGCAAGCAAACAAGATGGGATCGACGTTGGATTGTATCTGTCTCCATGGGATCGACATGACAAAAGATATGGAAAAAACTTGGAGTATAACGAGTACTACTTGGCTCAATTGCAAGAGTTACTAAGAAAGTAAGTAAATGACTTGTTACTGAATAAAGATCGAATCTTTTGGTCTTATTTTACTGAACTTTTTCATGGAAGTGACGGAGATTGATTGATTCTAATATGGGTTAGATTTGTTTATGGTGTTTGCATGTTATAGTTACGGGAGCAATGTTAGAGAGATATGGTTTGACGGAGCTAAAGGATCTAATGCTCCAAACATGTCATATTACTTCTGGGATTGGTTTGCAATGGTGAAGGAGATGCAGAGTTCGATCAATATATTTTCCGATGCCGGACCTGACGTCCGATGGGTAGGAAATGAAAAGGGGTTCGCCGGAAGTACCTGTTGGTCCACCATTAACCGTACTGCACTTTCTATAGGAAATGGAAGTATTGTGGAGTAAGTAACCTGCCAACCTAAGCCATATCCAAGTAGGTTTGTCTTCTTCTTATCCAACAACAGATTGGGTTTTTGCCGGTGAGTTCAGATCTTCTGTCTAATATTATGGTGTCTTATTTTGTCATATAAATCTCAGCCATTTATTTATGTGAGCTCCGCGTAGATCCTGCATAAATGAATAACTGAGATTTATGAGACAGAATAAAACACAATAAAACTGGACAGAGGATCTTGTTTCATGTTTGCCGGTAGGTTGGGATCATATCACTTATTCCACTTTTGTTATTCCAATGTTATTCTAACTTATCTTATCCATATATTTACGTTAAACCTACGTATATATAGATGAGATAAGTTGAAATAGCGTTCGAACAGTAAAAGTAGAACAACATACACCTCCCCGATAGATTGTGAGGTGAATTATTTGAGCTTGCCTTTTCCCATCTTTCAATTTTTGCTTAAATAACGTGATTTGCAAAAGAGTAGTTATCTTAGCACTTAATTACATTCTAATTAATTATAGGGTAAAGTTAGTTAGACTCTTTTATGATTGATTACATAAGTTACCTTGCTGTCAACTACTGCGAAATTCAGAGCGACGTCGTGTAGTGTCATATACTCATATGGTGAAAATGACATCATTTCAGAATCTGCAGAAGGAGAGTGTAGAGTGTATGACGTGTGACACACGAGTAATTATAAGAGATATGTTACTGTAACTTTAAGATTGCTCTTGTTCCAACCAACTTTAGCTTTGATGCTTGTTTCCCACTTGGACGACATCCATGGCTGCCTTTAATGTGTAATGTAACACTCGAACTACCTAGCTAAATTTCCATGATTTCAACTCTAATGCAGTTATCTTAACACTGGTGATCCAAAAGGAACTGATTGGCTACCAGCAGAATGTGATGTTTCTATCAGGACAGGATGGTTTTGGCATAAATCGGAGTCTCCAAAAAAGTTAAGCGAATTGTTAGAGATTTACTACAATTCTGTGGGAAGAAACTGTCTGCTCCTACTCAACGTGCCTCCTAACTCAACAGGCCTCATATCTGACACCGATGTTCAGAGATTGAAAGAGTTTAGAGTCGCCATTGACACCATCTTTTCAAGGAACTTGGCGCAGGAATGCTCGGTGAAATCCAGTAGCCAAAGAGGAGGCAAAGACGGACCATTTGGACCTGAAAACGTGTTAGACGGTGACCATTTATGGACTTATTGGACCCCAAGTGATGATGATCACGAGCACCACCGCAAGGGTACTGGGAACTGGATTGAAGTTTCATGCTATGGTAGCTCAAAGTTCAACGTTATCAGGATTCAGGAAGCCATTGGTTTAGGACAGAGAATCCAACTGCATGAGGTTTACGTGGATGGTATAAAGGTTGCTAATGGAACTACTGTCGGATACAAGAGACTGCATAGGCTCGACAACGTTGTGGTCGATGCTAAGAATGTCAAGCTTAAGATTTTGAAGTCGAAAGGGTTGCCATTGATCTCTTCTCTTGGTCTCCATTATGACCCTTATTGGCATCCGATTAATGCTGAAACAAAATAAAACTCCTTCAGGTTTTTTCTCAGTTTAATTTGGATTTATGGCCATAGCCAGCCACCATTGGAACGGTTGATTCTGTAATCTATAGTGAAGTTGGTAAAGGCATAATAAAGTCAAATATAATTATCCAAATTGGTTTCGTTTTTTCCTTCCATTTTTTTTTGTCGTTTTTGTAAAAAAAGAAACAAGTAAATAAAACGTGTTTGGTTTATTCTAATGTGATTTTTTATTTCCAAAAATAAAAAAATCACAACAGTTTTACAGAAACAAGAAAACATCGTTTCTCTAAATTTTGACAACATGTTTTTTTCGACAGAAAAACAACATATTCCTATTTTCTATTTCAATTAATAATAATAATAATAATAAGATAATTAATTTGGTACAATAAAATTAATAATATTAAAAATAGTAAGTAGAAAATTTATAACAATAATTAATAAAAATAAAAATAAAATAATTA
>JANIPN010000007.1:55952591-55964099 GCA_027478595.1 Erythroxylum anguifugum | reverse complement strand
GTCTTTAAATGCCAAATTCATTACAATTCTTAAAAAAAAAAGGGAGGGATATGGGAAAAAAATTAAAGTATCTAACAATGTTCCTTTTGCTCCATCAAATCAAATGTTCATTGTACAGGAGACAATCCCTTCAAGAAATTGGTCCCAATAATAAAATAATTTTAGGTATAACACACTATAGAAGAGTCCCTTATTTATATATATATATATATATATATATATAATACTTATCAGGAGACATTGATGAAGTAATGCCCACATGTGTCATAAACGTTTGTACGTCTATGGTAGACAAAATTATTGCATCACACCCACGTGCATTAGGCCCAAGCCTATTTTCCTCTTTTTCTTAATTTTTGGTGGCTTTTAAAGGGGAAGTAAAAGTAATTGGCGTGAGGTTTTCTAAAGAAATTAAAAAATTGAAATATTAGTCTCATAAATTTACATGATTTTCAAATATCTAATCAAAATGAATTATTTGATTATTTAATTATTTATGAACATTCAAAATTTTATTCATTAAACATACATTGAAAATAATAATATTAGACTCCAACCTTATAAAACAAAATCTTTGTTGGAACTAATATTATGGGAAGAATTTTTTTTTGTCAATTGTGCATAGATAATGAATAAACACTTATTTTCTTTTAATAAGTAATTGTATTAGCAACTATTATTTTATGCTTCTTAGGGGTGGTCGAGTTGGTTGAGTAGGAGGGCATGGGACCAAAAGGCCCTATGTTTAAATCTCCATACTTACGCTATCTCAATCAAGCCTGTTGTACAGGACTTGCCTAGTACAAAATACCTGGTTGTGCGTGATATGCAGGCTATTGCGTCAACCCAAAAACTTACCCAATGCACATCTAAAGAATAGCGACTACAGGTTCCTACATTTCAAAAAAATATATATTATTTTACAATATTTAAAAAACGGGATCAACGACAAAAAGTTTAAATTTTAAAAAGTTATAGTATTAAACTGTCATTGACAAAGATTAAATAAAATTTAAAATATAATTAAAAAAATTGTCATCGTCTATTGTATAACTTATTAATTTACGACTAATTAACAAATTGATAAATTTTTTACAAGAAAAATTATTAAAATAAAAAGTTAAATTGAAGCAATGATTTAAAATTTTTACTATTAAATCAACCGAACCAATTGAATTTTTAAAACATAAACTGAAAACCCATTTGAGATGATTTTGCATAACCTTATAATTTTAGATAATGATTAACCTACTAATTTAAAACTGTTGAATAGAAAGATTCCCCCTTTCCATTCCTTCGATACATAATTTTAGCTTTATAACGACTCTCGTGATCGTAATTCAAACACGACTTAAAGGCATAATCTGAATTTAATCTAAAATTCGCTCGAATCATTTAAAACAATATCATTTTAATTTTTTAAAATATTTTGATTGATCTCAGCTTGAACTCAATCTAAAGTTCAATCGGTCATAACTTCGGTTGACTTTAGACCGGACTAAATCTACCAAATCCAATGGCATTTCCTACTTTTAGAATTATTTCATTTCACTCCATAAACCAAACCGAGAACAATTGCAATCCACAACTATCTTAAACCTATATGAATACAACTATCAGACAACAGATTTTCTTTTATGATCTTTCGGATATTAATACGATATATAAGGACCATTACGACAAATAGTACACGTACCTTTATGTCGAAACAAAACCTTGATAAAATCAGTATAGCTCCATTGTATATTTTCATCGAGTCATGCAAGGCATATATGCTCAATTCTGTAGTTCTGAACCCCTAACAAGTGAAAAAGACATACCTGAATAAAATCCCAGTATTATTAAAATCTCATCAACTCTCAACTGCGGGGATTGAACATCTCATGGTTCGCATACTCGTTACAGTAGCTAAAATTATCTCGTTTTCAGTCAACATTTGAACATCCATGCTTCATCAAGTGCGTAAACAGAGCATACAATACCAAAAAGTTACTGATGTTCCTTTCTTCAAAGGTACAACCATGGTTCATGACGTTTACTTTAGTTGCAGAATGAACTACACAAAAGGAGTTGATGTAAAGGGGGTTAACTGCTGGCAACTCCGAACTGCTTATTTTGGGTAAACAGTTCATCTGAAGTTTGAAGAGCACACCTTTATTTCGCAAGCAGGAATGATTGCCTCTTGCCTATTAATGATCGTTAGACTTTAATACTTCAGCCATCCCAAGTTCCGGTCAGCTTAATCACAAGAAACTTGTTCCGTGAGAAAGGTCATTCAAATTTGATAAAATTTGTGCCCGGGTTGTTGAAATCTGCTGAGCAATTTCAAGCTGTTCTTCCAATGGGAGCATCTCATAGCTGTAAAATACAGGCACACACATCAGATCAGCAAACTTCTAAAAAGGATCAAATGGAATTCATGCTACACATTCTAGAAGACAAACCCAAGTATAAATTGGGAGGAGGGCAACAAAAAAAATGTAATTAATAACCAGATGGAATTTAGCATGGCTTCACGGCATCGTGATGACATATAGGTAAACAAAAAAGTTGAATTTAATTGACCCTTTCTCACATGACCTTGATGATCAATCTGAGAGATTGTACAAGAAGCCAATGCAGCCATAACTCATGGAAAGAAGACTTACTGGGAAAGTAGTTCACAATCAACTATGGTTTCAGGGCCAGGTCGGTGGGCCTTTCCACAAGCGCGAAACTGCCGAAATGATCTCGGGTTTAAGCCAGCTACATGAGGAACAGCATCAACAAGTTTCTTTTGTAGTGCTTGCAATCTACGGAATGTAAGCTCATCGAGAGGTGCAATACAGCCAATGCTACCATCAAGGGTACCAAATAGTAAAGCAAAACGATTGGTCTTATCAGAGCCTGGAGCAGCACCACCACGGTCAGAAGTAGGAAGCATTTGCAACCGCATAAACTTGGTCACATGGGCACCAACATGAAATTCAGCCCTTGAAAGCAGCTTTTGTCCTTTCCAACTCTCAGACATCTTTGGGGCATAATAGAATATCTGCTTTGACATTTACAAACTATTTAGCAATGAGCAGAACCAACTTGTTGAATTGAAAAAAAAAATCACCCAATTCAAGGGCTGAATATTGTTCCAACTCAAACTTCCTTTCATGGATTCAACTATTAAGTGTTGGCCACTGAATGGCATTTTGCAAGTTATAGATATGCTAACCTGTATGTTCTTCTGTTCATCAGAAACTACAAGGCTCAGTGTGCTTCCATCGATCAAAAACTCGGTTGCAAAACAATCAAGAGAGCTAAAATCCTTGGCTAATAAGCTAAGTTGAGCTCCCTGCTCCTTCCAACTTAGAAAATATATACTTTTGTGAATGTCACCCAAGAGGATAAAATTCTTGACCTGCAATGACAAATCAAAAGAGCAAGAAAATCAGAACATGAATGCACCAGAAAAACGTTATTACCAATTTAGCATCCATCATTGTCCTTGATAAAGATTTCCACTAGTTTGGCACTGCAGATTTAATTGATAACAGTAACCCATAGACATGAACTCCAGACGTTGGTTCCGCTTCTCCCTTCCCCTACTCTTGAGAAAAGACAATCTAAGCATCCATGATAAGTTAAGTGCAGCAATCAAAATCAGAGGACATGATATGAAGGCTGACATAAATCATATTTCCAGGATCTACAAAATTCTAGAGGGAATTTCCAGAGTATTTTGATTACTTGGGCATACTTACAATATTCAAGCTCACAACATATAATGGTGGAGCATCAAAAAAGGCAACACCATTCAATTCTGTACCAGTCCATTTATGAAGAATAATTTTAGGACCAGAAGCTATCAACAGATGACCTTGTAGTGCAGCCAATGCAGATATAGCACCTTTTAGTTCTTTCGAATATACTTCTGAAACCTGAAGGAAATTGAAATCAATATATTCAAGTGTGGTAGTATCAAGATTTGGAGGGAAGAATGTAAGCAAATGCTAAACTTATATGCGTATTGGTTTTGTGATACCAAAAGGTAAAAGAAAAAAGAGGGATATAAAGGATGAACTGGTTCACACCAGATTCTGAGAACTGTCTGAACTTTTTGCAAAAGAAAAGAGAAGAACACGTCCTCTTGCTGCAACATCCTCCCCTTGCACATAAGCAGTCCCAATTGCCATGAGTGTATCATTCTCCTTTGTAGTTGTATTCTGCAAAAAGGTACTACACAAGTTAAAGCATACATGTATGTCACATTCCTCTCTTCTCTTTCCTTTCCTCCCTAAAGACCCTAGCCTTCATATGTTTTGGGCCTGCCACTGGTAACTTTTTTGTTGGTGATAAGACCTTGTCTTTCCTTTTAATAGTTTTGTTTTTCATTCAATAAGATTTACATTCTTTCAAGGATCAGCAACTCATGCTTTTAGCCTTCATCCCAAATCTATTTAGATCTTGAGGTGTTATAATCTCTCTAGATGAGAATTTTAATATCTTGTATTAAGAGGGCCTATCGTTTTACTTGAAAATTTGTTAGGAGTTAGTGCAACAAACTAGTAGAATTTCTCCAGGTACTATAACATAGATATTTGCTTTCATAATACCAAGAGCTGGAGTCTGAGTGAACACCAACAATTAATTAGAGACACAGGAAAAATCTGTATTTTGTATATTAAGTTTGATAAGTTGCATATCTAATGTAGATGACCAAATTTACATGAACTCATATTGTTACCAAAACAGATGCAGTACTTCAGGCACTGATGGAAAGTTACAAAAAGGACAAATTCCCTCTCCACCAAACAGCGTTCATGCTGGAATTCTCCAGTTTCTTCCTTTTTCCTCACACGTCTACAGAAGTTATATGTCTCTTATAACATGAGTAGAGAAGCAAATAAAAAATGATATGCAGATGGGACAGATATGACTGTCTCCTTAAACACTAACCATTCTCAAGGAAAATCACAAGGAACAGAGCCAATATACTACCGCCAATTACTTACACCATTCACTCGCACAAACTTTTGATAAAAGAATTAATAAAAAAGCATACTTACAAAGAGTGTAACCATTCTCACTGTTAGGGCATTTTCAGAACTTTGCATTGGGATTGTAGCCTTAGTTTGCCAAGGACCACCAGATTTTTCAGGCTCCAAGATCCGCACCTCAAACTCTTCAACACAGTAAGTTTGGTGCATCTCATCAGAACTTAGATTAGGATTCTCCATCTGATGGCCAACTTCTTGATCAACCAATGATGACAAGACTTGATTCAATGGTTTGTAAACCTAAAGAAGATGTTTAAAAGTGACCTCATGAATAAAACATATAGTTAGTAAAATATTCACATGATACTAAGGACATAGAGCTAAGATCGTCAAGAAGTATATGGTGATGAAATTTTTCTACTTTTGATGTAAGAACAAATTTATCAAAACATTGCACTAATAGAATAGTCAGAGTTACTTGACAGATACCTAATACCCAAACTAGTTAACCATTATGCTTTATCCAAATTAAACTTTGACTAACTCAATTACAAGAGCATTAAGCACCCCCAAAGAAGATGTTTAAAAGTGACCTCATGAATAAAACATATAGTTAGTAAAATATTCACATGATACTAAGGACATAGAGCTAAGATCGTCAAGAAGTATATGGTGATGAAATTTTTCTACTTTTGATGTAAGAACAAATTTATCAAAACATTGCACTAATAGAATAGTCAGAGTTACTTGACAGATACCTAATACCCAAACTAGTTAACCTTTATGCTTTATCCAAATTAAACTTTGACTAACTCTATTACAAGAGCATTAAGCGCCCCCCGCCCCCCACTGGAATTCGTCAATACTAACAAGTTGATGGTCCATCAGTTGAAAAATCATCTCCCCTGAGGGCATACAAGGTATAATAAATGTGGCAGTTCATGAGTTGCACACTTAGATTATATTTGCAAAGAACAGACCAAAACAAAAGTGGATATAGATTTCTCTCTGCAGAATATCAAAAAGTAAATGCACAACTAATGCAAAGGAGACTCACAGGAACAGAGACAATAAGTGGATATAGATTTCTCTCTGCAAAATATGTCACTTGATGTGGAGTTCCTCTCAGTGGAATCTAACAAATGTAGGAGTTATTGTGAGCACATTGATGAATGTCACCTGTATACAGCATTGACAAATGAATACTGATGAAAAAGAAAGGAGAAAGCACCTTCTGAACTGGCCAATAGTTATCGTAGCTTGACACTGTTGGCAGTTGACAAATCTTCAAATTTCCCTGTAAGGTTGTTAGTTGATGATAAGCTGTAATGATGAAGCACATAATTAAATGTAAAAGATCAGGCAGAAAAGATTCATAAGAACCTGTGAGGTAACACAGATAAGCCCATGATTACAATTCACATTGTGAAGAACAGTGAACGCAACAATAGATCCATCACATAGCTGCTCAAAACAGGAAAATAGAATTTCACAAGATGAGACTTTAACTCGTTAAAAAGAAAAGGAATTCTGTAACCATATCTGCACTTGCTTATGCAATAAGTCAATGGATATAGAAATTAAAAAAAAGTTTCTAGCAAAAGGCAAAACTTTTGACCTGTGGATGAACTCTTATTCGCTCCCTAAACACCATAAACCAAGCCGGTCTTAACCCAGAAAGGAAAAACCCTTGATAACCACTGATATTCTTGAAAATGGTAATCCTTTGGCTTGTGGATTCACTTGAGAATTCTTCTCTTATGTAATTATCCAAGGGAACACGGACAAATCGCAAATTCCTAAGCCTTGAAGCACTAATGCTGCTTATTCCAATAGAATTCGATCCAGAACCAACATCACCTACTTTAGATGTATTATCTGTACTTTCAAACAAGTAAGCATGGTAACAAAGGATTGTCCCATCAGTCAGAATTCCAAAAAGAAAAGGGCGACTATGATGTCCGGACCATCTCTGCATAGCCAATTCAACAACCTTCAGATTTTGAAGACAATCTTTCCTACCAAGGCCAGCCACTTCTTCAGAACTTTTGTTCAACACCTTCTGAGAATCACTGGGTGACTCCTGTAGGAAGGTATCAAGTAGATGGCTCTTTCCAGAGATAAATTTATCCGCAAAGAAAACAGAACTGAAATTGGGCACATCAAAAATTTCAAGGGCACCACTTTCATAACAAACAACACAATATATATCACCCAGTTCATGTTGTCCACCATCAGCACCATCAATGGTCTCACTGACGCCTGTGGAAAGCCAAGCATCCGTACTTGTCTTTCGAAGCCATGGTTCTGGTCCTTTATCATGGTACAGTGTACAAGCAGACACCAATTTCTTTGAGCTTTCAAAGGCAGATGGAGTGTTTATAGAAACAGTACAAGTTGAAGGATCTGGTACTCATCATGAAAGATGTTAAAAGTTAAAAATCTTAGATGAGAAGAAAGAGCAAAAAGAAAACAAGAATTAACACAAACATATAGAACCATAATCAATTGGCGACATGTGCACAAAGCAAAATGAGCTACTCGATGAGCACAATGACACAAGCAACAGTACAAAGTCACAATCAACTAAGCTCTTGGAATCTTCAGTGCTACAGATTCATGGCAAGTAGCTCTTTCTTATCAACATATACGCGGCAATAGAAATAAAATGTAAGTTATTAAGTTTATGGCACCACATTATCTCTCCAAAGTTATTATGGGACCACTTTATCTCTCCAAAGTTAACTTACAATCTAAGAGAGGAGGATCAGAATGCAAGATTACACACATAAAAAATGATCAATGCAAACACATACCTCCAACCAGAAGACGAATAGTTCCATCTGTCATTTTCACTAATACATATGGATCAGCAATAGAAACAGCCATCACTTTCACACTCTCAGGACCAGGACCAGGACCAGATCCAGAGTTAGTAACTCCAAAGTTTAAATCTTGAGTCATAAAAGAACCATCAAGAATTCGAGCACCATGTTCAAAAACTTGAACCACTCGACGCCTGAAGAACAAGAAAATGATGCAAGAAGAAAACATGAAAAATATATTTTACATCAGTGAGAGTGAAGGAAAAGTCCAATAATTTTATAGTAAAAGATAATCAACAGTTTAAGAACACTGACAATAAGTCCTACCACAGCAGTAGAAGGGTTCAAAATGAGATGAAGAGAAACATCATCTGATGGGGAAGGGAGTAAACAGAAACAATGTAGATAAACTTGGTAGCTAAGATGAGACTGTTGTTTAACCTTCCAAACAAGTTCCCAGCAGCAATTGTTCTTCCTTGTACGAAATAGTCCACACTTTCTGTGACTTCTGTCAAAAGCTCACCAGTTTCGAGTACCTAATCCTCAGCAAAACCATAAGTAACCCAATAAGATATGAATTACACAATGCTTACTCACAAGCCATCAAAATAAGGAAGGCTTTCTCTCTATTGAAGTGTCAAGATAGTTTATGATTACAAGAAATGAGTGCACTGCGGGAAGATAGGAGTAGGAACTGTACCTAAGATGATAAGGGTGTTTGAGGAATGGAGTGATCACAAGGCAGGCTTATGATGCAATGGACAAATTAGTGATCAAATTCCCGTTGTGGGGAAAGAAGAAAGTAGGAAGTAATAAAGTGACTAGGGACAAGTAAAAAAATCAATTCTTCAAACTGCAACATACATACTTTTTAGGTGGGGTGGAAAGACTTAGTAGAGGTGGGTTGACTTTTTTATATCAAATTCACATTGTTTCCTCCTGTCCTTCCTCCCTTGATACCATATATGATTGGTATCACATCAAGAAGAGATAGCCCACTAATTCCTACACAACTTTGCCATCAAAAGCAATAGGAGGTTACCATTGTACGAGCTTCCATGCTTATGATTAAATATGCATGGTATTCATCATCACTGGCAGCTATTTTAGATGAATCGGCAACATGGCCACGTGCATTCTTGTGGTACACAGTCCAAATACCTTTACAACCAGGAAGCTCAACCTGCACAGAAGTATTTCACAAGAAATGTGAACATTTGATAGAGGAAGCAATATATAGTTTGTGGATATCGTTAATTGCTAACATCTTGTGACAAGTTCCAGGAGTGCATCAAAACAAACCACAATCAATCTAACTTTTTAGTTTGACAATTCTAAAACCAACAGGTACACATAGAGATGTAATGAGTTAGACAAAGTCTGACATTTGAAGCAGCTTTTAAAGACAGACACTTCAAATCCCAATGCCACCACTATGTCTACTGTTGAAAATGTTGAATCAGTGAGACGTTATAACAACTTAGCATACCAATTATATGATTAAACCTTTCAAAACACTGACTAACGTGTTACCAAAAGACAATCATATCCGTATAGAACTTCACCTTATAGTCCTACGAATAGCAGTAGCATTTTTGATTTCCATGTACATATAACAAATAGAAAATGGAAGGCAGTAAGAAAGAAAGAAGATACAGTAACGACAGACCTCAGTTATCATCTCTGGGCGAATTGATTGTCTAAGAACACAAAGAGCACCATTTTTTCCATGACCAGAGCAGCATACCTTAAAAGGGTAACCATTAAAAAGTGAATGAAGTATTTGATTGCATACCTCAAAAGAAATAGCTCTTGTTTCCATTTTAGATTAAGTGATACAATTTGTGTGGATTACAAGAATACAAAATATCAGAAACAAAAGCTAAACAAGCAATAATAAAGGTGTGGTAACACCCACAAAGCTCTGGCTTTTGAGTGGGACGAAATACAATTTCTTTTCTTTTCTTGCCATCCTTTTGGGCCTCAAGTAACACTTTTACCATGTAAAACTAACCATATCATAGTTGCTTTGCTTGGCAATACCAGTTGCACTAGCGTCAGCATTTATCCTCAAGCCATAAGCAAAGTCCTTCAAAGGACCAACATTGATCAATGAATCCCGTACTGCAAATGAGAAAGTTTTCTGCATCGGTGAAAATAAAACATAAGAAGAAGCAAAAAGCAATAATAATTAGACAAGTAGAAAAAAAGTCAAAGTCAATAACAGAAAATCAGAAAATGACAAACAAAATTGGATAAATCTGCCACCAAAGTGGAATCTTGAGGCTATTATCTTAAATAGAATGCCTATATATGTTCTTGCTAATTAAAGAAATAAGATCGTGTAATTCTTGAATAAAGCGAGAGGTTAATCAGTGTATTTCCCTAAACTCCCTCAATTTGAGACATACCTTCACCCTAACCATTCAGTAGAACTCACTATTTTAAGAGTTCATCTATGACATTTAAGAATAAGGTACTAGTTAATATATGTTCTCTCAATTTTATATTACTAGGTTTTACTTTCGTTGGCTTCTTAACTAAAATGCAGTATTCACTTTTCCTTCCTAAGCACAGAGAAAAAAAAAAAGCATAAACGAAAAGAATAAACTCAGGCAACCTGTGCTGATTCTGCATTATTTGGAGCTGATCCATATAGAGAAAGCTCCTCCCCGCTAGCAATATCTTGCAAAGCATCAGAAGATGACCTCCTCAATCGCTTTGCCGAAGGAATGTCACCTTCAATATCTCCAACCTGCACGTAATGCAAAGAGCAGAGAAATCTTCAAGAGGCGGAAGGAACACTGGTGAACTTTTATTAGGTAAATTTCAAGAATATTCTTGAAACAATTAAGTTCATATATTTTGCATGGTCTTAGATGACAAGACCAGGTAAATGAATGAAAATATGGTGGTTGAAGTAGCACTAAGCAAAACTTAGGATATTAACTAGCAAAAATTACCTCTTCCTTCAAACCAGATGATGACAGTGTAGATTCCATCCCACAAGTAAATTGCACAAGCAAACTATCACCCAAACGACTGGCCAGAAAAAATAATGACTTCCCAATCGTTGTGATGCCCTGTTAGCATAATCAGGAGTTCCCATACACAGATTAACAGTGAAACATTATCGTAGAAAGAAACAAAGTTCAAGTAACCTAACAAAGAGAATACAACAAATTAACTAACCGAAGACAGAACTGAAGCTTTAGACTTGGAAAGATCAAGTCTCTGCACAACCCTTCAAGATAAAGAGATATGAATACAGAGCTTATCAAAGACGCACTAAATCACTTGTATAATGAAACATTCATAGATTCATTAAATGAACTAGCCACAATACAATCTCAGAAAACATACTCAAGCAATTTGATTAGGTTTGCCATTCTAATTTTAATTGGAACCCAAGGTATTTACAATGCTGGCTATGTAGACATACAGACCCAACAACATGCGCATTGCTCCAACCACTACCGCATAAACGTACAATACATTAAATGCTTCTGAAGAGAAACAAAGCCTAAGTAGATTTTATTGCAAACATGCGAAGCATGAACAAGAAAAGAGGAATAATATGTTATGTGTTCGTGCTTGGGATCAAGTCCAAGGACGATTCTCAAGAAAGTTAACCTCTTTTCCATTATTTACATCGGATCCCTTCCTTGCAGGACCTATTTTTGCTGATGAAAATATAAGGTCTGCCTAGATTG
>JANIPN010000007.1:55938074-55952491 GCA_027478595.1 Erythroxylum anguifugum | reverse complement strand
AGGATAGATTTTGATGTTTTTGTTAATGATTTTGGGTTGTAATGAGCTTAGAAATGAAGTAAGAATAATGATTTAGGATTAATATAGGTTATATTTCAAAGATGGGAGGTATATGGTTGAAGAATATCGGAAAAAACACGTTTTTGGAGGTTTCTAGGGTTGCACATCGCGACCTGCAGTTGCACACGTCGCGACGTGCACCAGCATCCTCGTCGCGACGTGCTCCAGCTCCTCATCGCGGCGAGCGTCCAGTTTCTAACACTGACATGCTTTAGTATTTTGGGCATAACTTTTGCTATAGATGTCCGATTGAGGTGATTTTTGATTCGTTGTAAACTAGAGACATAGGGCTACAAGATGTTGTCTGTAATTTCCTCCTTACTGATTTTCACTTGAGTAAAAGATCTGCACTATTAAGTATTAACCATTTACTTTCCAAAAAAAAAAAGAAAAGTATTAACCATTTTATCTTATGATTTCTTTTAGTAACCCTTCATTTTCCCATTTACCATTGAGATATTTTTTTGCTGGTCTGTGCATCTAAAATACATTTATTTTCTTATTCTCTTTCAAAATTTTGTTTATAGTTGCTAATGAAAAAAAAAGAATGCACATAATAGAAATGAAATAACGTGAAACACGTGCTGGATACAAGAGAATGTTTTTCATAAAAGTCTTCGTGCCAATTAATTACATGTTTTTATGTCCATAACACATTTATCCTTGTTTATATAGTACCTCTATAAAAATATATATCTGACTAATGGTGATCGACCCTTAATTGCTCTCATTTATTAAAATAAGGATAAAAAATATGAAACTCTCTTATAATTTAAATAGTTTTTAAATTTTTAATTTTTTAAATTAAAAAACTTTTTATATTTTTTAAAATTTTAATAATAATAGTGAAATATAGATAATATAAATATTACACGTAAGCCAATCATGATAATTTAATTTAGCTCTTAAATATGACTAAATTAATTAACTTTGTTTTAAACTAATAATTTAAAATAACTGTAATAAATGATTAATTTAAATTAAATTTAAAAGTTAAAGTTAACAATATTTCATTAATCCACGTTTGATATTTATTATATGGTCAATTCTATAAATAACAAAAATAATTTTTTTAAATAAACAATGATAAAATTTTTCAAAAGTTCCTTAAAATATATTCGGGCAACTAAAACCCTTCATAAGCCCTTCTCGTGCCTCTGCTAGTCACTGCCATCTCTGGTTATTGTGGGTTTTAAGTAAAATTATCATACTGGGAGTTCACTGCAACTATAGCAAGTTCAGGTCAACAATAATCCTTTTCGTTGGTTGTCTTGAGCTATGGAGAAAGATACTTCCTTTCTTTTTGCTGGCATCAATTTCGATAAGAAGAAATTCGCTAGCGATATTTCCCGTTTTAAGGTACTCTTAATATCTTAGTATTTTCTCTCTATATTTTTCTTGGAGTTCTCTCAACTGAAAGCTTCTGGGTTTTTTGTTGATGTTTTCTTTTAATCAGGAGAAAAAAGAAAGTAATCGTACAATTTCAGTGAATGACACGAACTTGATTGAAAGTGTAATTCCTGAACCAGTGGAAGCAAGAGTCTCCAAAGTGAGGAGGAAGCGAAAAAATATAACTTGCTCGGGTAATTGGTTTGTGGGTTTACACTTATTTTGATTTTGATTCTTTTTTGGTTTTAACTGAATCCTTTGACTTTGTTGATAAACAATATACTCGAACAGATACTGTGGAGGGGTTTAGCGTATTTAAGAGCTCAAATTCACAGGGTGTAGCAACTGATGAAAAGAATGAACAAGATCAAAACGATGAAACGTTGTGTGGGAAAAAGGAATTAAATAAAAAACTGGAGGTTATTATTATTTCTGTCCACTTCTCGATTTTACAGTTTTTGCCTTAACTTTCTGGTTATCCTTTTATTTTCCTTCTGTTCTGATTTCTATTTTTTCTTTTACTTATGAGGTTAGGAAGATGCACTTTTAAGGAAGAAGTATAACATCCATGTGTCGGGTAGTAATGTTCCTACTCCACTTCAAAGTTTTGCAGAATTGAATTCTAGGTAGGTTTCTCTGCTTCCTTGACATGTTGATGCCGTGGTTTGATTTTGAGTTGCCAAATCTCAATTTGTTTGTCCCTTTTCTTCAATAGTAAAATTAGGCTTTTTTTTAACTCAAAACTCTTTTCTAATGTCTGAGGTAAGATCAAAGTTGTTGCAAAAGCTTGCCTTTTTCCTGGTCCCATTCAAGTAATATATATAACCCAAACATTGTTGATGCCATTGATATTGTGATAGCAGTTACAGTTTCTTTCATTTGTAGAGGTCTTCTGCATTCATCATAAAGGGTTGTAATGCAGTTTTTTTGGGACTGTGTACCATATTGGTTATCTTGAGATAGATTGAATGTTTTTCCAATTTCTTGTCCCTTGTTCAATGTCATGCGAGGTGCTTTGGTTACTTCTGTTCATGTTAAGCTGCATGTCAGAATTATAATTATGTTTCTTCCATTAATCTTTCTAAACTTTTCACTGTACTTCCCTAATCCTTGGAACTAAGAACTGTTCTTTTTCACAGATACAGGTGTGAGTTATATTTACTAAACAATTTTACAGAACTTGGATTTCAAGAGCCAACCCCAATCCAAAGGCAGGCGATTCCAGTCCTCTTATCGGTATGGTCTTCATGTTTGTTACATTTTATTGTTTATGCTTCTGCATTTATCCTCTTTTTCCGTTTACCTATTGATGCATAATAAGATTTAACCACACATTTAGCTAGTTCCACATTGTCAAAACTCACAAAGAGGTGAGTTGTTTAGCTAATTCTTTTTAAACTAAGCTCCCGATTATTTATCTTAGGGCCGGGAATGTTTTGCTTGTGCTCCTACTGGATCAGGGAAGACTTTGGCATTTGTTTGCCCCATGATAATGAAACTCAAGGTACGAGACTTATCATTTAGCTATTCATCCAGAATTTTCAATTTTAAGTTTCTCTGACAAACTACCTGAACAAACAGCACCGTTTGAATACTGGGATTAGAGCTGTTATATTATGTCCTACTCGAGAGCTGGCTGCACAGACAACTAGAGAGTGCAAAAGAATGGCCTACAGAAGTAAATTACGTGTGTTGCTAATGACTAAGGATCTCATAAGGAATGCTGATTTATCAAAGTGTCATTGTGATGTACTTGTTTCCACACCATTACGGTTAGAATTGGCTATTCGAAAGAAAAGGATCGACTTAACCAGGTGGGAGCTGTTTCATTATTTGATTTTTAATGCCATACTAATGATAGCATTAAATATTTTGGTCAATTGCACACCTTTGCTAGATGTCTGATCATATTGAAAGGCAGGTTTCATTTGATACTTTATGGCTAGCATGTGAGCAACTTAATCATATGAATAATCTAGTCTTTTAGTGTAAGAATAACATTAAACATTTGGGTTAATTGCACCAAGGCAATTATTGCCTTTCTAGAAGTGTCATGTGGTTTAAATTTACCTTTAAAGTTCTTGAGGTTTGATAATTAGTTAACAACCAATTTTTTAACATTTTGTGAGTAGTTAAACTACTGAAAATTTTTTGAACAAAAATGACTTGAAACTGCTTTTGAATACATACCTAGTTATAATTTTGTAAAATCTCAGTATAAAATATTGGGAAATAGTTTATTTTAATAACTATAAAGTGATGTAAAAAAGTTTAAATTCTATAGAAGAATTAAAAGAGGAAAAATTAGTTAACTACAAGCCTTAATTTGGTAGGATGGAGGATGGGAGTTGACTTGACCGTAAAGACAACAAAGGTTGAAATTTAGATTATATTAGGATTCCTTATTAAATAGGAAGTAGTAGTAAGATAATTATGTTGTTCTAATTATTTAGAACTTAAACTTATAAAATTTTATTATAGTCTAAGAAGTACGGACACGGACACGGACACGGACACGGACACGGATACGGACACGGACACGGACACGAGACACGACACGGACACGGACACGGACACGGACACAGACACAGGGACACACCAACTTCTAAAATTTGATGGACGCGGACACGACAAATATATATATATTGTAAAATTTACAATTAAGAAAAAAATTCAGAATTCATAATATGATATATATTGATTGATGTATTTCAAGATTTCCAATATCTTGATAGTTCTTTTCCCTAGTTACGGTGGGCAGCTAATGGGTTGGGGGATCTAGTAAGAGCTGACAATGACAAGCGTTCCAATTGGTTTTTTTGCAGACAAGTCATGCATGATTGAATAAAAGTGGGAGATTATTTCACTTTCACCTAGAAACAGCTCTTCTGTATTTGGTCTGATGCTTTGAAATGATACGCATATATATAGGTGCATGACGTTAAAAGAAGATAACAACGAACCTGAAGTTATCCAAGCAGGGCAGCACCACAAAGGAGAAACGAAGATGGAAGGTGAAGAACCAGCGCAGACGTGAACGAGCAGATGGAAGCTACACCCCAAAAGCGTTGTATGAAGAGCAGATTGAAGGTGAAAAGTCTTGGTGCAATGGTATTATTTTGGATGAAAATGAAAAGTCCAAATGAAAAGTTCATTGGCGTGTCCGAGCCATGTCTGAGCCATGTCCGAGCCAATAATATTTTTTTGTTAATCCCAACACTTAAGGACACGTGTCCGACACGTGTCCACCGCGTGTCCGTGTTAGACACACGGACACTTCTCCATTTTGCCGTGCCCGTGCTTCTTAGATTATAATACAATTTAAATTTGTTAGGAACTTTTCTTACTAGAATAAGAGTTCTAAGAACTTCTCTATATCCTTTAATAAGAACAATCTATCCTGAATTTTTCCTACAAACTTGAGTTTTCAATTAGAAGATTTGATGCTTTCTTTTAAGAGTAATTTTAGACTATCAGTGATTTCTAGTTCCTAAGCTCCATTATTTATGTTACTTCATTCCAAGAATTCTAACCTAAAGTTCTAGGAATCAAAATAAAAATTCTAGCCATATCATAACCCAAATTTCAACCAATTAAACCCTAAAACTCAGCTATACCTAATCTAAAATTTCAGCATTCCAAGCTGAAATGCAAACCTAAAACTTGATATTCGAATAGTCTACTATTATCCATATTTCTTAATTTTGTAAGTTTTTGCTATTGGTTACTACTTCCTCTATTTGTCCTATATCAATTTGGTATCAGAGCTTTGATTCACAATCGCGAATATTTAGTGATCAAGAGCATGATGGAATGCTTTTTAGAATTATGCAAAAATTGGATATCAAAGATTCTCGATCACAAGGTGCTCCAAAAATCAACTTACATGTAGCAACTCCTATAAGGAAGTATGTTCCGACAAGTTTTGGAGAGACTAGATAGCCTTGACATTTAGTTGTAAAGGTCAAAACTCAAAGAAAAAATTATGCAAACCAACAATCTATAGTTGATTCTAAACATAGAGAAGGTGGTAATAAGCAAGATGAAGGAACTGATATTGACCAACAACACACAGTGTAAGGGAAAATATTTGTTGAAAAATCTTACTATGATTTTGATTCTTCAAATCTAACTTCAAATCTAACTGGCACTACTCTGGAGGAAGTGTTTGTTATGAGTGATGAAATTATTGAAAACCTCTCCTTCAATTGATCAATTAGAATCTTCAAGCCTACATGTTGATGGTGCTCAAATACTTGATGAAATGGAGAGTTGGGCAATGAAAGATGATACGAAATCCCATACTATAGTTGTGTTATGTGCCTGTTCTTGGGATCGAGTCCAAGGACGATCCTTAGGAAAGTTAATCTCTTTATGTTGGTTCCCTTCTTTTCAAAACTTATTTTTGGTGATGAAAAACTGGCAACACTTGTCAAAGACAAGGTTTGCTGAGATTGGGCTAAATTACTCTACTTCTAATTAACTAATTTTTATGATAACTTCTTCCTTACTTTATTGCATAACGTAATAGCCTTATATAGGCAAAGAAACATAAAAGTTCCACCTAAACTAGGACTCCTAGAAAGACTCCTATTCAAGCTATTTTAGGACTCTTAGAAAGACTCCTATTAAAGTTGTTTTTATTAACATAACTATAACAGAAACTAGTGCAGAAATAATAGACTCCTACTAAAATAAAAATATTCCTCTAATAGACTCCTAATAAAACACTCCTTGCAAGTAGTTCCTATCTGCCTCGTAGGTTCTTCCCACAATGCATCCATATCATCATTCCCCTCTTCGACATCGAACTTGCCCTCAAGCTCGAACTCAGGTTATGCCAGTGATGGTAGGCAAAGATATCTCAAGTTCTCTCTCCACTAGTTCCTCTCCTTCTTCCTCAGAATTTGCCACCTCAATCCAAAATAGTCACTTACATTTGTGCCCCACCGAATAAGTCTCATCACAATTGCAGCACATCCCCTTCTCTCTTCTTTCAGTCATTTTCGCTATGGTTAAGTGCCTTCCCATCGGGCGCGAAGTACTTGTTATACCGGAGATTGTTGTTTTAGCCCCCCGAATTTACCTTACTTCCTAAAGGTGTGGCTGCACTAGCGCTAGTGCTATTACTACTACTGTCAAGATGCGAAGATAGTCATAGGGTAGTGTCTCGGCTGCCTCTTACCCCTTGGGTGTATTGCATTTGCATACATTGCAATTTTCTTTCACATGCTCTTGCTAAGTTCATTGCAACTCCAAGATTAACAAGATATTGCATCTCCACCTTGATTCGTAGCCCTTATACCAACCTAGCCGTGAATAGATTTACTTGTAGGTCTCGTGGAAGGCCTATGGATTGAGCTAGCAGTGTTTGGAATTGGCATTGATATTCGTCTATGCTCCCTGTCTGTTTGAGGTTCACAAATTCTCCTACAGGGTTGTTACTAAGGTGAGGGCTGAATCTCATATTGCAATGGCGTTTGAAAGAGTACCAATGCATCCTTGGTTCTTCTTATTCAAGTTGAAAGAACCACAGTTGGGCCTCCCTCATTAAAGGAAAGGCAACCAATCTTATCTTCTCCTCCTTCGCTGTTTGTTGGCTTAGGAAAAACTGCTCACACTTGTGAAGCCAAACCAACAGATCCATTGAGCCATCGTATGCTAGAAATTCCATCTTAGTATATTTAGGCACCATTCTTACCCTGCTGCCCCCATCAGTCCTCTCCTCCCGTGGTGGTGGTGGTGGTGGTGGTGGTGCCTGATACTCGCTTGATTTTGCACCTTCCAACCTTGCAAGCATGCGGATAATCTCTGCATATTGAGCCTTCAATTCTTGTTGCCCCATCTCTAATGCCCGTATCCTCTGATCCATCTGCCAATCTACTGAAGATTGCTCTACAACTAAATAGTCTGTTTCGTCCATGAACTCCTGCTCTGATATCAAATTGTTAAGTGCCCGTGATTGGGATCGAGTCCAAGGACGATTCTCAAGAAAGTTAACCTCTTTTCCATTATTTACGTTGGATCCCTTCATTGTAGAACTTATTTTTGCTGATGAAAACAGGCAGCACTTGTCAATCACAAGGTCTGCCTAGATTGGACTAAATTATTCTACTTCTAAGCTAATTTTTATGATAGCTTGTTGCTTACTTTATTGCATAACGTAATAGCCTTATATAGGCAAAGAAACATAAAAGTTCCACCTAAACTAGGACTCCTAACAAGACTCCTATTCAAGTTGTTTTAGGACTCTTAGAAAGACTCCTATTCAAGTTGTTTTTATTAACATAACTATAACAGAAACTAGTGCAAAAATAATAAACTCCTACTAAAATTAAAATACTCAACTAATAGACTCCTAATAAAACACTCCTCTAATAGAATCCTAATAAAACACTTCTTCGCAAGTAGTTGTTATCTGCCTCGTAGGTTCTTCCCACAACGCATCCATATCATAATAACATAAGACTTTTTTAACGTGGTTAAAGACTTCCCCTAAAATTCCAACATAATCTGCATGTATATTACTTGAATAAACACAAAAAGTTAAATGACCGTGTACATATTCTTGCGCATCTAAAACTCAAAATCGGAAGTCATCATCAGCATATCCTGTCATCTAAAGCAATAGCTTGTTAAAGATATCATATATCACTGATGGCTGACAACATACCATCTTGGAAAAAGAAAACTCTATAATAAAGATTAAAGTCAAAGAATCTATTGAATTAATGATTGAAAGTTATAACCTGCTACCTTCCATCATAAACAAGGGTTAATAACAGGAGTTCCCCAGTTTTAGTTGATAGCAAAGCCACATCATTTAATAACCAACTTGCATTGGCGGCATCAAGTTCCACAGTAAAACTTGCTCTTGGCATCTCTTGACTGAAAGCAAAAGAGGAAAGCATCAATAATGAGGTTAACCAAAACTGGATAAAGAAAAAAGAGTCCAAACTTGATGAATAACAACGCTATACCAAAACATTTGGCTGTTAGGACAAGTCAAGTTCTGATACTCCATAATGAACTCAAAAAATTCATTATGAGGCCCATACATTACCAACCAATAATGCAAGGAAATATAAGCATAAAATCAAAGATTGTGCCAAGTTGGGAGAGAGCGATAGAGTGAAGACCTGCTGTCAATAGAAACAGCAAAATTGTTCAAAGCCAATGCACAAGATGTTGACTGCACAACAAGAGTAGACATTCAATCATATAAGGTGAAATAAACATTGCATCATTTACCATCAACAAGAACGGTGCAACTGTTAATATGCATATGCAAAAGCCAACCTCACTGTGATAATGGATGGTGTTTGCACTAGTTACGAGAACACCACCAATTGGTGACGGCACTGCAAGCAACTTGTAAGCATCATGTGGGAGATTCTGACAAGATATCGAACAAGCTAACGTAAGCATGGCATAGATGTACCCATGAAAATATCAACAGGTTTCCAAATGAGGGGGGTATGAGAAGCTAACATATGAAGTTTACACAAATGCAAAAACTAAAGTTCACGCAAACTAAATATAAGTGAGCTCATTAACTCCATTTGCTTAATTTCATAACATACCGTAACTGACCATATGAGCGTAGGTTGCTTCAATGTTGTGCTGATGCTAAATGCAGAAATCATGCAAGTATGATGTTTCCATGCGATACGACCAGCCCATGTAAGCTCCCGTTCATGAAGGATAACCACCACAGGCTCAATATAATCTACATGACAAAGCGAATCAAACTAATGAAACAAATGTAAATGAGACAGTAAAAACTAAAGCATGAAAATTCAATATTAAAAAAGTTGTATGTATAGTCACTGTACTTAACCATCCACTAGAGGACTCTTATACCCAATAAAATGTTACACAAGAAAAGTTTTAACAACATGTCTTATGAGGGTGTTGATTAAGGGTGCCTGCCATATTTATGCTTAACCAAAAATTTGAATTCTACAAAACAAGAATAAGTACAAAACTTATATAACATGTAGGGATGGCAAAAGGGCGTGAGCCTAGCCTAGCCCAAAGCCAGTCAACTCATGCTGCCAAGATTGGATCTTTTTTAGGTTTCAAACCGAGCTCAAGCTTGGGCTTAGGCCTTTTTTAGAGCTTCGAGAACCCTGAGCCCAGCCCAAAGCCTAAACTTCTTTCACATATAAAATGAAATTGTTTTGTATATTGATGAATAGTTATTTTTGGAACTATTAAAGCCCGACTAGGCTCAGGTTTGGGCCGAATGTTTTGGGCCCAATCGGCTTTTGGCGAAACTTGGGCTAGGAAAAAATTTTCAACCCAAGCTCGAGCCCTACCCATTTCCATCTCTAAGCATGGGCACTTTAGATCTAACTAATATGTACCATATAGTGTCCGATAATACATACCATGAAAATGGTGCGTTCAAGTTCATGAATTGTCAGTCTTTTTGTAGTCAATCGCTTCTAATAACCTATGTTCAAAAACAACTTAACAAAGAAAACATGTCCATAACAAAATTTGAACTCACAAAGGACAAGTTTCTAGTATTCTCAAGTGATTTTCGCATTTTCAAGATTTTCCTATGCACCTGCTTTCTACTCCAACTTGCAAGATACCTTGTTTCTCATAAAGCATTTTCATTCATCCATCTAGTTCTTAGAACCAATATAGCACAAAAACAATTGTCAATCCAATTTATCAGACTCACCGTGTATGAATACAAAATCTTTTATGTGCTTGACTTCCAAATCTCTGAGATTGATTATGCTAGAAGATTTGACACGAGCAGATATAGCACCTCCAGAACCAAGAGCTTCATCATCTCCCACCAAACCAGAACCAGCCTAGGAATTCAAATTTCAACAACAGTAGAGAGAGTGAAAGGACCATTGTGGTATATCCACAGCACCAAAAATTCAGACAGGATTAATGCTTAACTAGATTAGAAGTCAACAAAAACCTGAGCAGCCTTAAGTATTATCATCTGCAAATCGTAAATAAGAACACCACCACATCTGCCTTGAGGATCAACCTTAACCAATGGCCCTCTTGAAAAGAATTCTCTACCTCTTTTCATATGCAACCACTCCGGACCCTCAAAACAGTGCATAGAACTGAAGGAAAAGAAAACAACTCATACAGATAAGTACAAAACTCTCAATTACATAAAGAAGCAAACCATTATTTAGTTACACCCTAAATTCCACCACTGTACTAGCCATATCTAAGATTTTAGCAATAGAACAAAACATGTTCGATAAAGTTCTTCATGAACTGTACCTTATACGAAGTCCATTAATTGAATCATCAAACTCAAGAACCGTAATCTTAGCATCTTTAAATGCTAACACAATAGAGTCTCGTCTTCTCGAACCATCACCACCTTCACTAGACAGCACCGCCATTGACTCAACATTACCATGCAACCTATTAAAACAATATTAGAATTCGGAAGAAAAAAAAGGAGCAACTAAGCTATCCAATACGCATAAACGCTTAATTCAAAACCTGTAATGGCAAACGAGCTCAAGAGAAGCTCCAGAAACACTGTCCATTACTCCACCGCGCTTCGGTTCGGGCAAATTTCGGGACTCCCTAGCGCTTTCTTCTTGAACCCTAACTACGTACAGCTCGAGGACGTTGCCGGCGGTGACAACGAGGTTCGGAACGGGCCCAATCCCGCGGCCTGAGGACCACTCAGAGTCTAGATCGTCTGACTGCAGAGGAGGAATCTGAGGGACAAAGTCGACCCGAGAATGAGTGATGTAGCCGGAGGCACAGTTCTGGATGCCGGTGGGGCAGTGCATCATCTTACAAGCCGCGAAGCTCATTGCTGCGGCGGTGACTTTACGAGTTCTAGCTAGGGCTCCACGGAGGAAGAAACGGAAGACTAAGCAGTAAGCACTAGCAGGCTTAAACCCTTTGGCGGGAGGGCGACGGTGGTAACGCAGCGAATTGACTGTTGAAAACTGAAAATGGAAAAGCTTCTCAAAATTTCTTCTCTTCATCAACGAAAAAGATGTGGGTTTTCTTATTTCCTATTAATTTTTAAAATTTTTCTTTTAATTTTCAAATACAAAATAAAAATAAGATAGACCCAAAATAAACATTATATTTCAACTCATAAAATATCATATTTTATATTATTAATTTAAATAAAATTTAATAACTAAATTGAATTATCTATAATATTTACACATTATTACGGATGTCAACGGGACAAGTCGGACCCGGCCTACCCAACCCTTGGTTGAATAGGCCTCAGGCTAACCCGTAATTTGATAGGCCACAGACGAATCGAGCCGACCTGGTCCATCTTTATTTTTTTAAAGACAAATTTACGAAACGTTGTCATTTATTTGTTCTAGTTTGGCCATGACCTTAGCCGATTTTAGCTTGTAGCTCACCCGTGGCCAACTCAATCCTGGCCAAAATTTACATCCCTGCACATTACGTGCTTAATCTCTTTTTTAGTTGTTTGTATGTCGAGTTATTATAAAACATAAAATGCAATAAAATTAATAATCATTATACATCAATAAAAATTTATTATTTAACTCATATTAATTCATTGAATATGAAAATAATGAAAAAATCTAAAATTATAAATAATTAAATAATTCACTGGATTAAAAAAATTCATACAATTGAATAATTGAAAAAAAAATCCTTATACTTCGTTAGACGCATATATGCACCTCATTGATCAAATTTTGTGTAAACCAATGCTTTGCCTAAAACTAATGTTTAACTGTAAAAATTATTCAACTTTTTTATTTGGTTTTTAATTTTTTTGTTCAATTTAGTTTAGTATTTTTTATTATTAAAAATTGATGGTTAATTTTTGTCAACTAATTAATTTTTATAAACTAAAATAAACTATTTAATTTTTATTTAAGAGTCATTTTTAATTAAACTTTAAATATTTTAATAAGTAATGACAATCATTTTCAATCGTTTTATAATTATTCAATTTTATTCAATCTTTAACCAATCTAATACTAGTTGAATCTTTTAAACCTTAAATTTCTTATCTTACTGATTTAACTTCTAATTCGGTTTTAAAAACGTTGCCTAAAAGGTTAAAACGTTAATAAAAGTAGTGTTTATCTATTAATATAATATAAATACTATTTTTTAATATTGAATTGTAAAAAGAAAATTCCAATTTATGTATATAACATAGAAATTAAAACCAATAATTAAAATATTCAATCGGTTTGAATAATTTAATTGTAAAAATTTTGAATCGTCTAAATTTTAAATTTGATTTAAAATTTTTCAATTCAACTTATTGTAATAAATTTTATTATTAAAAATTAATTAATATATTAATTGATAAGTCAATTTTATAAATTAATAAAATATTATAAACTAAAATAAATAAACTATTTCATTTAATAATTTCTTAATTAAACTTTAAATCATTAGATAAATAAAAATGATCTCTTTTAATTATATTTTAAATTTTAAATTTTATTTTACCTTTAATTAATTTTATGACCAACTGTACTTTTTAAACCTTTATATACTTAAGATAACTAATCTTAAAGTATCCAATTTTTTACAATTTTTCAATCAGTTTTGAAGCTTTTTAAAATTTTTAATTAAATGATTAGCCTTTTAAAATTTTAATAGTTCAATTCAAAACACTAATTCCAGTTAATAATTTGTTCATTGGATTAACAAAATTTTTATTACTCATGATACGTAAGTATTTACCCAAAAAAAAAAACACTCTCTCTCTCCTTAAGTCTAATTATGACCATTATTTTTCTATATGAACATCACATGTTATGTTATGAATAACAAAGAGTTTGTTAACTAAATTAATAAATTACTAACGAGACTAACGTTTTGAATTGAACTATTAAAATTTTAAATAGTTGATCACTCAATTAAAAATTTTAAAAACTTAAAAACTGAATTAAAACAATCTCAAAATATTGGACATTTTAAGATTAATTATCCTTATATACTAGCTACAACGGAGCTGACTTTTAACTACAATTTTTTGGCGACTAATTTATGAATTCGTCTCCAAAACTCCAGCTTTTTGGCGACGTTTTAACGATTCATCAGTAAGGGCTTATCTTTTGTGACGGCTTGGACGTTTTGTCGCTAAGCCTTTGTTTGGATCCTTAATTGCACAAGGGAAAGGAAAAGAAATATTGAGGAGAAAGAAAATTGTTATTTCCTTTCCCTTGTTTGATTTCCTAATTTGTTAAAGGGGGAATTGAAACTTATATTGGATAAAAAAAAAATTGAGACCTTTATGCCCTTGATTATTAATTTGTTAGTTGATCAAAACATGGATATAATGGTAATTTTCAAAAGATAAGGTTATCTTCTCCCCATTTTTCCCAGAGCAAATTTCACTTCTATTCTCTTACGTGCGCTTACTATCATTTACCTTAATTTTGTCTAAACAATAGAAAGCTAGAGAATTGACCTTTCCTTTCTTTTGCTTTCCTCCGGTCCAAACCAAAGCTAAATGTCAAAGATTTGGTGACATTTTGAGGTCACTACATTTGGTAACGAAATCTGAAATCTTCGTCAAATGTTTGAACTTTTTAAAAATTAAACGAAAACGTGCAAAGTCTGTTTTGTTTTAAAAGAAAACTCCATCTTCATTCTTATTCTTCTACCGTCGTCTTCCTCTACATTTTGTTTTCTCTCCTTGTGTCCGCCATCGTTGTCATCTTCTTCTATCGCTTGTCATCTTCGTCGTTGTCGGTTGAGGTATTTGGGTCTAGTTTTTCTTCTAATGATGATATTGTTGTATTTAGGTGTTATTTTTTGCTAGGTTTTGTGTTCAATTTGTGTGTGTTGGGGTTTTCTTGATGGCGAATGTGTGTTGTCATAATAACGAAGATAGTGAGATGGGTAGTGAGTCTAGAATGGGTTGATTGAAGCTTAAATTAAAATTTGAAGGTTGTTTGAGTACAGTCTATTAAGTGTTCGATGAAAGTTCTGTTAGA
>JANIPN010000007.1:55875814-55900321 GCA_027478595.1 Erythroxylum anguifugum | reverse complement strand
AGACTTATTAAATAATATATCTTAGATATATAATTTATAAAAGACTTGGTAATGGTATACTTAATACTCGTTATTAAAAAATCCTACACTTTAACTTGTTATTATAATGGGAAAGAAATAGAAAAATATCAGATGAAGAGAGGAAAAGTCAGAAAAGGACAAGGTTGTCTGCATGTAATAATTAACCGCCAACGCCAAAGGATTTAGATTTTAGAGGAATCAGGTGACAGGGGCAGTTTAGCGATTGCGGCACCACACCGCTCTCTCTCCCTGTATGAAAAGGAAAAATAATGGGACTGTCTCCCCTGGGTGCCACCTCCTCTTAGAGGAGGATCTGTCCGGGACTGTCTCCCTACACGTATTATGTAATTTGTCGTTTCTTTCCATTTATGCAAAAAAAAACAAAAAAAGGAAAATAATGGGGAAAGTGATTGACTGTTGTCTCTGATTTTGAAATAGAGTTGCTCGCGGATTCGAAATTCGTCAGAATTAGCGCAACTCTCGCAAATTCTCATTCTCTCATCGAAATCTCCAACCAATAATAGTCAAATCCATCTTCACCCGATCCAAAGATCTTACCTTTTGACATATTTGTTTACTCTCGTCGATAACGCCTGCAGAGCGAGATAAGCGAACGACACTCATAATTTGTCATCCTCCTTCGCCAAATACCCAACTTCCCAGGTCCGATTTGGATCCTATTTCACGATTTTTCTTTTACTTTCCAAAGATTAGAGCTTTGTGGTTTCAACACTGGAACGGGTTTGAATGCTTTCGTCGTTTCGTAATTCCGAAAATATAAAGAGTTTCGTCGCCTTATGAATGATCTTAAATGGAATTTATCGTTGATTGGTTATGGTAATTCTGTTTCGATTTGCACCTTCGACGAATTGGGAACCCACAACCAAACGTTTGGATTCCGTTTTTTTTTTTTTGCGCTAAAAATTTGGATTTCTGAAATCAGATTTATTTCATGATCTTTCAAGACTTTGTCCGAAATTTTGTCTTTTTCCTTACATGTAACACTAAATTGGATTTGTTTGTTAAATTTTGTGTTAATCCCTCTCTCAGGATGGTAAAGGAGGATTAGAGCGGCAAAGACTGGATGTTGGTTAAATCTCGCGATAATAGCGAAGTTTCGGTTTCAGTTGCGTTCATAGTGGATTATCGCGTGGGAAAGTGCATAATGCGAAGGGATTATCGTTAGTTTTATTCAGGTTCTCGATCCGAATCTTTCATATTTCTACATCAGAAACAGAAAACTTTTTTTTTCTGCATTTGTTTTTGCTAATTAATATGATGTTTCTTTTTCCTCTTTTTTTAGATCTTTCCCAGATTGGTGGTGTGGATTTGATCTTCTGACTTCTGAATTTTAGATTCAAGATTAAATTTTGAGTTCTGGGTCGTTTTCAAGGTTGGTTTTGGAATCTGTTGAAAGGAAGACATAGTTGGTTTTTGTTGAGGTTTGGGTTCTTCATGTTTCATACTTCTATGTAGAAGATTGAATTAGAAGCCATGACGCTGGCTTCTCCGAAAGCTGCAGCTGCAATGGCTGCTTTCCCTCGGTCGCTTTCTTCAATGGCCGTCTCTTTGGGAGGGCTTGCTTTATTCTTAGTTCTTGCTTCTGCGGTTCTTGTCTCATACCCTATAGGTACTACGTTTCATACTTATTTCTACGGCATTGATAACTCCAATAAAGTGGTTTTGACCGCAACTCAGGGGGTTCTTAGCTCCAGTGAACGCCGCCAAGATGTTAATACAGATGTGACCACTGTTAATTCTCCGTCTGGTTTTAACTCAGAAAGCTCCAGTGGTGTTAATAGTATTGCAGATGTTGCTGATAAGAATAAGAATTTGCAATCTGAGTTAAAGTTGAATGTTGGCACTTCTGATACTATACATGACAAAAAGGAGAAGGCTCGAAGTAATTCAGTTATTTCAACTGATCTGGAGAATCCCTTACTCAGTAATTCCGGTAGAGTTGGTAAAGGATTAGATGACAGTAGCCAGACTACTACTTCTCAGACTAAACTAACTATATCTCCCGTGATCGGCAATGAAACCAAGAATGCTGCAGATGATTCAGGTTCTTTTCTAACAATTCAAATGAACTGTTAATTATCGTTTTTCTTTCTTTGACGTCCTTTCTGTGCTTTACTTTTCTCTAGTAGGGATTTGAGAAATGATTCCTCTGCATTTAGCTGCTATGCGTGGAAATATACAAAAGGGACTTGAAACATTTTATTGCATTTACTGTTTTTTTTTTCTGCAATTGCCAACTGTTCTATAAATAGAGAACTGATGTTCACGTTTCTTTTCTTTTCCCTTTCAGATTTTGTTTATCAATCAAAGGAGTTAACAATTGCAATCTAGCATTATTTAAGTACGTTAATATTGGCAGAATCCATAAGACATTATATATTTATGTGCTGAATAGATTTGCAGGTTTTGAAGGGCTCCTTCATGGGAATGGTTAAATAGGGTCCATTGTTGTGCTTATGTGACTATAGATATAGGTACTCGACGCAGCTTAAAGAGATATGGACAGTATGAAGCTGCCTTCTGTATCTAATTTTGCAGAGGATTACACTTTTCTTCTCTTTTTGTGATGACTTTGCATTGTGTTTTTCACCTGCTTTACGAAAGCTTTTTTTAGAACTTCTAGGTTTTGAACTTTTACAGACTGATTTCCCATTTGACATGTAGGATGTGATCTGTTTCATGGAAGTTGGTTTTATGATCCACTGGGACCGACTTATACAAACAACTCATGCCCCATCATAACACAGATGCAAAACTGCCAAGGAAATGGGAGACCTGATAAGGAATATGAGAATTGGCGATGGAAGCCGTTTCAATGTGATCTTCCACGGTTTGATGCCAAGAAATTTCTGGAGCTGATGAGGGGGAAGACACTAGCTTTCATTGGAGATTCTGTGGCTCGAAATCAGATGGAATCAATGTTATGTCTTCTCTGGCAGGCAAGTGATAAGCATATTCTGTCAGTTCTGTCTCATAAGTACTTCTTTTGCTAACATAGGTTGTGGCAGTTCACTTTTTGGATAACTACAACCTAATCAAATGATATTTTTCTTCTGTAAGATAAGTAGCCCGCCGGAGCTGGTCATTAGTGAACCTGCACTAACCGAAGCAAGACCTATAATTCTGATATCCCTTTCTGAGACGTCCCTCTAATCTGATGCCTTAGTTTCCTCTTTCTTCCTAGTAAATGTGTTAATGGACTGATTCGTGTGCGGCGTAGACATTATGATTTCAGCAGACATATTGAGACATTATAATTGGATGTGTTCCTACTTCCTAATAGTGCTTGTTTTGTTTTCAGGTGGAAGCTCCAAAAAACCGAGGTAACCGAAAAATGCAGAGGTATTACTTTAGATCAACATCCACTATGATTGTTCGGATATGGTCTTCTTGGCTTGTTCATCAAACGTCAGAGAAGTTCGCCTTTGCTCCAGAGGGTGTTACCAAACTCCATTTAGATGCTCCAGATGAGGGTTTTATGGAGTTCATCCCAGGTTTCGATGTGATTGTTCTTTCATCTGGACACTGGTTCGCCAAGCAGTCAGTCTATGTTTTGAATAATGAAATTGTGGGAGGACAATTGTGGTGGCCGAAAAATTCTCCTCCAATGAAGGTTAACAACGTGGAAGCATTTGGGATATCTGTTGAGACAATTCTCACATCTCTTGCCACGCATCCGAATTACACCGGGCTTACCATCGTTCGCTCCTTTTCGCCCGATCATTACGAAGGTGGGGCCTGGAACACGGGTGGATCGTGCACCGGGAAGGTGAAACCTCTTGCAGCTGGTGAATTAGTGGAAAATGGTTTTACAGATATAATGCACAAGAAGCAGGTAACAGGTTATGATCGTGCAATTAAGAAGAGAACTAATAAATCAAAGCTGAAATTGATGGATATCACTGAAGCCTTCAGTTATCGCCACGACGGGCATCCCGGTCCATACCGAAGCCCTGATCCGAATAAGATAACAAAACGTGGTCCCGATGGACGACCTCCACCGCAGGATTGCTTGCACTGGTGCATGCCAGGTCCGGTTGATATCTGGAACGAACTTGTGCTTGAAATCATACAGAGAGAAATTGGTGACAGCAAGAGCTCATTTTCATAAGGTTGCTGAATGTTTTCTTGTACGAGCAACCTTTGCACATTCCTAGGTAACATGTTCAGTGACAATTAATTTACTGTAGAGTTTAAGAAAATAGATCAGTTCCTTGTCTGAAATTCTGTGGAGGGAAGCTGAGATCCAGATCAGATTCAACATGCAGATAAATTATTGTATGTTTATGCGTGCTTTTCATTAAGATATACATCAATATGTACTTGTAGAGAAACCCAGAGCTGTTTGATAAAATATTTACTATTATATATAAAAATTAATAAAAGTTTGAGTTTTGCATTCATCATTTCAGTTTCGTTTCAGGTCAATTGAAACAAACTTAAATAAGACTATATCAAAGTTGTAAGTGAGAGGGACATAATGCAAGTAACTTTCTTTTTGCATTTTACAAAGAGATTATTTATGTGACTTAAACCTGTGACTTTATGATCCAAAGCTCACCTTCTTGATTTGTTACATATTTACAATAAATTATTTAACTTAATTAAGAAGTTAAGTCAAATAGATAACAAATTTAAAATTGTTTTATATTTTAAAATTTTTGTATTTTAGCATTCAGTTTTTATAATATTTTTAAATTAGTATTTTTTTAAAGCTTGTATAATTTAAATATGATTGATAGATGAATATTGACGTGGTATTTAAAAAATAAATAACATTGATAAAAATAATCTTTTCATCTAAATTATATGATATTTGAAAATATGTAAATAAATTATTTTTTTAAAAAAATTAAAAAATCTTAAGACTTTTTAAGTTAATTATCTTAAATTCAATTATGAATTTTATTTAACTAATTGTTTAAATTTAGGTTTAGTATTTTGTATTTAATTTAAAGTCAACAAATATAATTTGAATTTATCTGATTGAGTTGAATTTAAATATGAAAAGATTATTTTAAAATTTTGAATTGAGCTTGAATTTAAATTTGGTGATAAAATTAAAATAAAATCATGCTTGCTAAACATGAATCGAACTTCAAATTGCCAGTAACAAAAAATCACGACCCATTATCATGTCGTTGTCTCGTATATAAGGATAACAATACTGATACGAAATGGAGGGCCGATTGTGCTGAATTTAAATATTGGTTGGTATTGGCCAGTTTTAAATAATACTAATCGGTACCGGCAGATATTAGAAATTTTAAAAAATAGGGAGAGTTTTTTTGTAAAATTTTCAAAAATTTTTAAATTCTCCCTTCCTCCCTTCTCCCTGCTCTTCCTTCCCCTTCTTTTTTTCAAAAATTTTTTAATTAGTTATTTTATTCACTTTAACTTTTATAATTATTGTGAATTTTTAATTTTTATTTTTAAAATAAAATAAAATAAAATTTTTGTTTTTAAAATAAAATGAATAATTTTTATTTAAATTTATTTTAATATTTTATTTATTAATAATGTATTAATAAAAATATTTTATTTTTTAAAATAAATCATTTAAAATTGTTATTTATAAACTAATATTTATTATATATATTTTTAATTATTAAATCAAAATTTATTTGGAATTCATATATTTTAAAAATATATTTTAAATTTAATTATATTTATTAATAATTATTAAATTAACTGTATAAATTAAATTAAAATTGAGATTATTATTTATTATTATAAATTTTGGAGACGTGATTAAAAATATACAATACAACTTTACAATATAACAACATACTATTTTGTAATTTAAAAAAAATTTAAAGGCTATTTCATAAATTTAAAAATTACCTGAGAGGGTATCTGGTATTAACAAATACTGAGACAATACCCTATTAGAATTTAATCCGATACTAAATTTGGTACTGTATTCGCAACATTGTGAGGCTAATATTAAGGCTAGATCAAGTTGAATCTGACTTGACTTGAGCTGAGATCGATTGCCGGGCTTGCTTGAACATAGTAATTGTTTGAATTCCAAATTAAATCTATTTCTTAAGCCTTGTTAAATATCAATTCGAGTTAGCCCATACCTTACTTGTTCGTTTTGTCTTATTTGTAGGTCCCGCCCTATTTAATGATCATCCAATCGCCACCATCCATGGTAGAAACACTCAATTATGAACCTTACCGATCATCGACCGTTGATCTTCAGACGTAGCTTGAGTTTGTTAGAATCGGTTTCAGGAGATCAGGAGGTGTAATTTGAAATTCAAATCCACTTGGTTCTTCAGAGTAAGCCAAGAAAAATCCTTAACAAACGCTCTTTAACGGTCCTTTTGTCTTCAAAACGGCTCCTCTCTCTCTCTGTTGTTCAAGATTTCGCATCAAAGATCAGACCTTTTTTCTCGTCTTGACCAGAAACACTCGACCATACATTTTTTTTCCAGTAAAGATTCATTTTTTTTCCCAGGAAAATCTCATCTTTGTCAAGAAACAAACATATCAAACATTTGGAATTGAAAGACCTACCTGAAGCCGTTCACCTCTCTCTCTCTTTCTCTCTCGGTTTTTTCTTCAGGTTAGTCCCCACACAACCAGAACCACTTCACTGATCATTCAAATTCTGTGTTTGTTTCTCGAGAAAATGTAGGAAAAGCTTGGAAATTTCACAAAAATCGATAAGCTTTTTGAGGTTCCGTATCCGTTTAAGCACTTCATCTGAGAAAAACCTACAATATCCTTCAGTTAATGCTCATTTTTTAGGTCACGATTAGCGTTGAATTCTTAATAATTTAGATGAGCTTAGATTGGTTGCTTGTTTTACCATTTACCGGTGATTTGATTGATCACAATGGGGTAAATGAAATTGATGAAATCGCTTTTAGTGTAGAATTGGGCATGATTTACATCGTAAATGCAGCTAAGTTTGTTATAATTTTGCCCATGATAAACTTAGTAAGTACTTTAAGGCTTCCATTGTCCACTATGATCTCATCATGGTTTACATATATGATAACGCCATAAATTATTAATCTCTTAAGAATTGGTGCATTTTAGGAAAGGAGTTCATGAAAATTTTGTCCTCTTTAAACATCCAGTCCAAGTGTTTGTCAATGAATTTTGATTCTGTTTTTCACTATTCTTATCTTGTTTGCTTTGTTGCTTGTGAATTGTGTACAGAGGTTTTCTTTGGCAGCTAAAATGTCCAATCACCAAAATGATCCACTTCTGCAAGTGGAAACAACTTGTGGGTCTCTTCTATGTGAATTGCAGGTTTGTAGGCCTCATTGACCTTGCAGATGATTTCATAGTTGTAGGCCTCATTGACCTTGTAGTTGACTTCATAATTTATGTTTCTCATACATAACATATCCTTTGGCAACTGAAATCACAAATTCAAAATTTTTTCACCTGCTATACTACTAAATTTCAGATAATATGGGATGAAGTTGGGGAGTCAGTTACTGATAGGGATGAAATGCTGCTTGAGCTTGAACAAGAGTGCCTAGAAGTGTATAGAAGAAAGGTGGATCAGGCAAACAAGAATAGAGCTCAGCTAAGACAAGCTATTGCTGATTTTGAAGCAGAGCTTGCGGCAATATGCTCCGCTATGGGGGAAAGACCCGTACATATTAGACAGGTTAGCTTAAATGGAAATAAACTCTTTTGGTTTCTACAGCTAAGGACTGTCCCTATGCCTCTACAACTATTGTGTTTACTATTTGATGCAATACTACAAAGTTTTGTATTTTTTATTATGAAATTAAGAGTACAAAAGTCAATTTTCACCTCAAAAAATCACATATGCTTAGGACAGATGATGAACTTGTTAACTGCAATTCACACAGTAATTGCTTTGAAGACATTTGGACTTGTACCCAATTAATGGAGCTTCTAATCACAAAAAACTTTATGTGCAAAAAAATGTGAAAGTGAAGTTACCTAGTAAAAATCTAACAACTGAAATGACTGTGACCTTGCTGATTCCAATATAATAAGTTTGTTCCTGGAGCAGGCTGATAAAAGTGCTGGAAGCTTGAGGGAAGAGTATCAAAGAATTCTTCCACAACTGGAGGAGATGCAAAAGAGGAAATCAGACCGAAAAAGTCAGTTTGTTGAAGTTTTAGGAGAAATAGAGAAGATGTCCAATGAGCTTCATGGATCTGCTGTTCATATGCAAGTGGATGAAACTGATCTATCCTTGAGAAAGCTTGAAGAGTTAAACAGACAATTCCATGCACTACAAACCGAGAAGGTTGGATTATTCTTTATACTGCCATCTTCAGAGCTGAGTTCTTGCTTCTAACTGATGTTCAGTGACTGACTTGTGTATCTATTTTTCAGAGCAATCGATTGAAGCAGATTCAGGAACATCTGGATACTTTGAACTCACTTTGCTCAGTTCTTGGTATGGATTTCAAGAAAACTGTAACTGAAATTCATCCAACTTATGGGGTTCAGGAAGGATTTAGGAACATAAGTAATGATGTAATTCAACATTTGGCTACTGCAATATGCAAACTGCGGGAGATTAAAATACACAGGATGCAGAAGGTAATTTTAGTTCAACTCCTTGTTCATATGTATGGTAAACAACATAAGTATCTTGTTAAAGGTGTCCTTGTTTATGACAGCTTCAAGATCTTGCAACAACAATGTTGGAACTGTGGAACTTGATGGATACTCCTATAGAAGAACAACAAATGTTCCAGAATGTTACTTGTAACATAGCTGCATCAGAACCTGAAGTAACTGAACCAAACACTCTCTCTTTGGACTTCATCAAATATGTGAGTCACATGCTGGACCTACTTATTTTTGTTTTTCTATGTGGTCTCCTGGCTTCAGCTTTGCAAAAGTCTGGATGTATGATCTTACAAGTGAAAAATTTGTAGGTTGAGGCAGAAGTATCTCGGTTGGAAGAGTTGAAATCGAGCAAGATGAAAGAACTTGTTCTGAAAAAGAGATCAGAACTTGAGGAGATCTGTAGAAAGACGCATTTGATTCCAGAAGCAGATACCGGGATAGAATACTGTATTGAAGCCATAGATTCTGGTACCAGTCTTAACAAAGCAAAATGCTAGAAGCACGTTAATGCTATTTTATCTTTTATCATTTACTTGATGTTCATGTCATTGCAGGGACTATGGACCCAGCTAGTGTCCTTGAACAAATAGAACTTCAAATTGCAAATGTTAAAGAACAAGCTTTTAGCAGGAAAGATATACTTGAAAAGGTTGAGAAATGGCTGGCTGCCTGTGAGGAGGAATGTTGGCTTGAAGAGTATAACAGGGTAAAATGTCTCCTTCATTGCTTTGTCTTTTTGAGGACAAACATTATTTGTTGTTCCTGCTTATCATCTTGTGGTGTCACAGGATGATAACCGCTATAATGCTGGAAAAGGTGCTCATCTTACCCTGAAACGTGCTGAGAAGGCCCGATCTTTAGTTAATAAGCTTCCAGGTACATGTTATCTTTTTACATCATCGGTTAGTTTGGATAACTTTGGTTGTTTATTTGAATCCTGGAAATTGCTTTCTCTCTGCATGGAACCACCATTGAATGATTAATAAATAATTAACATAACGCTTTCCTATGTCTCAGGTATGGTGGAGGCCTTGGGCTCAAAAACTGTTGCATGGGAAAATGAGAGAGGGATTGAGTTCTTATACGATGGTGTAAGTCAAATTTTGCTCCTGAATTTTTCGCCACTTTGGTGTGTGCAATAGTCTTTTTTTTTTCCATGCTCTTTTCAAATCTGGCTGCTAACTTGCTTTACTAAACATTGCTCAGGTTCGGCTTGTTTCAATGCTTGAAGATTACACAGTATTGCGTCAGGAGAAAGAAGAAGAAAAGCGGAGGCAACGAGTATGGAACTTTCATTTTAGTTAATCGCATTTCTTAAGCAGTAACTTGTACCGTGTATGCATAGAATAAATAACCTTGTAAATCAAGGCAATTTTATTTAGCACAAAGATAGAAGTGGAAAAAAGAAGAAAAAAAGAGAAACGAGACATATGCTAATGAAGCCTGTTACCTCTGCCTCTTTTAATACAGGATCAGAAGAAACTACAGGTACAGCTCATAGCAGAGCAGGAAGCACTTTATGGTTCAAAACCAAGCCCTTCAAAGTCCCAAAGTGTGAAGAAAACTCCAAGGTTTTCAACTGGAGCTGCAAGTAACAGAAGGCTCTCTGTTGGTGGAACAATGCTTCAAACTCCTAAATCTTCCCGCCAAGGAAAGAAAGGCGAGCGCATGCATCAGAATGACCCTCTAAATTACTGCCAGGATGATGCCTTTTCAATTACATCAAGTGGTAAGTCCATCTGTAAAGTTACACAATGCACAGGAATTGGAATCAAGAGATTTTTGCTAAATTGCTTTCATTTTTCTTCTTATTTTTGTCTTTTGTTGAAGAGGATATAATTGAAACTGAGCAATAACAGCTTGCCAATCTCCCTCGGGGTCTGGGAAGAACATCAACTGGTTCTTCACTATATTTACTAATTTTTGAAGAAGTAGGTCCTATTTCTTTGAGTTCTTCTGTTGGCTATGTTAGATAACATTTTTACCAAAAAATATATTAACAGAAAACCTTATGTTTTTCACCTTGAAATGCCAATAATGCTTCTGTGATTGTTGTGTTAAATAGTATGGGCTAGTTGTCACAGTTTTTATAGTGTGTTTAGAGTCCTCTGTTGATACAAACTCTTTTTCCCTTACAACTGCAGGCAGAAGAGGGTCAGATATTGTTGGTCTTAATGTTGAAAAACATTATTTCACTACTTCAAATGCTCGTGAACCGGAATCTCCATTGATACGGAAACCTTTCTCGCCTATATCTTCAACAACATCATCAAAATCCAATATGTTGGAAGAAGCAGCAGCCATGGCACATGGTGACTTAAATAAGGCAATTCCACAAAATAATCTCTCCTTCACAACTCCTTCAAAGACAATTTCTTCAGCATATGAAGAGAATAGGACTCCAAAGACCATACCAATTCCTGTGCCCACAACACCTTCAACAGTCTCAGTTCCAATGCAGACTACTATCACCCCAGCTGCCCAACCAGCTTATGGTGCTTATCCAGTTGAAGAACAAGACCCTCCTGAGGAGGTTGAATATTCATTTGAAGAAAGAAGAGCCAGATATGTTGTCCCTAAAGCACATATAAAGTCACTAATACAAGTTTAGTATTCTTAATCTTTAGGTGAAACTTGAATCAGAATCTGTCATTGAATGATATCTTTGCTTTTGGCCCTCTATTTTGGATATTCATGATTTGAGGACTAGTCTTCTGAGTGTATTACAAGTCAATTGCAATTGGCTTTCTAGTCTACGTTGAACCTAACGCAGACTTTGTCGTTAAAGTTGTTTTCTTGGTCAATTTTAATCAAACTCACGCTATTTTACTATTGGTATTTCCTAGTTGCAGCCAACTTGTGTCTTTAAGATTAGAAAACAGAAGGAAATGCAGTTCACAGATTAGTTGTTTCATTTCTGACACGACAGAAAGTTAGAGAGGTGACAAATGTTAGGGCCTCAGAGCCTTGAGGGTCTCAGATCTGGACCAAGATTCTCTGTCCAATTTTTATGGTGTCTTATTGTGTCCAGTGAATCTCAGTCATTCATTTATGTAGGTCTCGTATGGGTCCCACATAAATAAACGTGGGATCCACATAAATTAATGGTTGAGATTCACTGGACACAATAAGACGCCATAAAATTGGACAGAGGATTTGAACTCCTTAGATCTGTTGTTCCATTGTGCTGTGTTCCTATGCCTGAACAAATCCCAACTATTCTTAAATTTAATTAGATATGATTTATTAGTAATTTTATTTTTATTATTATCATAATGTGTTCAAATAAGATATATTCAAATCTTTAATTAAATTGATCTTACTTTTAGTATTTTTTTTAAAAAGAGATGAACTTTTTGAATATTTTAAATATAACTTATAAATTACATCTTTTAAATAAATTTTAAAATTAGTCAACGCTTTTATTAAGTAAGACCTTAAATTCCTAATATTAAAGAAATTTACACTTGAAATTTTAACTTCAAATATTTAATTTTTTTTAAAAAAATCATATTTAATTACTGAAGAGACAAAGTGATGATTTTTTAAATATTCTATTTCCTTTTAATTATAATAGTTTTTTTTTCTTGATATAAGATTGTATATTACTAAACCTCTTCAAATTCTTCTCTCCGCAAGATTTCTGCTTAATGCTGTTTTTGTTATACAAGTTTTTCTTTCCTGAAAATAGGGATTCCCACCAAATTTATGAGATTAAAGGCAAACTGAAGTACCTTGGTTGGTGGCATATTAGGTGAGAAGTTGGCATCTTTCCCTCATGGTGTTTTTACATATAGGCCTTTTCCAACCTGCCAAATCAAACCTTAACCAAGTTTTATAAGTCATCTTATCCTCCAAAAGCTGAAGTAATCTATATTTCAGGTTTAAAATAACCTTTTTTTCTTAAAATTGTGATTTATGTTTTAACTATTTATTAAGCAAATCCTTAAATACATATAATAGTTAGCTTAAATATTTTTTTATAATATTTGCGTCTTTAATTATCTTATTTATTTCATATTTTTCAATTACTTGTGTGTTTTATTTATTTATTTATTTACTTTTATCTTTTATCTTTTATCTTTATTTTATTCTTTTCATTTATACAGTGTCTTGTTTATATAATTATCCATTGTTTTTACAACTTTTTTCAATAAAAATTTCATCTCTTAAAAACAACCTCTTTATCAATTAAAGATAAGATTGTTTATTGCTGAACATTTGGAAATATTATTATTTTACATCTTAATGAAATTCTTATTAGAATATTATTATTATTGTTCTTTTTTTTTTCTTTCTTTCATGTGGAACATTTGGAAATAACCTTTCTATTAGTTAAGAAGAAGGTTGTGTATTACTAAACTTTTTTAGACTTTGTCTCTCACCAAGATTTCTACTTAGTGTTGTTGTTGCTGCTGCTATTGTTGTTTTTTAATAATTCATAAAACATTTATTTTTAAAAAAATTACTTAACAAATAATGTATTTTTCTTCAAATATTACTTATAAATTTTAATGTGTCTCTATAAAAAATAATAATAATTCGAATTTTGAGTTATCCTTTTGAATTAAAACTCATTCAAAACTCTATTAAATTGAAATTAAGATAACTTTTGTACCATTTTTAGTCTATACTTCATTCTCTTAAATTGGAACTTGGAAGAATCTTAAAGGTTACTTTACCCACTTGGACCATTCCATTTTCTCTGACACAGACACTAACTGGCTAAGGTTGCTTCTGGTTTGGTCATCTTCATCCTTTTCCTTTCTGGTTTAAGGTTACTATGTTGTCTACAGTGGCTCAGACAGTAAATTCTCTGAAATGAGAGGGCATTTCACTTGAAATTTGTTTATATAGTCAACTTTAATTTTTGGCTAAAGAGACAAAGAAGATGTCAGTAGTTGAAAAATGGGATGGTTCCAAGTTAGCTTTACAGCTTTAGAAGAACTATTTTTTATGGTTTAAATTATAAATAATTAATGGGGAAATTTTAATAATTAAAATAAAAAGTAATTTTCTTTTAATGTATTAAATTTTACTTGATCTGGAATTTAATATTTAAATCCAATTTATTAAATTTCCAAGACGGACGTGAACCATTTTCTTAACCATAATTTATACTTTTGAATAATGGAATTAAAATATTGATTATTTTGTTTAATTTCACAATATTAAATCAACTATGCTTTATTTTTTCTATTTTAATTTTTTTGTATTTTCCTACTTTATTTATTTCCTCTTCCTTTTCTTGCAAAACCCTAAATTCATTCCGCTTGTAAGAAATTCTTACCATCACAGAAATATTGTTTTTGCATTTTCTGAGCTTTTAATTTTTCTTAATTTTTGTGATTTTTTTGTCAAATTCATCCGTTGCCATTGAAGCTCTGTGCATCACCTGCAATGGCGGATTTCTGAACCTTAGAAGGCCAACTATTTTATTGTATACTATTCACTTCCTGATCTTTGAAGATTCAACCAAAAAGATTCTTTTTTTTTTCATTTTCTTTGAAGCGAAGTATCTAGTTCAAGTTCCCCCTCCATAAAGCTGTGATTTTTAGAAAAAATTTCCTGTCTTGTTGGTGTTGAAATAACCACCTGGAGTTCCAAGTTTGAATCTTTCAGGTTCGTGAGGTTTCAGGGATTTAAGGGTTTTAGAGGGTTTTGAGTGATCTATGAGTAAATGGAAGCAGCAGAGGGAATGAGCATAGGAGTGACTGTGAAAGGAGATGAAGTTCCGGAGACCTACATAGTGGCTCCAAGGACCGAAAGTTCTACGCCGAACCCGAATCCAAACTCGACCACGAACACTAATCAGTTTGTTGCTGCCCTTACGGTGGTTCAACCGTCGTTAGCCACGGACGGTACGGCGGTGAAGAAGAAGAGAGGGAGACCCAGGAAGTACGGGCCTGACGGGTCATTAGCGATAACGACGGCATTGTCGCCGATGCCTATATCCTCGTCGGTTCCTCTCACCGGAGAGTTTTCCGCTTGGAAGCGGGGTAGAGGACGGGCTCTAGAGTCAACGAAGAAGCAGCATAGTTATGAATACCAAAAGAGCCCAGGTACATAGATCAAAGGTCTCTCTTTTATACTTTTTTCATAATTTCACCAACTGTTGAACTATTGTTTTGACTGTTATTATACGCGGGACTGTAACCTCTGAACACATTGTTTGTTGCTTTACTGAGGTCCTGTATCTGTCTGTTCGATGGTGATATGGGTTTATCTGTTGCTGATGATGATGCAAAGTCTTATGTGGGTCAAAGGTTTTATCCTTTGTTTTGTATTGGGTATTGGAGCCGAAGTATAGAGGAAATTTTGTTTGAGTTTGATGTGAGAGTGAGAGTGGGACCGTTCTTTTCTGATTCTTTCTTTCTCGCGTCAAGTGGGGGAGAGAAGAAGATATGGATGAGGATAACGTAACGGGAAGGCATCTTTTTTTTTTTTTTAATGTTCTTACACTACAGGTATATAACGCTTGTACTTGCAGTGAATGGAACAAAAGTTGAGTTCTGAGAAATGTTTTTCCCAATTTGACAGACTTTGTTGGAAGGGTAAAGAACAGCTAGGACCATATGGCTGGATCTAGATCTGCCTTAGGCTAGTAATATTTTAAATAGGTTAGTACTGATGACTCTGGTTATGAATTTTATAAGGGGTCCAACTTCAAATGTGTTGAGTCTGCAAGATGAAAAAGCTATGCAGAAGAACTAGAGTTACAATAATGCAAATGGTTGTCAAACTACTCATAAAACTTTAGCAGTTACTTGGCATATTATCTGCTCATTCTAATCAATGTGGGGTAAATGGTTTCCCATATTTGGACTTCCAGAAAAAATTATGTCAACTGGAAACAGCAATTTCACTTTATGCCAAAATGTTTTGTAATGAGGAGCTTAATTATTCTAAAACCAAGTTATACAAATGCTTCGTTCTTTCCGGTTCTTGGTTGGGTCAAGGACTAGTTGAGCAATCACTGATATCTAGTTTTTCACTTGATCGACTTGCCAGCTTTGCACACCAATCTTTTGGCTTCATTTCTGTTCTACAATGCTACACTTCAAAACTGCAAGGTTTCTTTTACGGTTGTACTGATTTTCTAAGATATTTTGGATTCAGGTGAAAGTTTTGCGTACTTTGTTGGAGCGAACTTCACCCCTCATGTGATTACAGTTAATGCTGGTGAGGTATGTCTTGAGATTTTTCCGAGTTAATCTTGATGCAATAGGAGGATGTGTAGTGCATCAAGTCACTCAAGTTACTGTTCTTCATCTGAGTTTGTTCCAGGAAAAAAAATTGAAACCATGTTTTAAACATGTCAACAGTAATCCTTTTTCCTAATGATATGTTTCACCTTCTGTATGCATTAATATGAACTGATTGCTTTCACTTTTCCTATAACAACTATAAAGGAACTTATCGTTGAATATCAGTTGGTATATGAAATATAGGTCAAGTTCACCTCTTTGCAGCCTTTATATTTTTCTTGTATGGGGCATTATCTAATCAGCCACTTCTCATTCAAGAAACATGTTTGGCGACTTTAAGATGTCATTTTTATGTTGGGAGTATTTTTGAATCACTTTCCTTGTTGATGTTATAGGATGTAACGATGAAACTTATGTCTTTTTCTCAACAAGGAGCTCGTGCTATCTGCGTTCTCTCTGCAAATGGCACAATCTCAAATGTTACACTTCGTCAACCTAGTTCGTTCGGTGGTACCCTAACATATGAGGTAGTACCTTTTTTATATAACTGGATTGGAATTTAGTACTTTGGTGAATGTTGATAACATGAGAAGTTCCATGAAATAAGTTTCCGCTGCTCACTGACTGATGATATCATCTGAGTAGATCTCACCCTTACCATTCCTTTTGTGCAAGAAGAACAGAGCCAGTTCAGCTTAAACAATATAAATGTAGCTTTGATAACTATAACTTGTAAATGCTCAATTGAAGTTAAGAAGATGGACATGTGACTCTCTCCACTTACAATAAGAACCTGTCTACTATTGTGAGTCGGTCGAACGAAAAGGATTCTTTTTTTCTCGTTATTCTTAGGCTGACTAGTCTTTTGCTATCTAATCTTTGAAGCGGCAGTAAACTGTTACGTGGGAATTCAGAATTTTGGCATTATGTAAAACAGAATAATGAGCTTAACCCTTGTTCTTAATTATCAATTAAGGCTTTCAATATGTATGGAAATTTTGGATTTTGGAGCATGTTGTTGTCTTATATATTTCTAGATATTATTGTCTGGTCAATAACACTCTAACCTTTTACAAATGGACTCAAGATACACCGCAGTATTTATTTCATCATGGACGTAAGAAGGCATGTTCATTTAATTGTCCACATTAATATGATCACTTCTAAGACACTATGAATGCATTATCTTTTCAGGGTCGATTTGAGATACTTTCCTTATCTGGATCGTTTATGCCTACTGAGAATGGAGGAACAAAGAGTAGATCTGGTGGAATGAGTGTCTCTTTGGCAGGTGCAGATGGACGTGTTGTTGGGGGAGGACTAGCTGGCTTGCTAATAGCTGCTGGCCCAGTGCAGGTATCCACCATTTTAGAAGAAGAAAAACAAAAGGACTTGATTGGATTTAATGCTAATAGATTACAGCCATATGCTTTTACCTTTTTTAGATTTTTAATCGATAAAATTAAGTGGTTATGAAATGCTGCAAAGATGTTATAGTGATAATCTTTCCAGACAGACGCTGTACTTATTGCATGATTTAGCAGTCATTCTGCTGGACCACATGAACTTGTATGTTTTGCTTTTAATGCCTGTTTTTGTTGACTTGTTTGTTTGCATCAGGTTGTAGTGGGCAGTTTTCTCCCAGGTCACCAACAGGAACACAAACATAAAAAGCAAAGAGTTGCACCTGCACCGGTTGTCATGCCTGCTGTCACTATTATCACTGCTGAAGACATTAAAGCGGGCTTTGGTGCAGTAAAGCCAGTTCCGTTACCTGATCCACCCTTCCATGGAGACAATCCGGGTTCGCTCAACCCCTTTCAGGCCTTTAAGAACCCGGCAACTGACAGTAAATCTACTTCGCCTGAAGATGAATCTAGAGATCGTGAATCACGAGATCTTGAACAGTCAAACTGCGAGGTTTCTTGCTGACGGATGCAAATGTGCTGGTTATCTCATCATTGTTGTGTTGCAGAAACAGTATTCAGGCTTGCTTGACCTCACCTAAGATCAAAGTCACTAGCTTTTGACAAAAAACTCAGGGTTTAACTTCATATGGGTTTTAACCCACCAAGTGTACTCTTCTTAGTTTTAGGTAGGACCTACAGCATTAGATCAGTCAGTGTTATTGTTGTAGCATTTAGGTGTATTGATCCTCGTGTGTCATTCTTCTTGTTTGAGTACTTCCATAAATGAACTTAACTGGAGGACATTGTGTTTGTGAAATGCTTGGATTTCAGATTTCTCAGAATTTAGAATTAAGGCAATGGATTTGCTTTCTTGGTGTGAACCTGACAACCTTTAGCATCAAATTTTCTATTTATCGACCCTCATCAAGGCATCTCCAGATTCTAAACAATTATTCCACGAAATTGTGGTCCAGCAATTTGACGAACAACTGAAAATCTCGCTCTTTGGCTGTAACATATGATCATCTCTAATGTTACTCTTACCTTTTTTTTTTTGATAGAAAACGGGCTGAAGGCAAAAAAGAAACTACATAAGAGTCACTCAGGGAGAGAAACTCCCACCATGTCAGCAAATAGCAAAGGAGTAATGCCATTAACGATAGGCCCTTCACACACCGATTCCCTTCACGATAGATCTGACGTACCCGCACCTCCCAATTCCTAGAAAGTAAGTCCCTGATAGCATGTATGATTGTGTTGGGCACCAAGCTGGGCCCAGAAGTAATGAGCGAAACAACCACTGCGGAATCAATAGATAAATCAATCCGGGAATAACCAAACCACCAAGCAAGTTGAAGCCCATAATAGACAACCCATAATTCAGCTTGCCACGTTGCGCAAAAGCCCACATTTGCACCGAATCCCACTAGCCACCGGCCACTAACATCACGTATCAGGCCACTAGCTGTAGCTGGGCCAGGGTTGCCTTTGGAGGAACCATCCGTAGCCAAACTAACCCATCCTTCTCGGGGTTTTTGCCAACTAACCTCAATAACATGTTTACCTGGAGCAGAACAGGGGGGGGGGCGACGATACTGTAGATGCGGCGAGCTAGGTGAACCTCCTGAACATAGGATAATATTTGCTAAGGATGATGTCTCGTGGTATGAGTGGGAGTAAAACATTGGTCATTTCGCCATGCCCAGAGCTTCCATAGAACCACACCGAAAAGTAGGGGCCACGGACTCACACCCTGAAAGCCAAAATCGTTAGCCAAATTGCTCGCTAGCCAAGTAGGAAAATTACTGCCGTAAAACGCGTGCTGTCTCCTGCCCTCTATAAGAGAATTCCACACTCGGCGAGCTCGCCAACAGTCCCAGAAAACATGAGTCAGAGATTCCGCATGGGTCGGGCACTCAGAACAAACAGGAGAATCCGTCAAAGAAAAATGAAATCGCCGTTCGTTAGTCAAAAGCCGTGCTTTCGCAACTAACCATAAGTGGGTTCGAAGGTGGAGGGGGCCCTGCCACTCCCAAATCAACTTCCAAATCCGCTCCCCAGACGCCCACAAATGTTGTTGAAGGAGGCGATACGCAAACCGAGTAGAGAAACATCCATTGGGTTCCAAAGACCAACAAATACTGTCAGCCTCGTGAGTTCTGTGAAGCGGGAAAGTGGCAGCGATTTTTAATAGAATAGCAGGCGGTAGATATATACGAAATTCGTCCCAAGCCTAGCCCCCACTAGCATCAATGTACTCACAGACCTTCTTCTCGAGGTGCGCCTCAGGAAGCACAGAGAGTAGATGGGAGAGTAATGGGTCAAAGACGCCCGACACCCACATATCAATCCAAAAACGAACAAGACGGCCATTACCCACGGACCAAACAATACCCGCCTGCAACTGAGGGAGATGGGAGCAGATACTACGCCAGAGTGAAGACGACTCAGGTTTAGCAGCCAATCTCGAGAGAGGGACGCTACCTAACTTGTATTTAGCGATAAGAACCTGATTACATAACTTGCCCGGCTCCTTAACAAGAGACCAGCCCAGTTTCATGTGCTGAGTAGTGTTTATCGCCTCTATATTTTTCAAACCGAGCCCTCCGTAAGGGCGAGGACAACACACCTGGTCCCAAGAGACTAAATGCATTTTGCACTTATCCCTAGTAGAACCCCATAGAAACCGTTTACATCAACTCTTAATCTCCGAAATCAACCCTTTAGGGAGTTTTGTGGTCTGCATGGTGTATAGTAGAAGAGCACCCAATACCGATTGGCAGAGAGTCAGTCGACCAGCCAAGGATAATCCTTCAGCCTTCCAACCAGATAGATGGGCTTGAACTTTCAACAAAATATGAGAGTAGGTAGCTTTGGTAATCCGTTTATGGAGTAGAGGGATCCCCAAGTACATGCCAAGTTTCGTCGTTGGAATAAACCCTGACAACCGAGCTAGATGACGACACACAGATGGGGACACATTAGGAGAGAAGAAGATTTTCGTTTTATGAACACTCAGGCATTGCCCCGAAGCAGAACATAATAGATCCATGCAGTCTAGTATTTCCCTCATTTGTTCCTGTAAGCCTCTGTAAACAGAATCATATCATCAGCAAAACAGAGGTGAGAAATCTGGGGACCCGCCTTGCCAACCCTAAAGGGCTGCCACCGACCAGCACCCACCCTAGCCTCAATTAATTGAGATAGTCGCTCCAAGCATAAAACGAAAATATAAGGGGACAAGGGGTCGCCTTGTCTGATGCCTCGACTAGGGCGGAACTCCTGGGAAGGCTGACCATTCCATAGAATCTGCATCTACGCTGTTTGAATACAACTCATAATTAAGGTGATCATAGGAAGGGGAAACCCAACATCATGAAGTGTATCCCGTATGAAACTCCAGCTTAAGCGATCATAGGCCTTTTCAAGATCTAACTTGATAGCCATATATCCCCGTTTACCTCGCAATCGGAGCATGGAGTGAACAATTTCTTGCGCGACAATAATATTGTCTGAGATCTGCCTCTCAGGAACAAAACTACTATGGAACGAATTGATAAGGGTGGGGAGGCTTGCTTTCAAATGGTGAACAATGATCTTCGTGATTAACTTGTAACTCACGTTGCACAATCCGATAGGCCTGAATTGGGAAACCTGCTCAGGACTGTCAACTTTCGGGACCAAAGTGATATAAGTTCCATTAAACCCCTGAATAAGTGTAGGATCGGCAAAAGCCCTCTTGACCAGAGTGATCACACTAGGACTGACTAGATTCCAGTGGGCTTGATAAAAGTGGGTGTGAAACCCGTCCAGTCCCGGAACCGTATGTTCGCCCATCTGGAACAGGGCTCGAGTAATTTCAGTGGTCACCACCTCCTTGCACATAGCGCTCCAGGTGTTCTGCGGAACTTGCGGAAAACAACCACGAAGAATAAAGGGTGGACGAGTCCCCACTTCTTCAACAAAGAGAGATTGATAAAATTCCACAACACTCCGCTGTAACGCTGAAGGCTCCACAATCCAACAGCCATTGGAATCGCGAAGGGCCTCAATCCAATTACGCTTCCGACGGATCATCGTAGAGGCATGGAAGAAACGAGTGTTACGGTCACCCAGATAGATCCAGTCAGTCCGCGATTTTTGAAACCAAAACAACTCTTCTTGGTGGGAAGTAAGACAGTATTCGGCCTGAAGTTGGCGTTCAAGTCTCAGTAAGAACTCGTTACTTCTCTCCATGAGAGCACATTGGATGCCACCAAGTCGTGCCAATAGTCGATTCTTCCGTCTAAAAATATGACCAAAAACGTCTTTATTCTAGGCCATGAGAGACGTTTGCCAACGGGACGGCTTGTGGGGTAAGAACTCTAAATTATCCCATTGAGTAGAGAGGAGAGTATGAAAATTCGGGTGAGTTGTCCAGGCCAGCTCAAACCAGAATGGCCGCAGGCCACCCAGCGGGATCGGTGGGGGTTCGATGCTGATAAGAATAGGGTGGTGGTCAGATCTGAGTTGGGGTAAGTGACGACAGAGGTCGAGGGAAAGGCTGAAAACCAATCCAGATTGCCAAACGCTCGATCTAACCGTTCGAACACCCTACCATATCGGTGACTATCATGTCCACGCCAAGTATATTTCGGGCCATAAAAATCAATGTCCACTAGGTGACAAGAAGAGACCCACTGTTGAAATCTCTGACACCAGCTGAAATCAAAAGGGGCGCCGCCCCATTTTTCTCCGGACCCAACATCTCATTGAAATCCCCTGCGAGAAGCCAAGGGCCAGTGATCAACCCCGCAAAATCCGAGAGTAGGCAAAATAACGTAGTCTTAAGAGCGGGATTAGAGTGGATCTATACAAACGTATAGAACCAAGTAGATCCGTCCCGGCGAGAGACTTTGATATGGATGTATCCTTGACCAGTTGAGCACAGTAACTAGATCCTGCGAATTCTTCCATAACAACCATAATCTGCCAGAAAATCCTTGTGCATCCACCCGATGTATATTGGAAAACCCAGCATCCGAGTAACACGGGAAGCATGAGATCCACTAATTTTCGGTTCAGCAATGACGACAGCATCAACCTTATTAAGACGGACGAGATCGTTCAAGATCGCACAAAATTCCAGTGGAGCAGCACCCCGACAGTTCCAGTAGATGAACTTAATCATGGAGAAGGGTGATAGAGGACCACGCTAAAGCGCGGGAATGGAGGCAGACGCAACAACCGCAGCGCCATCACCAGTAGGGTCATCCCGTACAACTGTCGGGGATACTTGCGTTTCAGGGACATAGGGTAACTCCAGATCACCAATCCCAGCTGAACATAACAATGCATCATGGGTCTCCTTAGACATCAAGCTAGACGGGTCAGGGGGTTGAGGTGGCAACAGAAGGGAGGGGTGGAGAGAGGTAACAGTAGTGTCCATAGGAACAGGAAGCTCCGGTGCTGGTGACTGCGAATCCACTTGCATGGGCTGGGCGCCAGGAACAGACAGACCAGTAGTGGTCTTGGGCGACGGAGGGGAGGGGACAGTCTGCACCTGGACGTGAGAAGTCCGTTGCATGGTTTGCATGCATGGCACAGAGGACGATGTTTGCAGACTAGGGTGACACGGCTCATTAAAAGGGTGTGAGGGCGGGTCATGAGAAGGCCCCACTGGGCTCGGCACAATAGGTATGGGATTGAGCGTTGGGCGTGGGACCACTGGGCCAGGCGCGACCTTCCTACTGTTAGGTGCAATAGGGTGGACGCCACTTCATCCTCCCCTCGAATTGTGGCGGGCAGAGTGCTGGTGAATCCACAGCAGAGGTAAGGGGGTCTAAACTTGGTGCACCCGCCGTTAGTAGACTGAAACGGGAACCCAGGAGTGCCTGGTCCTTTTCAACAGGACCTGTCTTATCATCCGCCTCCACAACAGCAGTGTGATCATGAGCTGTTCCACTTCGAGTGGAGGACTTACCTCGATTTGCAGGCGGGCGGTAATGTCCACGCCTGAGCTTCTGTACCAACATCCAAGAACCATAACTCTCAACAATTTCCGGGCGTATTATTGGGGTCACTGGCGGTGGTGGAGCCGCTATGGGGGAAGGAGGCGGTCCGACAGTGGGCTCCTGGTCTGCCATCACCTGCGGTTCATCCAGACAAGCTTCCCATTGATGGCCGTAGGTGCCACACCCAAAGCATACTAGGTGTAAATCTTCATATTCAACTTTCCAGATTTTGCGCTTCATGCGAAACTTGGATATCAAAGGCTTTCGCAGATCAACTTCCACGCTTATCCGAGCGTACTTCGCTCGAGAACTAGCCTCAGTACTGTTGTCCACGCGCATGGTCTTACCAATCTTGTTGCCAATTCGGATGAGAATGAGACTATCATAATATTCTACCGGTAATTGGGGAATGTGGACCCAAACTGTAGCTTTGTCAATAGAAGCCGCTAAGGGGAAATTCGGGCGACATTTCATCACCGTCAGGATGTGATCCGCCACCATCCACAGACTGCCCTCCAAAACCACACGATAGTCCTCAAAGTAGTGAAACTTAACCAAATAAAAATCGTTACCCATGTCATCTAAAACCACATCACATTGGAGTCGCCACTGCTTCAGAGATGCCACCAGAAAATGGTAGCCAATACGTCTCCCTAAGACGTTGACAATGAGCATTGTGAACCACACTCATTTGATACGTAGTTTATCAGTCACGGTCAGGTGCATAGTAGGACATTTAGGGTCATCGGAATCCTCAGAATCGGAGTCTTCCTCCAAAACAGCCTCACAGGGCCCCTCCTCCGGCAAGTTCAAACCAGAATCAATGCCCGTCACAGAGTCACGATATGAAACTTTACGCTGCGAGGCAACTCGGGGCTCCAGTTCCCCATCTGGACGGTCCGCAGCCGAGGAACCCGCCTTTGTGTGCTTAACCTTTTTGCTGCTCCGGAGAAGGTTGTCAGCCTCCTCCGCTGAAATAGCACCAGTGTCGGAAGCGACGCTACCCACAATCGCCTTTGACATACCCGTAGCAAACAAAGTTAATGTAACCTTACTCTTACCTTAAGTGAGAGAATTGGTGGCTAATTTTACAGCAAGGACAATGAATATACACAAGCTAAAGTTTCAAACTATAAGGGGGCGTTTGGTTTGAGCACGAGAATTGGGTATGGATATGGGTATAATAGTAAAAAGAAATGAGAATGGGTATGAAAAATTAAAAAAATGATGTTTGGTTTGTAACTTGGGTTTCTGTATTAATACCAATAATGT
>JANIPN010000007.1:55856238-55869121 GCA_027478595.1 Erythroxylum anguifugum | reverse complement strand
GTTCTTTATTTAACGATTTCAATTTTTAGTCTATTTGTAGGGATATAATTAGAAACACAAATCAAAATTAAGTTACATTATATAAAATACTGTTACATACCAAACACTATAATAAGAATCCACTCAACTTTTCTATTAGAATTTTTATAAGTATCTAAATATGTGAATATCTTTACTTTCCTATATATTTATTTTCTAAAGAGTCATATTCCAAATTCACTTTACTTACCCGCCAATTAAACGAAACCCTCAAATATGAGAGAAATATCAATCATTCTTGAGATATTTTCTTTATCTTTTTCTAATCTTTTCACAATTAAATATATTAATTAATTATCTCTTGTTTACAATTAAATATAATTAATTAATATATATTAAAATTTGATATAAAATAAAATTTTATTTTTTAATATTTTAACAAACCAATTACTATAATAATTATTATTATTATTCCTAATCAACTGTTATAATTATAATAATTATATCAATTCGAATGATTTACTGTACTTATTTCTATTTTTATTGCCTGTTCAAAACCAGGCGCCGCCTGAAAATAGACTAGTTGAGATTCTAGAAATGAGAAGACAACAGCTTTGGAATTCAAAATCAACAACACGAGGCGCCCATTGTAAGAATATTCTCTAACCAATGGATTCAACGAGGGCCCACTTGACCATCATGATATCACGTGATCCCCAAGAAACAGATCATCCACCGTCCACACCCACCAAGATCAACGGATGAGATTCTACCTCCCTTTAGTTACGAGGTCCTTTAAATGAAACCACACAGGAAGCAAGAAGCAAGAGAAGACAAAAGGAAAGCAGCCTTGGTGACATAGAAGTAACACGACAATGGCAACTATACAGCTCGTCAAAGCTCGACAGATTTTCGACAGTCGTGGAAATCCCACCGTTGAAGTGAGTTCTTCTGCTCCATTTTAGCCGGAAAGTCTTCTTCCTTTTAGAAAAAAGAAAACTGTATGAACCTGCTTCAAGTTGGATCATTTTTGTTTTGATTGATCTCTGCTCTCTACATGTGTATGATTTTTCTATCTGGGTTCCTTTTCGAGCTTATGAACAATGTGGGTAACCGAGAAGTTCTGTGGGTCTGGGGTTTTAACAGGTTGACGTCAAACTTTCTGATGGAACTGTGGCGAGAGCTGCTGTACCAAGTGGCGCCTCAACCGGTAAATGAAGAAGGAAATGGAAGAAGAAAAAAATGAAAACAAAACCCCTTCTTATATTTTGGTCTTTTTAGTGAATGGACTGTATAATGGCTTGCTTAGTCACGTTTGGTTTTGTCTGAAAGGTATCTACGAAGCTCTGGAGTTGAGAGATGGAGGATCGGATTATCTTGGAAAAGGTGTGCTTAAGGTACGCGTCTGTGAGTCCTCTCCTTGTTGTGGGAATCTACTCTATTCGATTTGTTTTCTGGATCATAAAGAATCCGTCTTGTGTATGTTATGTTTAAAAATCCTGCTGTTATAATCTGTGTTGATTGGAGTGGATGAAGCTGATAATGATTTTCTCCTTCTAGTTTTTGACCTTTTTGGGTTTCTTGACATTGTTCAGGCTGTGGAGAATGTGAATTCTATCATTGGACCAGCCTTGATTGGCAAGGTAAGATAGTCACTTGAGCTTGACCTGTTTATTTGGTCAACTAGTGATCGAATAGTAGTGACAACAATTTCTCTATATGGTCGTCATTTCCAGGACCCAACAGAGCAGGTTCAGATTGATAATTTCATGGTTCAACAGCTTGATGGTACAGTTAATGAATGGGGCTGGTGTAAACAGAAGGTAGGGTGGGTCCTAAAGTTGGTTTTTGCACATGTATTGCTTTGATTAGTTTTGCCCAACCTTTTATGTTAGTTGATGTTCTCCACTTTTGATTTAGCTTGGAGCAAATGCTATATTGGCGGTATCACTTGCTGTCTGCAAAGCAGGTGCATTTGTTAAGAAGATTCCTCTTTACCAGGTACTTGTTGTGGTGTAGTTTGCTGTTCAATTCGTCTTACTGCGATTATTAAGAGTTTCAAGGTTGTCATGTCATATACATGCAGCATATTGCAAATCTTGCCGGGAACAAGACCTTGGTTTTACCGGTACCTGCATTCAATGTTATTAATGGAGGTTCCCATGCAGGCAATAAGCTGGCGATGCAGGTAATTTTGATGGGATAACTTTTCTTTAAGGATAACATAAAATCTATGGTATCTTTTATCCCCGTTCCTGAATGGGGATTTATATCTGCTCTTGGAACTTTTCCTCTTGTAGGAATTCATGATTCTGCCTGTTGGAGCATCATCTTTCAAGGAAGCCATGAAGATGGGTGTAGAAGTATATCATCACCTGAAGGTTGATATTCTTTCATGACTAAGTTAACTTGAACAAGTCTGATAATTTAGGTTAAATAATCAAATGGATGATTGTTGACCTGATTGTGTTTGTTTTGCAGAGTGTAATAAAGAAAAAGTATGGACAAGATGCAACTAATGTTGGTGATGAAGGTGGCTTTGCTCCTAACATACAGGTTTGTGATTTCTGGACAGCTTTTCATTCAGGTGAATTCTCTGGATGTGAAACAAATTCTATCAATCGCAATAATCTCCTGCAATGATGTCTTATAACGATTGGTATTTGCTTTAGCTTGACTGGGAATTGTAATATTGAGCTTTTTCTTGGCGTCTGTTTTACCTAAAGTGGTTAATTATATTAATGTTCTAACATTTCTTTTTCTTATTTTCAGGAAAATAAAGAGGGCCTAGAACTGTTGAAGACGGCCATTGCTAAAGCTGGATATACAAGAGAGGTTAGTCTCATATCTGTTGATCATAGGGTTGGCAAACAGGCTGGAATCCGGTTCGGCCAAACCCCAAAATGAAGGGATTCTGTCTTCCTGACATTTTGGGCTGGGCCATCCCTAGTTGATCGTCATATATCATTAGTGTCCTTGATAATCTCATTTGTTTTCATGGGTCTCTTGGCAGGTTGTTATCGGGATGGATGTTGCTGCTTCAGAGTTCTACAATAGCAATGACAAGACCTACGACTTGAATTTCAAGGAAGAGGTATTAAACCACTTGATCGTATGGTTTCAACGGTATGAAATCCACCTTTCTGCAAACCTATAAGATTTCTAATCACAATTGTGACTATTTCTGATGCAGAACAATGACGGATCACAAAAGATCTCAGGAGACAGTCTGAAGAACGTTTACAAAGCTTTTGTGACTGATTATCCAATTGTGTCAATCGAGGATCCATTTGATCAAGACGATTGGGAGCACTACGCTAAGTTGACAGCTGAAATGGGTGAAAGAGTACAGATTGTTGGAGATGATCTTCTTGTAACAAACCCAAAGGTGATATCTATAGCTAGGGAATATTGGAAAATTGGTCCTGTTATACTGGTTGTGGTTTATTATGATGACATAAGCTAGAAACTAGACTATTATTCTTCGACATTCAATATTTTGTCCTCGCTACAGCGTGTCGAGAAAGCAATTAAGGAGAAGACCTGCAATGCCCTTCTGCTGAAGGTAGTAATTCTTAGCTTTTGGTCAGGAGTTTGCATCAGTTTGCTCCGGGCTTACTTCCAATAATTTGGAACGCAGAACTGCAAAAAGTTGACATGACTTCAATAACTTGGCAGGTGAATCAAATTGGTTCTGTAACTGAGAGTATTGAAGCTGTGAAAATGTCTAAACGAGCTGGCTGGGGTGTCATGGCAAGTCACAGGAGGTGAACCCTTTTCTTCTTTTGCACACACTTCATAATTCTGTCCCATTACTCCGGAATTGTGCTAAAGCTGCATTTTTCCTTGCTATCTGCAGTGGTGAAACTGAGGACACTTTCATCGCTGACCTCGCAGTCGGATTAGCAACGGTAAGTTTTCGAATAGTTTCCGGGTGACCTGTCTTTCATTTTGATATTTTGCTTGATCTAATATGTTTTCCTACTATCTCTGCTCATCCAAATGCAGGGTCAGATCAAAACTGGAGCTCCTTGTAGATCAGAGCGTCTGGCTAAATACAATCAGGTCAATGAACTAACTTTGCACCGTCAAAACTTCATTAGAGTATGTAGTGTCTCTCTTGCTGATTACTTTTTGTTGTGTTGTCCCATTGCAGCTTCTGAGGATAGAGGAAGAGCTTGGGTCTGCAGCTGTCTATGCTGGATCGAAATTCAGAGCACCAGTTGAACCTTACTAAACAATAGTCCACGTTAGTGGACCCCTATGGAATAAACCGAGTGCTTGTGTTTTGCAAACGTATGATTTTGTGTCACCGTAGGTTGTCGTGAATGCTTAATTCCCTGTAAGCTAGTTTCATGCAAGAGCAGGAATACCTGTAAGCTGGTTTCGTGCAAGAACAGGCATAAATTGCTAGTTGGATTTTTGGTTTTCAAATTTAATGAAAAAAAAAATATTAGTATTAACGAGTGTTTGACTGTAAAATAAAAAAATATTTCTTTAATAGATATAATTTTTTTAATAGCTAAAATACAGTTTTTTAATAAAGTCAAATTTAGAAATACTCAAAAAAAAATTGAAGTAAATTTTTCATATTAATTAATAAGTTTAAATATATTATTTAATTTTTTATATGTTTTAATATTTACTTTTAATATTAATTTTATATATATTATAATTCATATAAAAAATTAGTTAGATACATTTTTTTCATGTTTTTTATTGTTTAAAATTATATAATAATTAATATATTATACTTTGTATATTGTTTAATATACTTTAAATAAAATTTATGTGCGCATAAATTTTATTATAAAATAAAATATAATTAAAATTAAAAATATTTTTTATTTTTATGTTGTCAAATAATCTGTATAAAAGTTTTTAAAATGACAACTAAACAATAATCTAACTTTTTAAAAAAGTTAATGTCAGAAAAGATTTACAGAACAAAATTTTGCTGATAAAAATTTTACTGATATAAGCCCGTCTAGATTTCTGATTCTATTTTAATTTTAGTTTTTAATTTCATCACAAAAATCATAAATTAAAATTTAATATTTTGTTTATAATTTGATTTTGCTATTGATGAAATATATACTATTTAATTATGTATTAATAATTATGATTAATATAATTTAATTAAAATTTTTAAAGGAATTCTCAATTTGATAAATATATATAATAATTTATAAATTATATATTTTAAATAAATTATTTTAAGTGCAAAAAGACATTTTTCGAGTAAAATAAAAGATATTATTATCACACATTACAACAACCTTAATAACTACCTTAATGACAAGTACGTAACCACAAAACGCACACCGCAAGATGAGAGAAATAAAAAAATTAATTATAAAAAGGAAGTGAGAAATCATATAGTAGTACTAATTATACTACTGATCAAGTGAATTCGGGCCAGTACAGTAACTGACCAAAGGATTCCACACCCATTGAACCAAGTACTTCCGTCTGATCCCATTCATGTTATACGTGGCACCATCATGATCCTCTATCATCTGCCCGGTGTACGACCCGCCTCCTCCTGTGCCGTAGATTCCCTCACACAGATCAGCTATCTCCACCGGGAAACTCGGGTCGGGTCCGGCATACCAAGCATTCACCAACGGGTTCGTTGCCAGCTCAGCAACCTCGTGACCGATCACGCTTATCATGCCATCGACCCCAACGTCGCCGTTCGGTGACTTTAGCGGCTTTAACCCAGGCATGTACGGTGGTGTGGCGAACGGATAAGCACACACCCCTGGACACTGCTTTGCGCTGTTACCCACCCAAGCGTACGGTAATGTGTACCCTACGATGGACGGGAACGTGAAATAGTGAAACCCACAAACCTGCCCGCAGAAATCCTGAACGTACACGTCAGCGGCTGTGAGTAAGAGATATAACCCGCTCTTGGGATTTGTCGGCAACGGCTTAACTGAAGCTGTCACAGCGCTCTTTATTACAGACTGTATCGACAGCCTCGTCAACGCTTTACCGTGAGAGTAAAAACGGTCATTCTTCTCCATGCCTAACCGAACCGTCCGCGAAATGTTGGCGCCGGTTTGATCAGTGTAGAGCTGTACGGTCTTCCACCAGCCGGAGACCGAAGGTTGTTTCGAATTAACGGCTGAGATTGAGTTGATGAACTCGCGTATGATCTTCTTCTGAGACCTCTCCCACGCGCCGTACCATATCGGGTGGATAGTGATGTTCTCCGTGAGAACTGGACCCATGTGGTAACGTAAGCGAACGAACTCGGACGATCCTTCATACTTCTTGGAAGCGCCGTAGAGGAGATCGGATGAGTTGGGTTCAGAATGGTGCCATGGTCGCCAGCAGGAGGCCGGAGCGACGTCGGTGAAGAGAATAACAAGTATGGTGGTGACGGTGAACAGCGCCGGAACCGGAAGCACCGGTCTCATCGTTGTTGGTTTAACGTTATAGAGAAGTGATGTTTACGAGTGTGGTTTGAGTGTGGTTGCTGTGTCTATATATGTAGGGAAGGGTGCAATTTGGAAATTTGAAAGAAATTGGGGGCTAATCATTAATTTGCAGGTGACGGAGGACAGACAGTTTAAATAAAATCTGGGACATCGTGGGGCCAACAGAGTCAGGATGAGGAATCATGGTCGTCCCCTCTGATTTGAGCTTTTATCTTGTGACCTTTTTTATACAGTGCGAAACGAAAGGGGTATTTTGGAGATTAACAATTAAAATTCCTTTTCTTTTCTTTTTTATTACGGAACTAAAAACAAAAAAAACTTTAAATATAAGAAATTCCATTATTAGAAGTTCATCAAAATAAATTTAGTGTAATTTAGTGTCTGTTTGCATGGATTTTTTAGAAGTCAATAAGTACTTTTCTCCATCACAAAAACCTTTTTTAAGAAAAATGGGTGTTTGGTTATAAAATAAAAAATACTTTTTAAAATGGACATAGCTTTTTACGAAACTCAAATTTGGAGGTTCTAAAAAAATAGTTTTTTCAGATAATTTTTTATATCAATTAATGAGTCTATTTTTTAGTCTCTTTTATCTTTATGTTTTATACATAATTACTACAATATCTACAAACTCATATTCTCTTGTATTATGTATTTAACTATTTACTCAATTTAGATATTTATTTTGAGATTTATATAATATTATTTGACTTTTTATATGTTTATTTTAATTATTAGTTTGCTTATGTTATAATCTATATAAAAGATTTGGTTAGATATATTTTCATTATGTTTCATATAGTTTAAAATTATATAATAATTAATATATTGTACTTTGCATATTGTTTAATATATTTTAAATAATTTTTATATGCATAAATAATTTTTATTATAAAATAAAATATAGTTAAAATTAAAAATATTTTTATTTTTATGTTCCTAACCAGTATACTGTATGAAGCTCTTTTAAAAAACACTTTTTAAATGATAGCCAAACAGTCAATTGATATCTTAGAAAAGTTCTTCTAAAAAAACATCTACAGGAAAACAATTCTATTAACCAAAACTCTACTAATACAAGCCCAACTAAATAGAAACTTAAGTCCTTTTTTTTATGGATCTCTATTCTGACTTGTGTGGCTGTCAGCCTATAGCTCGGATTAACAAATTAAGTTTGTGAGTGAGGTTTGGATCAAGTGTACGACTTGATTTAAGAATTTTAGTCATTAGTATTTGATTAATCCAAGAATTAGATAGAAAGAGAATTAAATCATTAATTTAGTCTTTCACTTTGTCTCTTACTCTTAAATTATAGATTTAGTAATTAATTAGTTTTATATTATAATTTTAGTATTTAATTTAGCAACAAAATTAGTCTTTAGATTTCAATTTAGATTTTTAATTTAAAATGATTTTTATGAATATGAAATACGTTCTTTATTAAAAAATGAAATAAATTTTATCATTTTATAATAAATAATTCATTGACATTTAAGATAATTTAATCGTTCTAAAATATATTATTGGTTGAGATTATTTGAAATTATTACGGAATAAGTTATAATACATAATTTTTAGAGACATGATTAATTTAAAATTAACTTGATTGACTATTTTGTAATTTTAAAAAAATTAAATACTATTTTATAAATTTAAAAAATTATTTAAAACAGTACTTAACGCTAACCAGAACTAATATATTACCATATGGATATCGATACAATATTTACGAGATTGCTAATAAGTAATCAATGTCCAAAAGGCAATTTGACTATCGATGGACTCAATTAAGTAATCAAAATCTGAGGAGCCGGGAGTGGACGATTCAATTTCAGCATGTGTGCTGGGAAGGGAACCAGTGCGCAGATTTCCGCGCTTTGATTTAGCTTGTATTTTTCCTTGTTAAAAAAAAACATATTTTGTTCATTCGGCTGGTATCCAATTAATATTTAGTACTCTTTATGGTGAGAAGTTAATTACATTGAAATTCACCCAGTTTTCATTTGGCGGTGACGTCTTCTTATTGAATCAGTAGGGCTATTCCAGGTTTGATTGTGCATTGCAACGGACCTTACGTTGGTTGCACCAGGGTAACAATGGAGACTCTTTTTATAAATCAAGACTCCGATTATAAAGTCATATTTAGGTTTAACAATAACTAATTAAAATAAATTACCTAATTATGAGCATTTGAAAAAAGTTTATAACTTCAAAATAAGAGAGATGGAAAATAAAAGTCTTGGATACAGAGGTGATTATTTTCAATATTACCCTTTCTGTTACATTAAAACAACACCATCAATAACACTAACTCAATAAAAATATTATTGATACACATGTTTTGGAGAGATTCAGTAGTATACAATCTTATCCTTAACTAATAAAAGGGCTATTTATAAATAATTCACTTTAATAAATAAATAATAAAATATGAAATAAGTAATAAACTAAATAATACCCTTTTTGTTACATTATTTCTATCAATTGATGGCCAAACAAATTAATGTATATATTTCAAAATCTTAGTAGTTAATTTCAACTTTAATGTGTCCCATATGTGAAATGTGAATGTTATACTCACAAATTTATTAAATCATATAGCAATTTACATTTAAAAAATATGTTGGTCGAAAGTATAACAACCAATGGATGGTGAATTAGGGGATTTTTATATATATATGAGAATATGAGAAAGGCAGAAGATACTTGTCTCCCCCTCTTCACAAAAAATGGAGAGATGAATTGATCGATTCATCGGATCGGATCCTAAGTTAGGACTGACGAGTAGGACCGTTCCTTTCTTTTTATAGGTCATGGGCGAAGTAAAAAAAAGGTCAGACAATATATTTAATGATAAAGAAACACTAATTTTTAAAAATACAAGAAACTAACATAATTAGGAGAAAATATAGTAAATTATATTCTAAGTTATTAAATATTTTAAGTTTGCCAAGTCAAATATTGTCCTATTCTATAAGTTGTAGAAATGATTGAATATTATTATTATTATTTTTATAAAGACATGTTTAATATAATCATACGAATTTTTATAATAAAGGAAATGATTTATGTAGTTTTTGAATTGAGTAACCTAAATTATTTGATTTAGTCATATTATCTCTAAACTTATGTGAACCTCTACAAGAATACAACTCCAACAATTATTACATTTGTCGCAAAGTATAATGAAAATTACAATTACAAAAATTAAATTATTTATAAATAATAAGTAATCCAAAAGTAACAATGACAATATCATTTAATATTAATGTTCTAATTTAAAATGCTAACATAATGTCTATGTTAATGACAAATTACAAATTAATTATAACATATTCAATTATTTAATAAGCTAAAAATATAAAAACTTTACTTTTAAATTATCACTCATAACTTAAAGTTCATAATTGTGAAAATGTTTTGCTGCCAATTTTTGATTTGAAGTATCTTAGATTCATATACTTATGAAAATAAACAAATTAGAGCGTAAGATCAAAACTATTTATAAATATAACAAGTTAATGCTAACTCTCAATCTTGGAAGCGCTATATTACCGGAAATAATATAGCTTCCAAGACAATTTAGGAAGCTAAATTGCAAATAATATACCTTCCTCTGGCTGACATTTATTACCCTTTTAGAATGAATAAATGCAAATAGATTGATGATGGGCCCTCTTGAAAGCTAAATAGCTGCCAACGTTAACTTTGCTCTAACTACATTTATTACCCTTCTTGATGAATAAATGTAAATAAATTGAAGATGGACCCTGGGCAGGGGCAGGTAAATAAATTGAAGATGGACCCTGAGTAGGTGCCTTGCCTGCCCTTGCCCAGGGTTGGTGCTGCTGACAAGGCTCGAACCTGCACCTCCCGCTTTGATAAGACGATGCTCTGACCGATTGAACTACAATCCAAAGAAAATTAGGCGTACAACTAGGGAGGGATTTAGAAATTTTTTTAAGTGTGGGTAAAATTTTAATAGGAGCAAAATTTTATTTTATTTTATGGGATCAAAATTTAAAATAATAATTTTTTATATGAAAATTTTTTGAGACAGTGAGGGCAAGTGCCCCTACTTGCCCCCAATGTAAATCCGCCCTGCTTACAGCGTCCAAATTCTTATATGATTTTTTCTCATTGGATTTAAGTGAAGTAATATATATATATACTCTCCTTGTTCTTTCAATATCTTTTGCCTTCTCGTATTTTATACTTCAAGTTAACTTTTCACTCCTTTTTTGATCTCATCGAGTGAGAATGTGACAAATAAAAAAATTCCTATTTAATTTATTTCATGTTTTTATGGATAAGGACAGTATCATTATGTCACTGCCTTCATCACATGCGACAAACATTGTAGAATTAAATTCCACTTTTTGTTCTTACATAGCAAAACATATATATATATAAAATTCACAATCAAAACAATGTCTTTCCAAGAAAATTTACAATGCCATTTTGCAATTAGAATATAATCTTTTATATATATATATATATATATTTGTTCTTAATTTCTCCTACTTAGTATTGTGAATCTCTTCCATTTTCTCTGTAAGTCACCTCAAGTATGGCTTCTCCAAGGTGTCCACTATTTCCAATGAAGCACATAGCTATGTTGAAACAGGCCATGATGAAGTGTTGGAAGAGGAGAAGCCCTAAGGGCAGAGACATTCCCCGACCTCCAAAACCACCACCACCACCGGTAGACTACAAGTTTGTATCGCCATGTGATCAGTCACCACACTCCTCCTCTCCTTCTGGTTTCCTCCCCGTGTACGTTGGAGCCAGCCGCGCACGGTTCTTGATCCCAACGAGGTTCTTGAACTTCCCTATCTTCAAAAACCTACTCAACGAGGCTGAGGAAGAGTACGGATTCGAGTTACCTGGAGGCATTGTGTTGCCTTGTGAAGTGGGGTTCTTTGAAAAAGTGTTGATGTTTCTGTGTGAAGATGAGAAAAGATATGGGAGCTTGGAGGTCGATGAGTTCGTGAAGGTGATTTCTTATTCATTTTCATGCAAGGAGAGTGAGAGCTTTTCTTCATTTCGATCGAACTTGTCACTAATACAAAAAGTTGGTAGGGCTAGAAGATAAACCCTAGCCTTAGCTCTTGAGTTTTCGTACTTTCTGTTTTATGACTCATTTCATTCTCTGTGTTGAGGAATGCTATGGTTTAACTTATAATGTCATCAAAACGTATGAACTCAAAAGAATGAACAAAAAAATAAAATAAAAAATATATTAAAATTAGTTAGACATCATTTAATTTAGCATACTCTATCAATTTATTTTGTGACTTTTAAAAATTATCAAATCAATGGAGACAACTATGGACAATGGTTACGCGCTGCAGAATTTTCGTTAATTGCAAGAAACAAGTTTGGCTTTGTCACAGGAACCTGTCCACCCTGCTTCGGATTCACCTCTTCGATCGCCATGGGACCGCTGTGATAAGTTGGTGATTTCTTGGTTATCTTATTCAATTGATCAGGAGATTCAACGGAGTGTTGTTTATTGCAAGACCTCGGCAAAAATCTGGTCAGAATTACACGATAGGTCTGCCCAATCCAATACTCCACGCCTTTATCAGATACAACAAAATTTATCTTCAATTTCCCAACAACATGACTTTGTTACTACATACTTCACAAAATTCAAAACTGCTTGGGATGAGTAATACTCAATGATCGATTCCCATTTGTAATTGTGGTGCTGGAAATAGTTTTGTTCAATTACGTCACACACAACAAATTATACATTTCAACCCGCACAAAAATCGAGGAGGAGAAAGAAAATGCTTTGACCTCTCTCTACCTCTACCTTTCTCTCGTCTCCTTCGTATCACCGACCTTCTTCGACTGATTCTCAAAGACAGGGGCCTCAGATTCCATGGTAGGCCTCCCACAAGCCTCCCATATGGAGCAAAGTGAACTGTTGTTCACTAACGCGGACTTCCCTGCTCTTTCCATGGAGTCTCTCAAGGTGAAAGCATCAGCAATTGTAGTACCGACCCCAACCGGAGAAGGAGAGACAAACCCAAGAGTAGGGGCAGACTAGCGGCAACTTTTCCCGAAGATACAATGTTAGAAAAGTGGGTTCAAGTTGGATGGTTTGAGGCGTGAAAAATCACTATCTTAAAGAAATATTTGTCCCCGCTAGTTGCTGCAGAGTTTTGACAAATTTTCTTTTAGGATATAACAAGCCTAATGTTTTATAAGATAGCAAAATCAATAGAGAACCAAAAATGAACTTCAATTAAGAATGAATATGAGAAAGATGAAGAAGAAAAGATTTTGTTGTGTATTAACCATGAATTAGATGTTAAACCATCCTTATGTAGACTTAAAGACACCCATTGATAATGCACATGATTGTTCATGGCACCTATTCATAATGTACATGATTGTTCATGGCACCTCTTGGGAAAACATGTGACCATTCATTTATAATGTAC
>JANIPN010000007.1:55791511-55802435 GCA_027478595.1 Erythroxylum anguifugum | reverse complement strand
ATGATAAATGTAGACATGCTTTTAATACTTTGAAGTCTTTGCTTGTTTCACCTCCTATTCTGACTGCACCTAACTGGAATTTGCCCTTTGAGCTGTCTTGTGATGCTTCTAACTTTGCAGTTGGTGCTATGCTTGGACAGAGGGAGGAAAAGACGTCCGGTCCGTGTTTTAAAACCTTGGGTCCAATCAAACTCAAACTTAATCAAACTTCAAGTTGATCTCGAGTTTGAGCAAAAAATTTTTACCCGAATTGAAATTTGGACAGATTCAGTAGGCTCATCCTGACCTATTATCAAGCCTAATGCTTTCAATTCAATAACCAATCATTCCTTACACTATTTCTATATTCTTCAAGTAATTGTCCATTTCATTAGACTGGAAAGGAATGAAACAGAAAGGATGAGAGAAATATAGGCAATGAAATGAGGGCTTCAAAATTTTTATCAGTTGCTCACAGTACAGTAATACATTGATAATCATTTCATAACGTAAAAGAGCCTGTGATATATAATTCTCTCTTTTTTGTTTTTTTTTTCTATTTGTGTTTCTTTCCACCTAAAAGGATGTATAAGCATCTGTTTGTAATTACCCTATTCTTCCCACAACTTCTTCAACGTTCCATAATAAGCGACTATACTCAATCCCCTTTGTTTGCACTCGGCAAGTTCAATGATAATTATAGGTTGTATTATGTTTTAGTGAGTAATTTAGTATGCTTTTAGTTGTTAATTAGATGATTTATGCATGTTTAAGTTTAGAATTGTGTTAGTGTGATTATATATTTGTGTTTTTTAGTGTGATATGGGTTAGAGCGTGATATAAGGCTTTAATTTTGTATCTTTGAAGTGTTTTGATGAGTTTATTAGAGATTAAGATTAGGTAAAGAAGGCCGGAGAAAATTTGGAGAAAATTTGGAGAAGGAACAAATGCCACGATCGTGGTAGAAGCAGGTATGACAAGCCATTGGCCACGATCATGATAGAAGCAATTTTTAAGTGCCACGATCGTGGCAAACGCGACGACAAACGCAGGGATTGCTTCTAAACTCAACTTTTTAAGGGTTATTTCAGATATTTGAGTCAAGTAAAACCTAATTTTTACCATAAATGAGAAAAGACTATAAAAGAAAAAGAAGGAACTAAATAGGGCCTCCATTTGCCATCTTGAGTTAGTACACAAGGAAGAGACAGAGAAGGAGAGAATAGAAGGGGAGTTTTAGTCAGCTGCTGTCTTGCCACTCCAACCCAACCATCTCAATTTATTTTCCATTTCTTCTTGTTATTCATTTATCTTGATGTATGCTTTGGGTTCAAGGATGTTGAATATGTTGCTAAGGATGTTCTAAACTCTTTTAGGGATTTGTTCTTGAATCAATGTTAATTTAATTGCTTTTGATGTTAATGTGTTAGGTATTGTAATTGTTTGTCATATTTGCGTGCTTCGGTAATAAATCGAGAAAGTGAACTGATAGCAAAATGATTAGGTTGGGTAATGAGAGTTAAACAATCTAATAAATCACATAAACAATCAAATCGGTAATTTATACGAAGAGAGATCTCGTGTGAGGACCCAATTGTCTATTAGAATGCTTAAGATCTAATTAGGTTGTGGGCTGTTGTTTTTGTTAATTGATAGATTGCAATTTCAGTAATTCAATTCAATTAGGGTTTATGATTTAGGGTTAAACCATTATAATTCGAAAGAGAGTAATCCACCATTCGAAATTCTAACTCTAGAGTAATCAAGTTATCTTTAGATGATATGATACATCTCCCTTCCTCATAATTGGTTAAGTTTCTTTGTGTGATTTTCGATTTGTTAATTGGTTGTTTTTCTTGCATTAATTTAAATTTTCAATTTTCAATAGATCTTAATTTTCTGCTCATTTTTATTTCCATTTTAATTACACTTTTAAGCTTTAGACAAATTAGGATTTAATTAGTTCACTAATTCCTTGTAGAATCGACACCTCATATATTACGATACGATTCGTGCACTTGCGAATTATTGAGGGTTTTATAAGATTAAATCTTACCCAGCATTTAACTTTCAGTTATTGGTCCATTGGCTATTAAGAATCGTTTTTTGTATATCTTCCCAAAGATCCTGTGCCACCTCCATATGTGAAATAATCAAATGCAATGAAGGTTCAATTGTATTCATAATTTAGGAAACCAATAATGAATTATTAGTCCACCAATCATCAAGATCTGGAAACTTCTCATCTGATTCATAATTAATATTAAAAATTAATATATTAAATAATATATATTTAGTTGATAATAAATAATATTAAAAATTAAATTAAATCATTGATAATTTATATTAAAATTAATATATTAAATAATATATATTTAGTTGATAATAAATAATATTAAAATATAAACAGAATTTTTTTCATTTTTTGAAATAGGAAAAAAACAAATAATATTTTTTATTGAATTTGAAAAAAAGGATATTATATCACAATCGTCTGGCTTGCACGTTTGAAATAAAAAATGACAATAATACAAACAATAAATAAAACAAAACAAAACAAAACAAAACCGTTATCTCTGTCTATCTCTTCTCTCTCCAATCCTGTAATTAGTTCGTGCTAACCTCTAACGTTCCATTTCCCGCGAAAAACTCTCTGGAACAATCTTCTCTTCTTCTCTTCTTCTCTTCTTTCCTTTTTTCTCTGTTCATGATTTCTTCTGCAACGTGATCTGTTCACACTCACAATGCAATGAAGAACTCGAACTTCATCGTAACCACCACCGCAGAGACAAGGTTTTTCCATGTCGAACTCGCCGTCTTCAACTGCCAACCACGAGAACCCGACGGCCTACAAGCTCCGAAAGATCCCTCCCATTCCGATTCGTCGGACGCAGCGGCATGCCGCCGATGATAACCGCAGTGAACCTGATGACAATGGGAGGGTGGTTGAGGCGGAGGAGCAGTCTGGTAAGCGAAAGGGTGGAGAGAATTCGCCGATAATTATGGCGTCTAGTCTCGGGTTGAACCATATTCGGACCCGATCCGCTCCTTCTCCTTCTCCTCTCGGTTTGGTCACGCCTTCCAAGTTTGAGAATGAAGACGGTTTTCGTAAAGAGGAGAAAGGTGGCGTTAAGTTGAATATTCCTCGAAATAGTAACATTGGTAACAGTTTGCCACCGATTGAGCCAGGTAATGGTTGTTGAGATTCGTGTTTTTTGTGAAAGTTTCGAGCTTTTTGAAACGAATGAAGCGTTTTCTTTTTTTGTGTAGAGTTTTGAGGGGACTCTTGTTTTGAATTTTTGAACAGGGAAAAGGGTTTCTTGGAGCCAATCGAAATCGTTAAAATGTCCACCATCAAACAATTCACCTTTGGAGGTACATTGAATTGGTTGTTTCACGGGATTGTTAAGTATTTTCTTAGAGGTTTATATGTGAGCATGTGGGTTGTTTTTTGCCTTTCCTATTTTGCTCTGTTTCTTTTTTTCTTTGGTTTACTTTTTCGCATTTATAGAGTACTCATGCAGTGTTTGTCAAGGAATTGCAGTCACCGCGCTTCCAAGCTATACTTCGTATTACGAATGGAAGAAAGAAGAACGCCCCAGATGTCAAGAGTTTCTCTCATGAGCTCAATTCCAAAGGAGTTAGGCCCTTTCCGGTTTGGAGGTCTCGAGCTTTTGGTCATATGGAGGTATATTCTTGTTTTTCACTCCATTTTATATAATTTGCATCCTCTGATCTGTCCCTGTTTTTGTTGGTGTATAAAGGTTAACTTACTTGGTTCTTGCTACTTTAGGAAATTATGGTGGCAATCAGGGCAAAATTTGACAAGTTAAAAGATGAAGTGGATTCAGATTTGGGGATGTTTGCTGGAGATTTGGTCAGCATACTTGAAAAGACCTCCGATTCTCATCCTGAATGGAGAAAGTGTTTGGAGGACTTGTTAGTCATAGCCAGGCAATGTTCAAAGATGCCACCTAGTGAATTTTGGGTGTCATGTGAGGCCATTGTCCAGAAATTAGATGATAAACGACAAGAGCTACCAATGGGGATCCTCAAACAAGCACATACGCGTCTGCTTTTTATCCTCACCAGATGTACTAGGCTTGTGCAGTTCCAGAAGGAGAGTGGTTATGAAGATGTTCACATTCTAGGTCTGCATCAACTTAGTGATCTTGGGGTTTATCCAGAACAAATTCTAGAAATTGCACAGCAGGACTACAGTGGTCCATTGACGGGGGGGAAGTTGATACCTGAGAAGCAGAAGGAGGTTCCTGGTCAAGAACTTGACAATGTCATTGCAAAGCACGGACAAATTGAGAAAGCTCAGGAGATTGGCACTGCCAAAAGTGTTGATTCAACGAGTAGTAGTTATAGGATGTCATCTTGGAAGAAGCTCCCTTCTGCTGCTGAGAAAAATCAGAAGGTCAATGATAGTGTTGTTACACCTTCCAAGGACAAAACAGAGTCACTTCATACTAAGGACACAACAAGAATTGGTGGGGATGACCATTCCGAAGTTATTGAAACCCCAGATTATCTCCCATCTTCAGCCTTAAGAAAAGCTGGTTGGGGATTCTGGGGGGAGCAGCAGCATGTTGCATATGATAATTCAATGATATGCCGTATTTGTGAAGTTGAGATACCCATTGTACATGTAGAGGAGCACTCTCTGATATGCACAATTGCTGACAGATGTGACTTGAAAGGCTTAACAGTAAATGACCGACTTGAAAGAGTTGCAGACACTCTTGAAAGGATATTGGAATCATGGACACCGAAAAGCACACCAAAAAGCTCTGGTTCTCCAAGAGGAACTATTGAGACCGAAAGAGCAGGTATACAAGAGGAGCTAGAGAAGTTAACAGATGAGAACAGCTTTTCTCGTTGTTGCTCTCAGCACATTCTTGATGATGCACCTGATGCTGATAATGCTTTTGTCAGGGAAGACCAAGTCATTTTGCCAGATATTTCGTGTGAAACACGTTCCATTCTTTCACCTGATGTAGAAGCAAAAACATCATCAGGGGGGAGCTTGACGCCAAGGTCACCCTTAACACCACGGACAAGTCAGATTGAACTGCTTTTAAGTGGACGGAGGACAATGTCAGAGCTTGAGAATAGTAATCAGGTGCGTCAGCTGTATATGGACATCGTTGTGTAGTATCCAAAGTCTTATTATAGATTCCTTATGAAAAACCATTCTGAAACTGACGTGACACTGTATGCCCTCAATTATTTTGTACAGTTGGCCTCTTGCTGATGCTATGCATATAATAACTTAGTTTAGCCATCGAGTTTGTATTGGCTTACCAGTCTTTTCCCTGATTTTCTTTTCCCTGATTTTCTGAAACATCTGGATATTTTTAACGTCAAAATGCATCTATACTAACTGCCACCAAATACCAAAATATCCCCACATTATATGAAGTAAGCTCATTTTATAGGAACTAAATTTGAAAAAAGTGCTTATTTAGTTAGTTAATTAAGATCGCACTAGAATTTTAGACTCTAATCTGGTTCTTGTATGGTGCTTTAGATACCAGGAAAATTTAGACTTTGTAAGGAGACATAGAGGTGATGTTTTCAAAGACAAATAGCTACTGAAAAGAAAATTTTCTGACGTATGAAGCTATTCTTGCAATATCTTTGACTATCTTTCACCAATGCTGTCTTCCTGTCTCTCTGTATTCATTATTTTTAACGAAGCTTCCCTGTACTTGACTGCTTCTAAGCCATTAAAAGCTAATGCTATGGGATTTTTGGCATTAAGATGTATATGGTACTTCTTGTACAATTTTCTTCTTTACTGATATTATCAAGAACTTTTGGTGATACACTCTCATTGTCCTAAGTCATGTTCCGTCTGTTTGTAGTTGTTCTTTTCAGAAGATTTTCTTGTATCTCATGCTAGACTGGAAATTTAGCACACTGCCAGCTTTATCTTAATATCATTGTTTGCTAATCGTGCTGACACTTTATGATTCTTCTTTGCTTCAACTGTCAATCATATAAATGCATGACAGATACACAAGCTACTTGATCTTGCTCGTTCCATTGCAAAGATAAACGGAAATGACTATAGCACATTAGAATGTTTGATTGAACGTCTAGAAGACCTGAAATATGCTATCCAGGACAGGAAGGTGGATGCTCTCATTATTGAGACTTTTGGCAGACGCATTGAGAAATTGTTGCAGTAAGTTGGTCTTTCATCTCAAACTTTGTCAATAATACTAAAGTTTCAGAAGTTAAATGGCTTAGAGCTGTTTTTGCTACTTCTACTATTAATATACGACTACTTGGCATTTTGCAGGGAAAAGTATGTACAATTATGTGCCCAAATAGATGATGAAAACCCATCAAATCATTTAGTTGATGATGAAAGTTCTGTGGAAGATGAGGGTGTTCGCAGTTTGCGTGCAAGCCCTATCAATCCATGTTCTAAGGACCGAACTTCTATAGAAGATTTCGAGATAATAAAACCAATCAGCAGAGGGGCATTTGGGCGTGTTTTCCTTGCCAGGAAAAGAAAGACTGGCGATTTGTTTGCTATAAAGGTCAGCATTTGTGAGAATAAACAAATGGCAATTAGAGAACTATTGAAGCATTATCTCTTGTATATGAACTCTTGTTCCTAGTCGATGTGATAATTATATACTTAACAATATTTGCTCCTCAAATGGTGGATATGAATTTCTATTTCATCCTTTCGGGACAATGGTGAAACAATTTTAATTTGTTGCTCACTAATATGTGGCCTTCTTTTTCTATTCTGCCCGTTTTACGATCTTCTTCTGCATTACTTCTGAATAACAGCACATCTGCATTCATCTGCACATATTTCATGTTTTCCCTTAATAGAATTCAGACTGTAATCTCCTGCCCTTGTACATTCTCTGAAGTTTAAATCTTAGCACTTGAGGAAATGCTTCTACCTTTTAATCACTTGAGCTATACTTTTTTAGGTGGTTAGCCTTTATATATATTGAATTCAGAGGCTTAAAATGATATTGGCATGTTCAAGTACCTTTTTTCTTGATGGAATTGATATCCTGAGGATAATTTTGCAGGTTCTAAAGAAGGCTGACATGATCCGTAAAAATGCTGTTGAAAGTATATTAGCAGAGCGTGACATCCTAATAACAGTTCGGAATCCTTTTGTGGTATGCAGGCCTTAAAATGTACAACCACTTTTAACATGCAAGGCATAGTGAACTACTGTCCTAATGACTCTGTGATTGATTATGAACAGGTTCGATTTTTCTACTCCTTCACATGCAGGGAAAATTTATATCTTGTCATGGAATACTTAAATGGTGGAGATCTTTTCTCTTTATTGAGAAACTTGGGCTGCTTGGATGAAGACATGGCCCACATCTATATTGCAGAAGTTGTAAGGGCTTACTTATGCATTTTCTTCTGTAGTGAGAAAGACTGATTATTTGCTTGCCTTTCCTTGAATTTTCTTCTTCATTATCAACTAACAGTACTTTTACACAAGTCTTCCTAATGGAGAATTTATTGTTTTACAGGTTCTAGCTCTGGAATATTTGCATTCTTTGAATATTATTCATAGAGACCTAAAGCCAGACAACTTGTTGATCAGTCAACATGGTCATATCAAGGTTGACATTTGGAAAATATTTTCTAACAACCGGAAAGATCAATCTTTCTCTCATAAGTATTGAACATGAAGTTATTAACTGTTTCCTTTGGCCTGTGGACTATCTTTTGGAACAAAAAAGAAAATAGCAAAATGTTAATATTGCTGGGAACTTTTTAAGATCCTCTAATCCATTCTGATACAGTTGACAGATTTTGGGCTGTCAAAGGTTGGTCTCATCAAGAGTACAGATGACTTATCTGGGCCATCACTCGGTAGTTCTGGTTTTCTTGCTGATGAACCAAAAAGTCAATCTTCATCCAGGAGAGAACAGCGTCAAAAGCATGAAGTTGTAGGCACTCCTGATTATTTGGCACCTGAGATACTTCTTGGCATGGGACATGGTTCGTAGTTATTATCTTAATAAGGTTGATTAAGGCTTTTGTTTATTAGCATTTGATCATTAATTCTAGTTTCCTCCTTGAAGGTGTAACTGCTGATTGGTGGTCTGTGGGCGTCATTTTGTTTGAGCTGCTTGTTGGTATTCCTCCATTCAATGCAGAAACTCCACAGGTAGGGCCAGTCATCCCTTCTTGCACCATAGACCATTCACCAATGTACCCTTATTAGTGCCGACTGCAATTTATTGAAACTGTTCTTACTTGGCACCATGTTCTGTTCTGCGTTTCAAAATGAACTAGAATTTGTTACTATAGAAAATACACACAAATGTTAGTTCTAGTCATTTTAAACCTGTATCCTATGCTGCAACATGCTTGTATCCTCTACTGCAATTGGTATCATTCTAATGGCTCCTTTTTATTGCAGCAAATATTTGACAATATAATGAACAGAGACATACCTTGGCCCAAGGTCCCAGATGAGATAAGCTATGAAGCTTATGATTTGATAAATAAGTAAGATTCATACACGCTTTCTAGAGCTCATTGTTGATATGATGCTGTTCAAGTGATTGATATCCCTTCAAATGCTTAACCAATTTTCAGATTGCTGACCGAAAACCCAGTTCAAAGATTGGGAGCAACAGGAACCACTGAGGTAGTCTTGACAACCATCGTTACTGCTTGCATAAGTAGGCAATTAATTGAGACTAATTGGGTACATTTTCTGATAGGTGAAGCAGCACCCTTTCTTTAGGGACATTAACTGGGATACGCTAGCAAGACAAAAGGTTGTTTTGGCTCAAATACCCTGTTCTTTGTCTGCAAATTATCACCATATCTAGAACACTGAACTTCCTTTTGGTCGCAGGCTATGTTCATACCGTCAGTAGAAGCGCATGACACTAGTTACTTTATGAGCCGGTATATTTGGAATCCAGAAGAAGAAAATGTTAATGGAGCCAGCGATTTTGATGAGTTGACTGACACATGCAGCAGTAGCGGCTCATTCAGTAATACGCACGATGAAGATGTATGTATAAAACTCAGTTTTCATAATATGCTTATATCTTCACATTTGTCTTTATATTGACAATTCTTAGTTGCAGTTATCAAAATTGCTGTTGATACTTTCTGATTACTAAATAACCAATGAATGTTATGTCTTGCATCTTATCTGAATTGACAAAGACCAATACTCCAATACCACTTTGCATCTTGTTTAAGAACAATCTCTTTACTGCAACAATCTCTTTACAGCAATCAACTCGTCTTTAATTCGAATTAACAACTGCCTTATGCAGGGAGACGAATGTGGTAGCTTAGCTGACTTCAGCGGTCCAACTCTTGCTGTGAAGTATTCGTTCAGTAATTTCTCCTATAAGGTGAGACTTTCAACTGCTACATTTTGTTTAAGGATTTTTAGTGCCCAACTGGGAAGGTTTTCAAGATCATCTCCTGGAATTACATACTAATAGTCAATCATGGGCCTGAATTTATGCTTCCTTGATATCTCTAGTAAGCTTTAGTCAAGGCAAAAGATACAAACTTTTTATAAGATTTTTCGAACTCTTGGTCTCCGTATAGTTATTTTAACAAAATTCAATATTAAAGTTGGATCAAAGTAGTGCTAAAGATTCTGTCGTATATTTAACAGTCATTCACATAATAGTTTGTCAAAATAACTCGACAACAACCCAATAAAAGGTGGTACTACAATGTATTCTTTTTATAATTTAGAAAAATAAGAATATTTTAACATAAAGAGTTTCGGATCTTTTACCCATCTTGAATAATCACAGCTAAGTCTCTATATTGCCTTTTGTTTAAGAATTTATTTCTTTTATTTGCAGAACTTGTCTCAGCTAGCTTCTATCAATTATGATATGGTTATCAAGAATGCCAGAGAAGCAGCAGATGCCTCCAAAACTTCTGTTCCTTAACCAATTGGATGTTGCAGTGAGTATTACCTCCTACCTATTCTTCTTCATTGCTAAACTTCAAGAGATGATACACCATTTTCTTGTTTCCAAATGATCTTTCATCCACCTCCGTCTGTGCTCTAGTCCCGTTAAAGATTTTCCTGATCTTCAATTCATCTTCAGGGGAAGTTCGAATGCGAAAATTTAAGAATCTCTCTGAGAAAAGACATTGATCTTCTTGAGGTAAATCCATGTTAGAAAGCTTTGTGTCCAAGCTTCTTGAGGATGGACCTGTTAAGGGGATGATAATGGTGACACAGAAACCAGTTGTTAAGGTTTAAGAGAAGTGTAGTAAAAAGCAGTTTAAGTTCATATTTGTGACTACTGCAACTCTTGTACATATATCTATAAATCCTAATCCAAAATCTTCTTTTTTTTTCTTTTTCCTTTTCTTACATATTTTGCTTCTTCTCCAAGATAGCATCAAATCCTCTGTGCCTATTACTCTGTTCTAACCCTATTTCTGCCTAAAATTATGTGTCTATTATATCTAAAACGACGTCGTTTTGAGGCAGAAATAAAGTTGGAACAGAGTAATGGGCACAAAAGATTTGAACCCCTCAAAGATGAGAACTTGTATCTATAAATCCTAATCCAAAATCTTCTTCTTCTTTTTTTCTTTTTCCTTTTTTTATTCTTTTTTCTTTTCTTACATATTTTGCTTCTCCTCTAAGATAGCATCAAATCCTCTGTGCCCATTATTATGTTTCATCTCTATTTTTGCCTAAAATTCTGTGCTCATTATATCTAAAACAACGTCGTTTTGAGGTAGAAACAAGATTGGAATAGAGTAATGGGCACAAAGGATCTGAATCGCTAAAAAATGAAAACTTATAATTGAATGTCCATATACATGATTTTCCATGTGCATTTGTTATTGATGAGTACAATTAAAAAATATCCAAACTTGAATAATGCTTAAATACAGTTTAGTTTGACATCTCAAACAATTTACAATT
>JANIPN010000007.1:55773861-55784663 GCA_027478595.1 Erythroxylum anguifugum | reverse complement strand
GTTTTGAACATCATAGTGATTCACATTGCGGTGAAGTATAATTCATCCATTGACCAAACAAGTAACTATACACACATTCGATAGTCGAGTTCTTGCCGCTCCAGATCAGAGAAAAGAAAATCCACACTACGAACAGTTATTCTCCATGTGTCCAGTAAATCAGCCCACTGCAGTGAAGCAAATGTAGTTAGATGCAGTAAAATAAAAAGTATGCTCCGAAATCGATAATATTGCACAGGTGAAATCGATAAGAGCAGCGTAATCAAATTTGATGAAACATAAAACGATCCATATATGTTCATATATTCATAAATCTTACCTGCAACAAAAGAAAGGGAGGACAAAGAAAATGATCTTACCTGCAACAAAAGAATCGCGAAGATCTTAAGCTCTAATGTCTGGATTATGATGAGAGAGAAGGTGTTTGATGTTCAAGTGGAATTTCAGAAACATTAAGAATAATTTAGTGGAGAGAGAAGGTGTTTGCGCAAGCAAACAGAGTTCTAAAAGGATTAAATTAATCAGGAAAAATTGAAAGCTTTGATAAAGCATTTGAAATATAAAGCACGAGATTCAAAAAACTTTTTGAAGTGATAAAGCATTGAAATGGGGTGGAGGTAAGAATGGTCAACAATCATGATTCTAAAAGCTTTACATGTTACCGTAAGAAGCATTAAAAGAAGTTAAAAGAAGTGATAAAGTATTGGAAATATAAAGCATGGAAATTTTTTGGAGGGAAATGAGAGGGTAAGGATTGAGTTTTAAGTAAGTAGATTGGTTATTGGGAACAAATGATCTATTCTCAATGTTTGACCTTTGCCCAATCATTAGAAAAGTCTTATGCTAAACAATCTTTTATAATTTATTTTAAGGGGCCTTGATTTATTATATAATTGATATATTACCTGTTAATTGCCCCACATGAATTGGCATATTACAATTTTTTAAGCCTCCACGTTTTTATGCTTGTTCTGTGTTGTCTTTTTTTTCTTTTTGCAAGCTAAAGCCTATTTTTGTTAATTATTTTTTGTCAATTTCTATGCATTTTCAACAATAATGTTTGACAATGATGTACATTTTAACTAGTCTTTGTGTCCAAATATAACTAATCATATACTAATTTAATATAGGGTAAAAGGCTTAGGCTTCTTATGTAATTTAATTTTTTTGGAAATATCTCATAATCTTTAAATTTTGAAATTTCTTTTTAATTTTTAGTTTTTCATAAAAATTCCTTACCTTAAATTTTGGATAAAAATATAAAAAAAATACACACATCAAATATTGTTTACACACTGATTCAATTTAGTTCTTAAAGTAGAATTAAATTAATTAAATCTAATTTAAACTAATAATTTATTATTATTATTTTAAAATTAAATTTAATTAGTTCGGGTGAGTTATTAGTAATATTTAATTATCAAAAATCTAAAAAATTCAAAAAAAATTTAAAAATCATTATTTTTCTAAAGATTTCTTTACTCTTCGGTGTATGAATCAAGCCTATTGTTTATGAATTAAATTGTTGATTAATTAATATTTCGACGTTGAACTTAAGAAACTTAAAGAAATTACGTGTTCTAACACTAACTTGTCGGATCACATGGCAAAGAATCCAAGCTTTGTTGAAACCTTCTATAATAAAACTGAAGCCTCTCAACTTCATTCTCTTCCCAAGAACATCAACTCACTCACTCTTCAACCCACAAAAAGGTATCGACCTAAAAACATGGCAAAATCATCACCAACCCTTTATCTGCTGTTACTGATCTCTCTATATATCTCAAGCAAAGCAAAATCTGCTGCAACTACACCTAGTTCTCTAACTTTTGTAAAATCCTCATGCAACGCCACCACATATCCCGCCGTGTGCTTCCAGTCTTTGTCACCTTTTGCCACTTTGATCAGAAGAAACCAACGACTTTTGGTTCACACAGCTTTGTCGGTGAGCTTGTCAAGAATTGGTAACACCAGGAAATTTGTGCACAAGCTCACAAAACTCAGTGGACTCAAGGATCGTGAAAGGTCAGCCCTCAGGGACTGTGTTCAGGAGGTTGATGACTCCATTGGCAGCTTAACTCAGTCCATTAAAGAGCTGAAGAAGACAGGTAGTTCTAAAGGTAAGGACTTCGAGTGGCGTATGAGCAACATCGAGACATGGGTTAGTGCTGCTTTGACCGACGAAGGCACCTGTCTTGATGGGTTCGAGAGTAAGGCCTTGAACGGTAGGGTGAAAACTTCTATCAAGGAGAGGATTGTCAGTGTTGCTCATGTTACTAGTAATGCACTTGCGTTGATTAACAAGTACGCCTCCAGTCATCATTAGCTTGCTTCTACGTGAGGGTTGAGATGATGATTTTAGTTAAAACGAATGCTTACTCAATCAAATCCTTCTTGTTCTTTGTTTGTCTCATTGGAAGTTGGAACTTATCTAATTCATAGATGTGTGAAGAAAGAAATGTCATGATTAAGATGTTTTGAATAAATTATTTGATAAATTTAACGAGAGTCCTTGTATTAGGTAAGAATAACAATTCAGTTTCGATTTGAAATTTTTGGACTTCAATTATTGGATCAGAGTTTGATCCAAACAATTTAGATAGTTAAAAATTTATTAAATTCTTGAACAATATTATTTTACTTGAATTGGTTCGAATTTGATTGAGATGACTCTTTTGAATTCAGATCAACTTGAACTTAATTTGTTGATTTTGTATTGAACCCTTTATATATATATATATAAAAGAAGAGGAAAAAGCCTTAATTCACATAGCATAATAAGGAGAAGGCAACTCCAATCTTATCCCTCTCTAAAATGTCAAAAATGCCAACAGGAGCGAGAAAAAACTCAAGCTATCAAAGAGGGAGATTTATGACTATATTCGTCATCCAATTTGTCACACAATTTTCTTCTCTTTTTTGGGTAAACCCCTGGTATCCGAACTCACTGGGTTGACTAATCCGGTTTAATCACCCTATGGGTGTGTTTAGTGGGGATTGAACCCGAGAGCTCTTCCCACAAACCCAACCTGTGTTGCCAACTGAGCCACAACCCGTAGGTACATAATTTTCTTCTCTATAACTATAAACAATTCGCACTAGTCAGTCATGATTTAGCCATTCTCTAGCAGCCGACACAAAGGATCAGATTTGATTGGTTGGGATAGTACCCTTAGTTAGCAACTTGACCATACAAAGTCTACCCACCTCCAAGATGAGGTTTTGAATACCAACTGTCCAAGCTATTTTTAGTCCTTGCAAAACCCCCTATAGCTCAGCAACAACAGGAGTACAAGTACTTATGTGCATAGAAAACCTCCCTTCCCGTAGCCAATTTGATCCCTTAACAGGTTACTTGTTGTAGCCACCTCATTTGAAGTTTTAAAAACACCATCTGTATTAAGTTTCATCCATCTTTCCTTTGGAGGAATCCAACCAATCAAATTCATGCCGCAAAGGCCTAGTCAACTCTTTTTATCTTGTTAACTTAAGCTAGGATGGTTGAAATCTTGTTCCCCTGATTTTTGTTGGCAAAGATTGTACTATTCCTCCACTTCCAAATAAGTCAGCAAGTAACCCCAAAAATAAGCTGTCAATCATCATCAAGATTTGAACTTTCTTGTTTAGAGAGGTTACTATCCAATAGTTTGCAAAACCATGTCGTTGAAAAAACCTTGTGAATAAACACGAGAATTTAAGCGTTCCCAAATGACCTTCGATGCAATCTTGGAGAACATGAACTCGGCGTTCGCAAGGTGGAATTGGAAACGGATTCCCAGGCGGTCTTTAGGCTTATTTCGGATGCCTCTACCCGCGCCACGTCTCTGAACCCGCTCGTTTCGGGCATCGACGAGTTACTCCACCGCAACTGGGTTGTCGTACCTCGACATATCTATCGGGAGGGAAACCGGAGTGCTGACTGGCTCGCCTCTTATGCTACCTCTTTCGACCTTGGGGTCACCACTTTTGTATCTGCACCTCACGGGTGTCATTCGATCCTCTTAGAGGACGTCGTTGGGGTTTGCACACCCCGTTTTGTTTAGTTTCGTTTCTACTTTCTACCCCTTTAACAAAAAAAAAAAAAAAGATTCGACCATAATAGGTTTTACAATAAGATTGCTCCTAGTATGTCGTTTGTATAATTCCAAGTTAGTTAAGAGGTTATCCAGTAGAGCTAACCAAAAAAAACGGACCGAATTCGTTGACAATGACATGCAAGGTAAAATGACTCGGGTGCAATTTAAAAGAAGACATCAACCTATTGTTGTCTAAGTTATACATATATATAGAGAGAGAGAGAGATTCGAAACTTGGATAAAACTTGAATCCGTTTAAATTGAGCTTAACCTATTAATCTAGGGTCGGACCATCTCTACTGTGTAAAAGTTCTTATTTATCATTGAACCAAGCTAGTGCGTACGTACAATTGTTAAACCAAGCTAGAAAAGGAAAGGAGTGAAATCAAAACAGGAAAAAAAAAACCCTAAACTATTTACACAGTCGTGGAAGATGAAGGTTGAGATCTAAAGTAAGCTAGAAGGCCAACAAGAGGAGCATTAATATAAGTAGTTGGCTCTGTGTGTACAAAATCTGGCCTAGAATCATTATAAGCATCGTTAATGTCAGGTCCTCCAACAACTGCCCCTGTCAACAGATTTGGATTAGGATCGGAGCTTTGGAAGTACGGAGTTCCACCTTGGCAATCTATGTGGCTCGGATGGTCGTCGACAGACGGCAACGATGAGCCACGGTGGTGGATCCTTTGAGGAAAATGGTGGCCATATCCCACCATGTAGGACATGTTCAAAGGGTTGCTTCCAAGTATGTAATCCACCTGCAATTTTTCCAGGAGATTAATCAGTAACAGTAAGGTACATAATTGATGAGAAACATGTAGGAGATGAATTCCTTGAGCAAGACTAAGTCTAATCGAAAGGTTCCAAAATTCTAAACATATCAGACTCAGCATCTTTTATCCTATAATATTTACCTGTTCTTTCGCGAATTGTACAAGCCTAGCAGGATGTACCATGACATTACCGCACTGAATCGTCTTGTTTACTTGATTCAAGTAACCAGCATAAGTGAGAAGAAGAAAGGATATTGCGGTCGTGTGCTGCAGGTTACTTCCTCCATTTTTGAATAGGAGTCCACCTGACGGTATTCATAGTTTCAGAACAGAACTTAGTATCAGAGAACTACTCAGATTACTGATCTGATGAGGAATCATTCAATCCAGAAAACTAAAAAACAAAATTAATAATGTTCAGATAAAGCTAACCTGGAGAGTACGAGACAGACACTGTTGGTGATTCAGGCAACACAGTACATATGAACTTCTCGGCATCAGGAACAAATGGACTAGAATTGGAATCGTTAGGCAACAGGAGCTACCAAAGAAAATCTATCAGAAAGGATTATTCTAAAAATGTAAAAATTTTAAAAATATATTTTCAAGAAATTTAAAGAAAAAAAGATTTTTGGAAAGTTGTATGTTTAAGATTTATCACCTTGGAGCACAGAATGTTTATACCAGCATGCTTATCGTCCCATCCGAATTCAGCAAAGCTACCACTCTCGGACGAGACGCCATTTTTATGCTTTACAAGCTCCTTCTCCAAGTTGTTGATGTTCTCTTTAACATAATTCCAATAAACTGAGAGGTTGGTGGCCTTAAATAACCATGCAGCTGCCCAAACCAGTTCGTCCTGCGAAACACTTGAGAGAAGCATTAGACAAATTCTGCAGAAATTAAGCTTATGATCATGAGCATCAATGATCATAATACGATAACCTCTTAATCTGTATATATATATGCTTGCCTCGTAGCCACTAAAATCACAGTAAAAAGGGCACACCCATGGTCCAAGACTATCGTTGTAAGATCCACGATATGTGTCTGCAAAGTTGAACACCTAGGCGATCCCAAAGAAGAAAGAAGGCTATTACTCATCACCAGAACAGGAAAAAAAAAAAAAGAGATATCTCATTTGAGGTTAGCAATTGGGGTACAAGGCGGCTGTTTCAGTTTCGTGTGTTACCTGTGCCTTCTCCATTCTATCCGTTCATTAAATGAAAACGAGAATAGAGAAATTGATCCTTAAAAATAAAAAATTACTTGTAATTTAAGTAATTTAAAATAAAAAATTTTTAATTTTTAAAATTATAAAAAAATGTGTAATTTTTAATTTTTTAAAATTACATTCTACCGTATTTTCACTAAAAAATAATTGTGAAATACTGAAAAAATATGTAAACTAATTAAATATTATTAATATGATGACTTAACTTTTAAATTTCAATTGAGTCAACTAAACCCTAGTTTTTTCGACCCAAAAAAAAAACTAAACCCGACTTAAATTAATAATTTATTATAATTATTTTAAATTATTAATTTAGATCAATTTTAATTTAAGTGAGATTTATAAAGGTCAACAATATTTAATTTTTAAAAAATTGTGATTTTCAGTTTTTAAAAAATTACTTTCTCTTAGATTTTAATTAAAAATAACAAAAAAATACTGAACAACATATGTGGATTAATTAAATATTACAACGCAACTTAAATTAAATTTGTCAAAATCAATTAGAATCAATAAAGTTTTTAAATTGAATTTAAATAAATTATAATTAACATAAACTAATAATTTATTAAAATTATCTTAAATTATTAATTTAAATCAATTTTAATTAACTAGACTTAAATTTAAAGATTATGGTGAATAATTATATCAACAACATTTAACTGATACTCATGTGTCGGATATTCTCATTTACCTCCATAGCTCGCTTGACAAGCTTGGAAGAATACGCAGGATCGAAAGACCTAAACACCAAGGAAGATGCTGCGAGAGCAGCCGCAATCTCGCCGGAAACTTCCGATCCCGGAAACTTTTCGCTCACTGCGTACGGCGTTCTTGGAGTGTCCATGTCTTCCGGCCTCTCCCAACAATTGTGGTCACCGAAAGGATCACCCACTTGGACATATACAAAACCTGGTACGCTTGTTGCTTTAAGGAAGTAATCAGTTGCCCACCTCACAGCTTCTAGTCCATGTTCTAGGTCTGGTCCCATGAAATTTCCATACTCCAACACACTCCAAGCCAGCACTGTTGTTGTGAACGCCATTGGAAAGTTGAACTTCACATTATCACCAGCATCATAGTAGCCACCCACCAAATCAACCTGAGGATATGAACATGACGACCGTAATTACGATAATCAATAGTCCGAGATGGGCAAAGGGGTACTTACACCAATCTGAAAACCATCATTGAGAGCTGAATCTTTCCTCCAAGTCATCCTCTGGGTAGATGGCAACTTTCCTGATCTCTGGCCTTCATAGAACAAAATGCTTTTGGTTAATGCATCACGGTAGTCATGTGAAGCCACTCTAGTCGATACAGCCAACACTATAAATCCTACAAATATGACCAATCTTTCTAATAAACTCATTCTCTTGTGAATCAAACACATATGATTTTTCAATTGAGAATGAATGGCTTAAGCTTGAAATCGAGCATTGCTGCTTTATAAGGAGTAGAATCGTACCGAAGATTCGGTACACTCTCAAAAATTATCACAAATTCTTACTTTTTTTTAAACGATCAGTAAGATAAAAAATTTAATATTTAAAAGATTAAGTTGATATTAAATCTTTATAAAAATTATTAAAGATCGAATAAAATTAAATTTTTTAAAATATAATTGAAAGAGATTATCTTTACTTATCAAAAAATTTAAAATATAATTAAAAAAGAAGACCGTAAAATAAAACTTTATTTGATTATTTTAATTTATACAAAACTTATTAATTTATAAAATTGACCAGTCATCATCATCATCATACCCCGCATTTCCGCAATGAAGCAGGATCTAGGGGTTAGATAGTACGCAGCCTTATCCCTACAGTATAGAGAGGTTATTTCCAGTAGGCTCACATACATATGAGACATGATAATAGAGATATAGGTTACAAGAAATTAATACATAAAGATTGGTAGGACATTCATAGAGATACTTGATGGTGACCATAATCTGGTGTTGCCTTTTTCCTTGCCAAGATCGACTTTCCTCGATGCTGTGACCAGTAATTTTTAAAATAAAAACTATTAAAATAAATAAAATTAAAAAATTAATCGATTCAAAATTTTTACATAATTAAAAAATTTATTAGGCGTGCCCCAATTGACCAAAAAAGTATCATCCATAACTTTAAATGTCTCAACTTCCTACACGAAAAGCTACGCTTTGTCATCCTTTTTGTTGGAATTTATTATAACGACGTGCCCCAAGTTTCCACATCTTGATTTGTTTCTACGTTGTTATTTCATTTTTAAAAAAAATAAAAATTGCTTTCACTAAGTATAGTTAATCCGCAAAATTAAATAGCAATCATAGAAAGATGATGACGGTCCATTTTGTCTCAGCCTACTTCAATTTCGTTCACACGTTGAGTAAACCGATTAGTTGATCGAAGTAGCCTAATTATATGTACATCGATTTAATATCTTATATTATACAAATATTGCTAAACATTTAATCCAAAGTGATTAATCAATAATTTATAAAATTAGAAATTTTTTTCTCTTAAATCATACTAACCATTTTCTAAATTCGCATTAAGGATGCGTATAATTATTGTCAATTGTGTGGTTTAAATAAATAATTTAATAAAATCAGTTATTCAAAGTTCAATATTTTAAGGAAAAAAAAAGAAACATTGTTATTGAAATAATAATTACCACCATGGTAACAAAAATAAAATGAAGCAATAATAATAATAATTTTAAAAAAGTAATAATTAATAATAAAGGAATTAGATGACGATAACGTAGCATTTGTGTTAATCTGCACTTTACACTCACATCAGAAGAATTGCCGGCATAAGTTACTATGAAAAGCACGCGTAAGAATAACTCTTAAAGCATGTACGTTTTGATGTTTTAAAAATCGAATCAGAATTTAAATCGGCGAGATAAGAGATTTAAGGTTTAGCTAGTATTAGAGCATCGTAAAATAAATTAAAGACTAAATAAAATTAAAAATTTTAAAATATGACTGAAATAGATTGTCTTTATTTATCGAAGAATTTAAAGTTTAATTAAAAAAGATAATAAAATTTTATTAATTTATTTTAATTTATAAAAACTTATCAATTTAGAAAAATTGATTGATTAATTAATAAATCGATTAATTTTTAACAACAAAAGTTATTAGAGTAAATCAAATCAAAAAGTTAAAAACTGAAATGAAAAATTGGAAGGTTCAAGGTTTTTAGTTAATTAAAAATTTGAACTAATAAATTACATTTGAAAATGTTTAAATTTTAATTAGAATATTAAAATTTTGACATTAATGTAAGGGTAAATTACCAAAAAAATCTAATCTTTTGTCAATTTTTCAATTATAGCTGAAACTTTAAAAAGTAGTAATAAAATACCCAAACTTTAAATTTTTTCAATACTAGCCCAAACTTTAAATATTGACAATAAAATCTTCAAACTTTTAATTTTCTTCAATTCTAACCCAACATTATCAATTGTTCTTCTGATGCTCTTAGTCTATTGTTTTCTGTTTATTCTTCTGATGTCCCAAACTATTCTCACATTACAACGTAATATACCAATAAGCTCTTTGTTTTTAATTCGTTCTCCTCATGCTTTTAGTGTGAGGGCATTGAAGTTGCGTAATCTGAAAATCAAAGAATAAGAGCATCGAGAAAATAAACTGAAAACGAATGAAAAAATTGAAATCAAAGTGTAAGGTCATTAGGGTTGTGTAATCTGATTTAGGTCATTTTTAAACAATAATGTCGCTTTAATTGTATGATTAAACGATATCGTTTAATTAATCTTTATTTGTTGTGTTAATTTTGACTGACACATATTAATAATTAAAGTTTATGAAATACGTGACAAATCATGTCAACAAATTTAATAGAAACATTAACATTGGGCTAGAGTCGAAAAAAATTAAAAATTTGAGTATTTTATTACTACTTTTGAAGTTCAGGTTAGAAGTGAAAAAAATTAAAAAATAAAAAATTTTATTGCTTAAAATTCAAACTATAATTTAAAAATTGACTAAAATTTGAGCTTTTTTTTTAATAATTAACTCTTAATATAAATCTCCACCAACTTTTGTGGTAGTTGTAACGTGTGTTCAAAGTCAGAAATATTCATCCAACTCATGCCTCATCCTAATCCTTTATTCCTTGGTTTCATGCCCATAATTCAACTCTACACGAGCATGGGATAGAGGACTTATGAAAACGTCGGAAATGCAAATCTCATGAGACAGACATGAAATTCTCTCGTATGGTTATGGGCAAGTCATGAAATTTTGGAATGAATATTGTCTTTTATAAATATATATATATATATATTGGAATCCTTTAGGATTATGGGCACTCTTTAAAAAATTGGAAGCATGGTTTCACTTATTTATAATGACATTGTTTTTGGATTAAAAATATTAAATTATTTTACCTTTCACATAACTCTTTTTATCATATTATATTAATTCTTAAATTTTCAATATGATATCAATTTAAATAATGAATAAATGAAATTTTTCCAAAATATGATATATTTTTTTTATAGCTAACAATATTTCTTGTGTAAATATAAGTTTTAAAATATAAACAATAACACAAAATTAAACTATAAAAAGATCTATCATATTTATAAATTTTATATTCTATAAAAAATTATTTTAACAACTTACAATTTAAGCCGGCCCTTTCGAGGAAAAGATATGCTTAGAAGACTTGAGCTTGGCCCGATAGTTTTTATTTGAGT
>JANIPN010000007.1:55738495-55752617 GCA_027478595.1 Erythroxylum anguifugum | reverse complement strand
AGTGGTGAGTATTCCCGCCTGTCACGCGGGTGACCCGGGTTCGATCCCCGGCAACGGCGAATAACTTTTTGTGTGTTTTACCTTCTCAGTCCCTTGCCGGGAAAGACACTCAATCGCATTTTCCCGATGATTCCGATACCAAACTTGCCATCAACACCTACTTTAACGTCAATGCTCCACTGTCCTTTTCTTCCGTCTCTTTCCCCCCATCAACACCAAAACTCGCAAATAACACCACCACAGATGGCTTCTAAACCATCTAAAGATGTTTCCCTCTCGGCCACAAGGTCTCGGAGCAATCTCATAACCACCACCAAAGTCCATGTAATGGCATTAGATGGAATTGTCCACGTCAACTCTTTGTTCACATTTGCACTCTTTCTTGGCCTCACATGGTATCCCATCTCCGCCACCCTCGTCACCGACGCTTCTTGCGTCGCTGCTCGTCCAGCCGTCGAAGAGAACCTAGTGGTTTTCCATGTCTACTCCTTTAGCTGCTTCTTGTTTTCAAGTCTGATCGCATTGGCCATCAAAGAAGCAATCAAGATCATTGACAAAGATTATAACTTTGAGCGTCTGGGTGCGTCTACAGCTCATATCAACTTGGTGGCATTGAGAGTAGGGACTCTGTTTTCTGGGTTCGGTTCGGTTTTCGGTTGCGGGTTCTTGATGATGGCTCTAGTGGACTTGGTGCAGATAAAGTTGGGAACTTTGGCTTGTGGCGATCCCTATACTTTAGCTGCTGTTGCTCCTCTGGTGATTTTGGTACCCTCGGCTTTGTTTATCTTCGTCTTTCTTGTTCTTTATGCATTTACTCGTTAGCTAAAAGCCTAAAACTCATATTTCTCTAAGTTAATGTATGTTTATAGTTTGATAAATTAAGAATTGAAATGTTAAATCCATTTGGTTGCTGTGTTTTATCTGTAAATGCTTATGAAGAAAGGTTTCATTTGTGGTGGAGAGACAGGTATTTGTTCAGTTTTTCATATTCTTAACATCAGTCTTCTTCACGTGTTATCGCTTGCCATTTTGACTGGTTCGATGAGAACTAGTGGGTTAGGTAGTAGTAAAGTAATGCAATTTGCAATTTTTATATTTCTGATTGTATTGAAAATAACATTTTGTCCCCTTTTTTAATGATATGATATTGAAAATGGCAGTAGAGTAGCTTAAAATTTGTTCTACCACATAAACTTAATCTGTGAAGTCAACACTTGATATAGGAGCTTAATGACAAGTTCCCGATTTTTATGTTTAATCCAAATTGAAGATTTGTATGCCTTTTGATTCAAGTTGATGCCATTCTGGAACTTAAATATGAGTGATGGAGGTGATTAGAATAGAACAGATTCTTAATGCTGTTTCCTATCTGTTCATTGTTTCAATGATTTTGTCGGAAAGAGGTAGGATATGGTCTTGAATTCATTATTTGGATGGCTAGGGATCAAGTTGTTGTTTTCAGTTTCCGTTGTTTCTGCTTCATCATTTCCGTCTTATCTGCATTCTCCTTTGTTTCGTTCCTCTTCTGGTGTCACTGCTCTGGCCCTTGCTATTCCAGAAGCCAAATGACATTTCATAATCAGAACCATCCTCATCCTATTGATCTCCTTTCTTTTCCATCCGCCTGGAATCAACTCTTGTTTTCTTCGGAACTGCCGCGAAAGCTCCTTAAAATTGCGGTTTTTGTCAAGAAATGGCCTCATCAATCTTTGGCCGGTGGACTAGAGCGGCATGCTTTGACCCTTCATCTTGCTCTTGCCAAAAGAGGGCATGAGCTTCACATTTTCACCTCCTCTCTCCCCAACATGTCTTTCCCAAGGCATCAAACTAGCAACTTATACTTTCACCTCTCAAAGCGGACAGCCGCTGGTTATCTGGACCAGTCTTTAGTCTGGAAACAATTTGAAGCTCAAAACTCAACTGGGAAACCATTTGATGTGATCCACACTGAGAGTGTTAGTCTCCTGCATACCCGATCCCACAACTTGAGCAACTTAGCTGTTACTTGGCATGGTATTGCATATGAAACCATTCATAGTGATATCATTGAAGAGCTTCTGCGGAATCCAAAACAACCACAAGCATATGCACTGAGTGAAAGAGTGATTAAGGTTGTGGAAGAGGTCAAGTTCTTCCCGGACTACATGCACCATGTTGCTACGAGTGATCATGCTGGAGATGTCTTGAAAAGAGTATACATGATCCCAGAAGAAAGAGTTCATGTTATTCTGAATGGTGTGGATGAGGAAGTTTTCAAGCCAGATTCTGTCAAGGCCATAGAATTTAATCAGAAGTTTGGAATCCCGCGAAGATCGTTGATTTTCGGTATGGCAGGGAGGTTGGTGAAGGATAAAGGTCATCCATTAATGTTTGAAGCATTGAAGCAGATGCTCACTGAAAATTCCACATTTCGTGACAATGTTGTTATCCTGATTGCTGGTAATGGACCTTGGAGTGAAAGGTACAGAGATCTTGGAACTAATGCAATTGTTCTGGGATCGCTAGAACAATCTCAGTTGGCTAGGTTCTACAATGCCATAGACATTTTCGTGAACCCGACACTACGAGCTCAGGGATTGGATCATACTCTGTTGGAGGCTATGCTTTCTGGTAAACCTATAATGGCCACAAGAGTTGCAAGCATCACAGGGTCTATTCTTGCTGAGGTTGATATGGGTTACATCTTTTCACCAACCATGGTTTCTCTAAAGAATGCACTCTACAGGGCATGGGAAGATGGCAGAGAAATTCTGGAGAAGAAGGGGGAAGTTGCCAGGATAAGAGGATTGCAATTGTTCACTGCAACCAAAATGGCATTGGCTTATGAGAAGCTATTTCTCTGCATTTCCAGAGAAGGAAATGAAATGGAAGATCCTTGTCAGCACCAACAATTTAGTGTTTAGAGCTAAATTGGACAGCCAATTTTCTCCAAGTTGTGGTCGATCTGGTAACTGGAAAACAGTTTCTGAGTAACAGGAAACAGTGTAGAAATCGCAGGGGTTCATTCCAGGGATTGAAACGTATAGCCAAGTTCTTCAACTTTTAAATTACCCTCACATGAAGCAGAAGAATTGCAAATGTAAAACGTTTTTGAGTTGAAGAAATAGTAAAAGCTGCCATTATTTTCACGAAAGACTTCAAAATTTTTAATATAAAAGTTGTTTCTGATTTTAATGGCTATAGATGATCATCTACCTTTAAAGTCAACATCATCAACCATGTAATGATCTTTGGTCGAAGTTAAATGATTTTTAATGACAGTAGCTCAGATGTCAATATCAGTGATATCATCAGGAGCTTGTGTCCAAAAACATGAAATAAAAATGAAGCATTTCTCTATTAAACCAGAAAGAATTAACAAATAGTTGGGAACTATATCATCTCCAAAGAACCAAAACTGGAATTGAATAATCAATATACTTGGACAATACGTGCATCACAGGAAAGTAATCAGAAAGACATTTACAATTAAGACAAGAAGCTTTGAGCAGACTAAGGTTGCTCGGTAGGGGAAGGATCCTGAAATGACTGCCTCAATGTTTTCCTGTGCAAGTCTGCTTCAAAGCTGCTTGGTCTAATTCCTATAGAACTAAAAAACATAGAGATATATGCTTTCCTGTTGTATAGTATATCAAAGATTATGCCTTTTTCTGTTTTGTTCTTGGCACATGTTATAAGCCACTTGACTTCTTCCACATTACCAGGGAGTTCAGGAACTCCATAACCTGAAATGGAAAAGGTACAAGTAACAAAATAATGTCACACTATTGTTAATGGAGAAGAAGATTACAAGCAGTAGAACACCTGATTTCTTCAAAGCATTACTGTTAATCACACTGTACCTCTGACGGGTCTCGGAGGGAATAATATGCATTGCTTTCCTTCGGTGTAGACGACACTATGATGCCATAACCACATTTTCTCTCCCTCAAAACCTGTTTAGAGAGATCCTAAGGTCAGTGAATTGTACAAACAAAGAAAATTATAGTTACAAGAACTGATCAGAACAATATGTAGCTAAAGAAATGACTATTTCTCGCCTTGAAAGCATCTTCATCTGTCCGGTCATCTCCCACATAAATTGGAAGAACATCGTCAGAATCACTTAGTCCTGAAACAATTTTTATTTCATAAGTGGCTCAGAAACTGAAAAAAGATCTTTGAATCAATAAGTAATCAAAGACCTTCAGGACAAAAGGTTCACGAACCTAGTGATTCAAGTACAAATAGTACAGCTTTTCCTTTGTCCCAGTCAATCATCGGCCGGACCTCTAAAACCTAAACTTTGTCAACCAAATAAAAATTAGACAAACAGAAAATATACAGAAAATAGAATAGATTGAGAACGGTCATGATAGATACGAAAATTACCTTCCTCCCGGGTGTCAACCTCAGCCGTGGGAACTCTTTTATAACATCATGAACACGCTGTGCAACTGTCATCCAACTCTAAACATAGAAGAGAGGTGCAACAATATCATTAAGCTTGAAATTGATCATTCAAGTTACTAACTAGTGTATGCTACTTTGTGGCGAAAAAATGAAATAGTACCTTCTCATCTACATTACGGTAATGCACGGAGAGGCAGAACTTGTTGTTTTCGACTTTAGCTCCTTCAATGTCCTTGGTACATTCAACAAGGGAATCGTAAACCTGCTCAGATGAATTTAACAAAATGCTCAATAACAAAGGGGAACAAAGAAAGAGAACAGGTTGATGTTATTGCTTTGTACAAGATATTTACATACCTCTTCAATCATTGGTAAAAATTCACTAGCAGGTTGGAACAGAGTAACTTCCTTGCCCTGTTTGTAGCATAAGTAGGTTAAAACAAACTAAATAAATCATGAGGTGGAGAAAGATTATAAACTTGCAGAGGACTTGTTAGAAAGTTACCTGCTCATCAGTGGACCTGATGGAATTTGAATGAGCAACACAGGGAGATTTTGTAACGGGTCCTATGATGTCCATCCCATGGCTACCGGCATAGTAGAGTTCTGTTAATCCCACAAACTCATAAACCTGGATCACCAAAATCCACAAATGACATATAATCAGATGAAACAACAAAAATCTTAACTACCAACACAAACAAACCGTCTTGGAATGTTTTACTGTTTTACAAGACAATCCTTTCGATTACCTTGTCACGACTTCTCCCGCTAATTATTGCTGTTGGAAAATATTTTGCCACCTTTTTAACAGCCAAACGCATCTACAATGAAATTAGAGGATATCTCGGTGATTATTCATGTACAGGACATTTTAAAAGAAGATTAACTAAAAACTTCTAAGCAATCAAGAAGTTCTTACATTATTAGACATGAAAGCACAGTCGGGGTCATCAACAATTGGTGAAAGTGTACCATCATAATCCAGGAACAGGGCAATTCTCTTTCCTTTAGCAAAGTTTGTGATTTTCTCAAAAGAAGTAAGAGCAGATGGGTATTTATGCTGCAAGAAGGAAGAAAAATAGGTCAGAAAGATCACCATCAGACTTATTTGTTAGAGATAAATAACAAATTGTTCTTAGGACCAGACAATTACCAGCCAGGAGCGATAAGCAAGATCTGCATCAGCTAAAGGAAGCTCATTCTGTATGTCCTTGTTTATCTTCTTACGAGGAGGAGAAGAGGACATCATGGCATCCAGCCAACCACTGGAACGGATATCATCAAGCACTCCAGTTTTTTTCCTTGGTATAGTTAATAATAAATTTGATGAGAAAGCTGCTCCTCTGGGTGAGTATTGCAACAGACTGTTATGAACTCCCAGTGTTGACTGATTCGTGAGAACAGGAGCAGTGTGATTTGATTTAAGGTCCATTGGATCTAAATTTATATGAACACGTATGATGTCTGAACTAAGGAGATGTTCACAGCAGACAACTTTCCAAATGAAGAATAATTGTAGGTTTTTTGTATTGATATCTAAGATTTCTCTTCAGCTGACTCGTTTATCGAAGAAGAACCACCTTTCAAAGTTTTCTTGTCACAGCTGCTTTGTGAGCAGTCCTTCAAGAACGGTGCTCCTAAACACTGGTTGGTATAAGATGTGGTCCGTAAGAATATGATGAAATAAAGAAATGAATAATCTTCTAATAGCAGAATAATTTGTTCTTACCTATATGCTGTCATATCTGCACTTACTATGTGTATATCTAGACAACATATTGTAATTTCAGAATTCCTTGTGAATCTACAATCTTCTGCAAGAATGAAAAAACAGGTGATTAAGATAAGCACAATAAGATCAAGCACTAAAAACAGATTTATACACAATGTCTAACCAAAAAGATTGTGGTAATCTAAGTAAACAACAAGAATATCCTCAGAGCAGTGTACAATTAACAAAAACAAAGATCTAGAGAATGTGGCTCTGTCTTGCCATTTCCATACTGCCTACATGAGATGTAAATTATAGAAATGGATAGTGATGCAGGTGCTAAATATAATATAATTATAGACTCTTTTTTTTGTGATCTCTCTCACTCTTAGCTTTTTCTTCTGTTCAGTCTCATTCCCACCAAAGTATATTAGTTACTGCTGAAAAGGAAAAATCATTATCAACTGTTCACGCCTTTCACTTTCTCATGCCAGAAGCAGCAAGCAATAGAACTAGGGAATCTTTCAAAAAAGAAAACAATAGAACTAGGGAGCAGAATCGGTATAAACTCCTGAAATTAAAACTGAAAAAATGCAAAAATACTAAATGTCCAAAAAAAATCAGTTATATTGATTGGGGATGCATCAACAAATCCATGTCCGCGTCAGCAGATTGATAAGGACTGTTGTAATTCACAAAGATTTCAAAACAGTCCAAATTGAAGGGAAACCAAACATGCATTAAGAAGTGGAAAATCTAAACTTAAGGTAATAATTATTTTAATGCTCCATTGAATTTTGGTTGCAAGGAAAAGAAAACTAGGACCCTACAGGGCATTATCATCATCAGCCAAAAAACATAGATTTATATGCAACTGCAACAAAAACATATGATGAAACAAGTATAGCCGTCTACCATCTTAGAGACCAAAAAGCAGACGAAAAGAAGAAGAAACAACAATAAAGAAATCACTAATCAGAAAAAAAAAATTGTATGTTTAAAGGACAAGTGGAATCACTATGGTGATGGTAAAAAGAGGACACTAAACACATTAAACCATACGTCGGTTTTCTTAGTAAAAAACAGAAAGTTAAAACAGCAAAATAAAATTGATCAGATGCATGATTTAGGAATCAAGGAACAGTCTTTTCGTGAAGATATCTGGTAAAGAAAGTTTTAGTCATTGGGGTAGTTGCAGACAATAAAATACTCTCGCAACCTCACACAGTGGAGGGTCTCAATTATCACATGCAACTATCTATGGGGGACCCAACACTAAACGAAGATTCAGACATTTCATAGATCGTTTAAATGAAAATGAACTAACAACACACAGATACATACAGATACAGACATCTCATTCTCCTATACCATCACAACTTGTAATGTAATTTGACCACTAACAGCGAAAGCAACATAGTAGAACACGAACACGGGTACATTTTCTCATGCTTACATAGTTTTGTTCAAGCCTTGATACCGTATATGACCCAACTGAATAGACGAACTGGTAAGAAATTTAACTACGGTCAAGATTCTAGATACCGACTATAATGTTTTGGTTTAAAGAAAATTCGCAACTTTGACAAAGAAAACAACACCATATTTTCAATGTCTTGAAAAGTATAAGCTTGTTTTACTCTAAAATATTTTGACATCTCTAATCAGTCCATTTTACTTTATTTATTTAAGGACTCGAGGAAAGAATCTAAGATAAAAACAAAAGCCATATCACATCATTGGTTAATCAAGAGGAAGCAAATCAGAATCAAAGTCGAAACCCCAAATATCGGTTTTATGGGGCTGGGAAAAAAAACTGAAAGAAGAAAACAAAACTGAACTGACCCGTGATGTAACAATCGCAGCCAGCCAAAAGAAACGCATCTCAAAACAAGAACCAGAAAATCAGATATAACCCAATGTAACATAGAAACCAAACAAAGCGCGGAGCATTTGAGAGCCAAAAACGCGATCTTTCAAGAAGATTAGATTTTTCTAGCATTCACCTAACGTCCAAGTTCAATCCAAAAGCCTTCAGAAATCACAACACGAAGCAAAATGCAGGTAGACCCTTCAAAAACAACGCGAAAATTGAGAGTTTGCCATAGAAAAGAACCTAATTCAACTCTTCCTATGTTATTCCAGCTATTTCTTCAGCCGACAAATATATACATGCACGAACGAATGGCACAGCATCACAAAGAAGAAGAAAAGAAAAATACCCAAAAGAAAACCCCAGAAATCGCAGAGAACGAGGGACGAGAGTCAAGCGCTAAAGATTTTGTTATGCGAAACCGCAAAACTACAGAGAGACGACACAAAGAAGAAGTAGAAGAAGAAGAGGAAACGCTTATAATAGAGAGCTGGTATTTATAGAAGGAGTTTGTTTTCGGTTTTTAGGTGAATCGAAGAGCGCGTGCTAGTTACTCGCCGTGCGTTGCACGCTCCAATCAATTTCACCCCCGCGTTTTTGATTCGTTAATAACTGAAAAGAATCATCTTTTATTGATTTTGATTTGATTCTTCTAAATTTGGGGAATTATAACAATAAAAACGGCCGAGATTTACGCGGGGCCCAGAGATGGACACCTGGAGGCTGACGCGAAGCTCGTGCTGACACCTGTGTTCTGTTGCATGACGTGGCGTTAGCATGTGGGACCCGCGACAGCACGCGTCGTCGATTTAGGGGAACAGGATAACAGCTGGGAGATCGTCGGTTAGGTCCCCACGTGGCAGGAAATGGAGTGGGGGTGGGTCCCGACAGGTACGGCTACTAAATGAGAGCCACACGATGAGTGGGGTCGTCCAGTGTTCGGGGACAATTTAATAGAGGCCATTAGATGGATCCGACGTGGCAGGGCATGGCCCTCGACGGAGACAGAAGCTGAAACATTTGTCTGGAAAGCTCCTTCCCAACTCCTTCCGAAAACGACAAGTTGTTTTGGGAACTTGAAACCTTGAGGTGTTTCGAGTTAAAATGTAATAACATGAATTTTAACTATAATTTTAGTCGAATTTTATTTATTCATTTCGTATTAATTATCTAATTATGTGACCCAATTTAAATAATTAATTATATTAAAATCTTATTTTAAATCATATTAATAATTTAAATTTATACTAAACTCAAATCAATTTCATTATCTAATTTTATTTTAGATTGTAATTTAAATAAAGTATAAACAAAAAGAAATTGATTTAAATTTATATAAATTTAAAGATATCATCTTTAATTTAAAATATTAAAATATAAAATTATGTCCTTTTATTATATGAAACTCTTTTAATTAATTTTACTTTAATGTGACACAACTCAGTTTAATTATAAATTTTCAATAAAATAACCTAAACTTAAATTTTACAAAGTTCCAATGTTATGGTATGGTCCAAATGTAACATTAAATGTCATGTCTCAATTTTGAATGCATGAATGTGGAAGGTAAACGGGAGTTGTTGGACAGAGGGGGTTAGTTAATGTCGAGGACGAGACGGTCAAAGACGGTGAGTATAGAAAAACAAAGTAAAGCGGTCAAAGATGGTTATAGTGTCGAGGAATATTTAAGTGTTTGGAAGATATTTGACACAAGAAGGTTTAGCTCAAAATAAATTTAAATATTTGAATTTAATTAAGTTGGAAATAATGCATGTTAAGTGACCGTTTTACTATAATAGCTTAAGTTGTTGTGTGAGACCAACTTAATTGATTTTATATATTCACTAACACATCTCCTCAAGTGAAAGTCCTTGGGGTTTGAAACTTGCGCAAGCTCACTCTACCTTGTGCTAAATAATAGGTAGGTGGTAGGATTTGAACTCACGACCACTTGGTCACAAAGGTTCTAATTCCATGTTAAGTGACCGTTTCACCACAATAGCTTAAGTTGTTGTATGAAGCCAACTTAATTGGTTTTATATATTCACTAACACACCCTCTTAAGTGAAACCCTTTAGGCTTGAAACTTGCACAGGCTCACTCTACCTTATGCTAAATAATATGTGGGTTGTGGGATTTGAACTCACGACCACTTTGTCACAAAGGCTCTGATATCATATTAAATGACTGTTTCATCACAGTAGCTTAAACTATTGTATAAGGCCAATTTAATTGGTTTTATATATTCACTAACACACTCTCTCAAGTGAAAGCTTTTTGGGCTTGAAACTTGCACAGGGTCACTCTACCTTGTGTTGAATAATAGGTGGGTGGTAGGATTTGAACTCACGACCACTTGGTCACAAAGGCTCTGATATCGTGTTAAGTGACCGTATCACCACAATAACTTAAACTGTTGTGTGAGGCAACTTAATTGGTTTTATATATTCACTAACACACCCCCTTAAGTGAAAACCTATTGGACTTAAAACTTGCACAGGATCACTCTATCTTGTGCTAAATAATAGGTGGGTGGTAGGATTTGAACTCACGACCACTTGGTCACAAAGACTCTAATATCATATTAAATAACCGTTTCATCACAATAGCTTAAGCTGTTGTATAAGACCAACTTAATTGGTTTTATATATTTACTAACACACACCCTCAAGTGAAAGTCCTTTGGACTTGAAACTTGCACAAGGTTATTCTACCTTGTGCTGAATAATAGGTGAGTGGTAGGTTTTGAATTCACGACCACTTGGTCACAAAGGCTCTGATACCTTATTAACTGACCATTTCATCACAACAGCTTAAGCTATTTTGTGAGGCCAACTTAATTAGTTTTATATATTCATTAACAAATACAACATAAACAATTTAACAAGAGTCTTATTGATACACAAAATTTAAAAAGGTCAAATATTACGTAACTTTATCCTTAATTAAGTTAGTTAATAATTTTATTAAATGATATTATTTTAACTATCATATTATTCAGGTTCCAATTTAATTGAATTCATCGTAATTAAATTCAAATTATTTAGTTTAAACGTAACAAAATTTAAAATAATTTTAAATTATAAATAATTTAAAATTAAGATTGAGTCAAGTCAACTTGTTCAGTACACCAAAATGTTTCATTATGGAGAAATCTAAGAAGGGTCATAATGTAATTTTCGTGACTCGAACCTGTGATTTTATAATTACAAAGAAGCAACTTTATCACTTGATCTGATTCACCTTCAAAAAATAGGATTAAGTAAAAAATGATATTATATTTCACTTAATTATTTCCAATATTCCATTCGAAGAAAAATGGAATCCAACCATTTCTCAGGGAAAATGGTGCATATTCGGGAAAATCTCTCTCGAGTAGGATTGACAAATTAATTTTACACGGATTTAAAATTAACGGTTCAATTCCGAATTAACTGAGTTTTAAAATAAAGTTAAATTAAAAAGAGTATATACAAAGTACAACTTAAACCTCTAATGTCCTTACAATTTGCTTGGTTTAAAGCTTAGAATAGATAAGTAATAAAATAATTATTTTTAAGAATAAAAAAATAAAGAATATAATATAATAAGTATTATTTTATTTGGTTTAATTTTCTATGCTAGTTTTTGGTACGAAAATATAAACTTGGAATCATAAAGGAATAACTAACAAAAAGATCAAAATATCCTTATACTTATTTTATTTATTTATTTATTTTTATTATTATTAATAATTTTTACTTATTACTAATTTTTATTTTTTATATTTATTTTTGTTTTTATTAAATTCCTTATTATTATTAATTATTTTATTATTAATATTATTAAATTCCTTATTATTATTAATTTTCTTCTTCTTGTTATTAATTTTATTTTTCTTATTAATAATAATAATTATTATTATTATTAATTTTCTACTATCTGTTAAAAATTATTTTTATTATTTTTATTAATTATTAAATTCCTTATTATTATTTATTTTATTATTCTTATTATTATTAATTTTCTACTTACTATTATTCTTATTAATTTTATTTATTATTATTAATTATTAAATTCCTTTATTATTATTATTAATTTTCTTCTTATTATTGTTAATTTTATTATTCTTATTATTTATTATTTATTGTTATTATTATTATTAATTTTCTACTTACTATTATTCTTATTAATATTAATTTTATTAATTATTATTATTTATTAAATTTCTTATTATTATTATTATTATTAATTTTCTTCTTCTTATTATTATTTTTATTATTCTTATTATCCTAATGGACTTACTCATCTTTTATTATTAGGGAATCTTGAGCATTCTTGGAGCTGATTACGAAGTAAAAAGTCGTGAAATGAACAAATAAGGAAACAAATACAAGCTGGCAGACGTGTTGCTGACTAAACGTGGACACGTACAAGGAAAAAGATTATTTGCATAATCTGATTTAAAATCATATTCATTCCACCTTAGATTTTCATGATTTTCATGACTACTAAGAATGTTTAAGTTGTTGACTAATAAGAATGTTTAAGTTGTTCATTGGTTTCTTTGTTTAATTGATTAATAGCTTTAAGAACTAAGAAACCAATGAACAAGACAACACATGTACGACATGCATTTAATCAAGTTAAGTATCTTCTTAGAATTTCCAACTCTAACGTAAAGATGATAATCCTAATTGTTACTTTTGATTAGCAAAACTGAACGTCAAATTATACTAATCTTGCTGTTAAACAAATCAATTCCTAGTTGCACACCATATAAATCAACCAATTCAATCATAAAAAGCAATTCGGAAGTCACTCAATATTCATCAATGAAACAAACTTTATTTAGAAATCTCACATATAATAGATGATAACGTGGTTCCCTTTAACTAAGAAGAAAGATTTAGCTACTCATAACGAAAGTGAAAACCAACAAAGAAATAGTCAAATACAAAGTCTCCATCCCTGGTATTTTTTCCAGAAAATACGAAAAATCCTAGTAAAACTACTGCAGAAAATGTAAACTCCTCATAATGCTTAACGTGAACATTAAATCCACCATGGAAGGATTGATGTCGATTTGATGATGTTTTCGATGGGTGTTTTGTTTGGTGTGTTTTCAACCTTGAGGAACTAAAAAGGATGGAAATTTAGAATTCAGCAATCAATAAAATAAGGATACACAAGGTTTGATTTCTACGACACCTCTTAGAAACTTGTTCCAAACAATCCCGATGATCAAAATAAAACCAAGAGAAGCGAACAATCGACACGCCACAATTGTGAAAGCAATTAATAAGTGAAAGATGGTTCGAAAGCTAACAAAAACAAGAGAATAATATTTCTCCCTATCGAAGCCGATGGCACTCCAGCAATTCTGATCTAAAAGTTGCAAAAATTTGACCTAAAGACACATATTTATACCTAGGTTAAATAACAAAAGGTTGGGCTAAAAATACATGAAAGCCCAAAATAAATCAAAGTCCAAAAACTAAATAAATAAGTCTGATGTGTGGCGCCACTACTGGATCCATATGCTCTTGAGCTTAAGTGAATTAAATAGCCCGCTCCCACTAATAAAATAAGTGGCGTACCAAACACTCATTGGGCTTAAGTGATGAAGCATTAAAATAGCCCAAGTCTTCTTGTCTTCAAGCTCCAAGTGTATCCGGTCCAAGGATTTGAGTTAAATGGATTAGTTTGGGTTCAATTTCATTAAAATCTCCTCCAATAGGCTTAGAGCTCGCCATCCTCTCAAGATAAAAGGCCACATGCATATAAAGAGCCTCTTTAAGTCTCTTGGCCATAGCTTTGATCATGTGCCCTTCTGGTATGGCTAGCTCCCTACTTGGTCCTACTCGATGGTCCATGGTCCCGCTCACATCAGTCCCTCCCTCCTCAGGAAGATTCGTCCTCGAATCTGAATCCATATCAAAAGGAGAAAGATCAGCAATATTAAAAGTAATGGACACATTATACTCACCTGGAAGATCAATTTATAGGCGTTGTCATTGATTCGCGCCAACACCTGGAATGGACCATCACCCCTAGGATCCAACTTGGATTTCCTCTGGGTAGGAAATGTAGCGACCCGAACTTTGCGTACCGGGTGGGTTTCCCGCGCACCTCAAGAGGCCCGCGACCGCTACCGGGGTGGA